>CM076572.1:1054753296-1054905552 GCA_034641835.2 Pinus albicaulis | reverse complement strand
GGTAGCACCAATCATGACCGGTACCCGGCCCACCATGGAAAGCATGGGCATGGCAATTGACAAGGTATTTCCAGGGGCACAGAAAGGGTCAAAAAGTGGGAAGGTGGACATTCAGACTATCCCAAATCTAATACTGAGGGTAGTGCCGCACATGATCGCGCGAGCTGCGGGATCACAAGCACCACACGAAGCAACAAAAACACAGTTACTTCTTGCCATAGACTACTTGTCACCGACCATTTAAATCTGGGCAGGGGCCGTGACAATCAATATGAAATGTCAGTTAACAAAGTGCAAGAAGAAAAAATTGAAACAATTTGGTTATGTATCTATCTCGGTATCGTTCATTCTGGAACGACTACCAATCTTTCAGCGTCAGGAGGTGATAGTCCTGACACCACCAGCACTGAAACCACAGATGGCCCGATGGGTAGCTCTGATGCCAAGGTCAGGGGGCGGTCAGTAGATGTCCTAGAGACCAGAGTTCTTTGATTAGCTCTCCCAACAGTTGATTGTCATGGAGGACTGGCCCTACTCTGGCACAGATTTTACTAGTGATCTGGACCTCCCTCTCCTGGAAGGAGAGGATTGGGATGAAGCACTTGGTAAGACTCATTTTTTAATTTTCATGAGTATTATGATTTTTTTGTTTTTTTTTTGGGTATGCTTTTTGACACTTTATCCATGCATTTGAAAATGTAGGCCCAGAGAGACCTGTAGGGATGTCTCTGATAGCGAGGCAAATACCTCGTGACTTTGATGTTGCTCCTCAAGGTGAGGAGGAGGAGATCGTGCACAATTTGGAGGGAATCACCCGTGGGGTCCTAGACTATGCGCGATTCAATGATGTTTGGCGTGCATATCAAATACATATTGTAGGGGTGTCAAATCGAGTTCACCATTTGCTGAGGCGGCTTGTTTGGGCAGTGACATGCTATCATGATCATCATTTTGATTAGACACCTAGGTTTTTATTTCTGCATTGTGAGAGACATGATGCCTCAGGATGTAACAGAAACACACATATCTTTTGAAACTTACGGTGCACACTAATGCAAAACTTCAATATATATATATATATATATATACATATCTATTTTCCTATCTTATATGAGTCTCTCATGTGATGATGATTTTACAGATTATGCAAATATCTATCTAATACAACGTTAACAACTGTATCAGTTAATGCATTCATTTGTCTAGGAATATGTTGATATGTGATATAATCAAAATGTCGTTCCAGCAAATGAACACGTAAATAAAATCTTAAAATGTGCTCGTTTCTAACTGAATAATGCCCATTAAGCTGAAGAACAACAAACTGTGAGTCTAGATTTACAACCAATGCACTAATGCGGAGGGAAATTTCCTTGGTTAATAGTTCAATAACAACACTATATTCAGTGACATTGTTTGTAATCCATCCTAGACAAATACCTTGCAAGTCTATCAACTCACTAGCAGGATCATAAATCACCTAGGCTGCTAAAGACAAGTTTTGGGTACTTTGGGAAGCACCATCCGTGAAACTGACATAAGGAGTAATAGACATATGCACAATAAGAAACGACTCAATAAGCAGGAAAAAACTCGCAAAACACACCAAGCCAAAAAATCTGAAAAAATGAAAAAAAACACCTATTTACACAAAACATGCACGAATGACTCATGCATAATACTTCTTGAGATACAACCCATTCCTGGACTGATCTAAAGGATGACCTTCGTAATCAATAATCTCATAGGCCCCGTTCTTCAAAATGTGTTTAACGATGTAAGGCCCATGCCACATGGGTTGAAATTTACCTACCCCTAGCTTATCGTGAGCTTGATTGTATAAGAGGATGAGGTCTCCTTCTAAAAAGGAGCGAGGGGAAACTGACCAGTCAAAATGGCCTTTGACTCCCTTTTTCTGTGCTTCAATGACTAAAGCAGCAAAGTGGCGAGTTTCATCCAACCTCTCTAAATAGAGAAGACACTCTTCTTCAGGTGAAGTGTTGGGCAGTAATTCAACAACTAATTTGAGCGAAGGAATTTCACATTCAATCAGAAAGGTAGCTTCCAGACCATAAACAAGCTGAAATGGAGTGAATTCGGTCGCATCCTTGACTAAGGTTCAGTATGCCCAGAGAGATGAAAATAACATGAGATGCCAATTGGATTTGTGGATCCCAATCGTACGTTGAAGCATAGTGACTAGAACTTTGTTCACAGCTTCAACCTAGTCATTGGCCTGAGGATAGTATGGTGTTGAGTTGTCGTGATGCAAGCCCAACCTGGAAGTCAAATCTGCTAACATATAATGTCGAAAATGGGAACCATGATCGGTAACGATGGCTTGAGGGACACCAAACCTAGAAATGATGTGATTGAATATGAACTAAGCTGTTGTCTTACCGTTGACAGCAAGTGTAGGCATGGCTTCATCCCATTTGGTGAAGTAGTCAACGAATATGATAATATACGCATGCCCCTCAGTCGAGTGATAGTTACACGTCATAAAGTCGATGCCCCACTTCGCAAAGGGACCAACGGTAATAACAAGGTGGAGATGTGCAGGCGGCACGCGCATCTTGCGCTGATAGATCTGGAAATCATGACATTTATGGACAACAACAATGCAATCCTTGAAGATAGAGGGCTAGAAATACCCAGCACAAAGAATCCTATGTGCAGTGACCGCCACAAGCGCCACTGTGGCAATCATTTAAAACTTTCTCAGCCTCCTCGATGGTCAAACACCGACGAAGAATGAAATCTACTCCGACATGGTAGAGTGTATCTTTGACTATACGATAAGGTTGCGACTGATGGCAGATATGTCGGCGAGCATCCTTCGTCAACTAATATCTAAAAGTGAAAGTCTGAAGATATACAATGATATCACCGTACCAAGGATCGAGGGTGGAAATCAGAAAAAGTGTATCGCTTGGAATGCGTTCTTAAAAACCAGACGGAGCAAAGTCAAAAGGAAGGGAGCAGATCGAATCAGGAAAGACCAATGACTTCTTTGACTTTGCTGTAGTAAACTCCAAATCAAACTCCTGGAGGATAACAATCCACTTTGAGTATTTGCCCCCTAGAAATTGTCGAGACAATATGTAAGTCATGGGGTGGCATTTGGAAATCACAGTCACAGTATGCAACAAGATATAATGACAAAAATGTTGAACTGATTGAACACAGCTAACGCTAACTTCTCAACATGGGCATAGCACGTTTCGGTATCGAGAAGGTTATGAGAGAGGTAGTAAATAACATGCTCGTCACTGTCATTATTGTCTTGAACCAGAACCATGGAAATTGTGCTAAAAGCTACAACTGAATAGAGGGAAAAATCATGATGATAATTTGGAGGACGCAAAAGAGGAGCATTGATGAGCAATGTCTTCAACGTGTCGAAAGACTTCTGAGCAATCTCACCCGAGAGGAATGGGACACCCTGCTTTAATAATTGCGTAAATCCTTTAGCTACTTTAGCATAGTTAGGGATAAAGCGTCGTAGAAAATTAGCCTTTCCTTGCTAACTTTGCAGCTGATGTAGTGAACATGGAGAGGGGAGATTTATAATAGCCTCAAATTTTAGAGGATCAAGGCGAATCTCGTCTTTGGACACGATAAAACCTAGGAGTCTACCGGAATCGACGCAGAAGATGCATTTGTGTGCATTTAAGCGAATGTTATAGCGTCGACAACAAAGAAAAATCTAACGAAGATGGTCAGGATGGTCCTTACGCTTAGCTGAATGAGCAGGAAGGTCATCCAGATAAGGCTGAACAATGTGCTTAATATCGTGAAAAGCATAGGACATCGCTCGCTGAAATGTGGCCCCAACATTTTTTAAGCCGAAAGGAAGCTTCTTATACACGAAAGTACCCCAAGGATAGATGAAGGCCATCTTATGCTGATCAATTGGGAGAATGTTAATCTGATGAGAGCCAGAAAAACTATCCATGAGGGAAAATATCTCACTCCCAGAATAGTCATCAATGATCTGATCGATAAAGGGAGTAGGATAATTATCCTTAGGACACCTATTTACCCAAAACATGCACGAATGACTCATACATAATACTTCTTGAGATACAACCCATTCCTGGGCTGATCTAAAGGATGACCTTCATAATCAATAAGCTCATAGGCCCCGTTCTTCAAAACGTGTTTAACGTTGTAAGGCCCATGCCACATGGGTTGAAATTTTCCTGCCCCAAGCTTATCATGAGCTTAATCGTATAAGAGGATGAGGTCTCCTTCTACAAAGGAGCGAGGGGAAACTGACTAGTCAAAATGGGCTTTGACCCTCTTTTTCTGTGCTTCAATGAGCAAGCATGGGGGCATGTGTATCCGAGGAACAAGCCATCGCTCGTGCCCAATACCTTGACCTTGTGTACTCTCTGTCTGGCACATTGTATGATTTTTTTCCTGATGCCCGCGACCTGGAACTTCTAAAGCACCGACAACCCCATCCGTTGTCTGTATTATTGGTTCTGTGTCTTGCACTTCTTGTAAGTCTTCTCCTTCAAATCTCGGGAAGAGAAAGTCCACTTCTTCCAACGATGCTGCTTCTCAGCCCACCCAAAATCCTGGTAAAACCATGGAAGTCAATGTTGTTCAGGCCAATCATCAAACAAAACTTCCAAAGGGAAAAAGAAGGGTAAAGGTAAGACCAAAGCCGATACCCCGAAACCAGATTTGTCCAAATCTCCAGCTGACGATGGTTCACAGCGCAAGCCGAAGTACCCTTGTTTGAACTGTGATGAAGAGCACTACACCAAGGACTATCCTCAACGGGCCGAAGTAAGTAGATTGCTCAAAGGCACTCAGGGAAGTACAACTGTTGTTAAAGAACCTTTTCCATCTCAGCAAACCCATATGGTAGAGAAACCTCAATCCTCTGCTCCTTTTGGCTCTCAAGTGTTCATGATGAATGGTTCTACGCAAATTTCTATTGCTACTCGATCGAAGGATTATACTAAATCACGTCAGGTAGAAGGGAAAGAGATCACTGATGGTCCTCCTCCTCCACCTGTTTCTGGCTTTCTTCAAATTGAAAGGCCCAGTACTGAGCTTGTTCTATGACTACCTTCCAAAGGTGTACTCCACAAGACTTCTTACAATCCCGTTGCCTATGCTGCCCAAAATTACAATATTGTTGAGGATTTGGCTCAAGCGCCATCTATGATGTCTGCTCTAGAAGTACTTCAGAGTTTTCCATCTCAACAGAAAGGTTTGTTATCTGCGATCGGTGAAGTTCATCCTACTGATACTAGCCTTCTTTATTTCGATTTAGATAATTCGTTCCACAACTACCGCACCAAATTACGCTCATTATACAGGTTGTCATTAATGGTGTCAATATTCATTGAGAAGTTTTGGACGAGGGTGCGTCAACGTGAATCATGTCATATTCTTGCTGGAAAGCCATTGGTTCTCCACTTTGAATTCATCACATAATGCCCTAGAATCATTTGATGGAAGAGAATCAAAACAGTTAGGTGTTCTCTCTATTTTACCAATTACTTTGAAAGGGAAGACATTCAATGTCGAGGTAGAAATATTTGATGCCAAGCTCAATTACCATCTTCTCCTCGGTCGCAGTTGGAATCATGCTATGATATCCATTCTGTCCACTCTCTTTCGTGTCTTGAAATTCCTGCACGAAGGAAATATTGTTATTTTTGGTCTCATAACGAACCGGTAACTGAAAATGTGTAAGGAATGACATGGCGAGAGAGTTGAAATCTTGAAAGATACCATGAGATAGCTCAATGTACCACTTTGCAGTGACACCCGTAAGAGCCTATTGGAAAAGACAGAGTATTTTGGAATCGTCAACCGAAGATTTAGAGGAACACCACAAGTGGTAAGTCATAATATGCACTTGGGGGTCTTCACCAGACTTACCCTCAAATTTAAGATAATCACCAGGAATCTTAGCTGGAATTGGAGACCAATACGAGTTATGAAGGATCAGATTTTTTCGCTAACTTTGACACATCAGGCAGTTCCAATGTAATGAGAAATGGTAATTGAGGATTAAAAGGCATCAGAGGTCTCTAATAAGGACCCATGTTAAAATTCCACCTTTCCTGCTAGAAGTTCTGCCCCCATATGTTTTTTCCTGGAGGATTCTGACCATAGGGGTTATAAGCTGGATAATTCTACTAGTATTGGGGTTGAGGACTAGGATATTGGTTCTGAGCATACCAATGAGGTCCTTGTTGAGCAACGTATGGATTCTGTTGTGGAATGTAAGCATGGCCTTGAGGTTTATTATACACCAACTGAGATGGATTTTGAGGGTAAAAAGTAAAACCTTGAGGTGCACTATATATCGGTTAATATTGACGTTGGGGGTAATAAGCACCGTGGGGTTGAGCAGGTGGACCCTGCTGAGCAGGTTGAGTGGGCTGCTGAACAGGTGGACCCTACTGAATTGGATAAATAGGTTGAACCGGCTGCTGAACAGGTTGAACAGGTTGTTGAATAGATTGAATCAGCTGTTGAACAGGTTGAACCAGCTGCTGAGCTAGTTGAACAGGTTTCCCCTGCGGAACAGGTTGACCTGGATAATGAGGACCACTGGGTTGCCCTTGTGGAAGAGGTTGGCCCAATTGAAAAGATGGACCAAGTTTTCCTTGAAGACCAGGTTGACCCAGAGCAGGACTGTAGGGTTGTCCTTGTTGTACAAAGTTTTGGCCATACTCAGCGTACGACTGCTGTTGTTGTACAATAGGTTGTCCCTGTGGCGTGCTGGAAACATACAATGTTCCTGGTTGAAATTGACTTGAAGGACCGGAGGGTTGTCCTTGTTGGACCGAAGGTTGCCCTTGCACACCGTAAGGTTGTCCCTAAGGACCAAAGGATTGTCCTTATGGAGCTGAAGGTTGTCCCTGTAAGGGTTGTCCTTGTAAGCCTGAGGGTTGTCCTTGTAGCAAAGGGCGTTGATGAGTAACGGTCTGATAAGGATCAACAGGAAAGGAATAAACAGGGTTACCAACAACATCATAGTGACGAGGAGGATTGAAAGGCACTTGGGGTGGCTGGAAACCCTGAGAGTTTTGTTGCTGAAACGCCAACAGATACTCTTCAAAAGTGAGGCCGCCAGGAATTAGAGGGATAGTTGAAGTCATACTGGATGCAGACGGGACTGCAGGAGATTGAGTATCCAGAGAAGGAGCATATCATCAGTGAATTTCCAACATGTGCTCATCAAAAGTACAGGTAGAAACCATAGGCATAGTCGTAACTGTACTAGCAGGTGCAGACAGTGCGAGTTTTTGATCTGCTCAAACCCTGATTGACAGGCCACGTCAGATTAAGTATGATAGACCGACGAGTGTGAAAATACTCTGATGACTGTGTCGTAACAATCGGCATAGACGAAGCTACATAAATGGTAGGTCGAACTGAGACAGATGTAACAATAACTGACGAACTTAGTGTCGAAGGTGACAATCCTAACAAGGGGAGGACCGAACTCCTAGGAGGAGTTGATGTACTAGATTGTGCTATAGATGCAACACCAGACATAATATGACTCATATTTCGATAACCGCGTGGAAGTGACACCAATTACGAAGAAGATTGAACAGAAACATGTAGGAGATCTTCAAGGAAAAGTTGATATTCACCTGTAGAAACAATCATTCCTTCACTGTCAATGGGACTTGAAGAATCCATATCTGACAAAGTCGTAAGATCATCGAAAAGATGACGAGGACTAGGAGGTATAGCAACAGCTACAAATGGTGATCCCGAAGTAAGAGGAGGGAATTCTTCCTCGTCCCTAGAACCAAACCAAGCACCTGGAGGAGGCCAATTGAAGTCAACGAACTCTTCAGGAGGAGATCAAGTAGCGAGAGGTAAAATAGTCAGGAGAATAGGTTGCGAAAACTCGACAGACCTAGTGGACTAAGGGGTTTCATAAGAAACGCCAAGAAAAGAACTACCACTAGGAGGCAGTGAAGAAGAAGACGAAACTGGTAGTTCTGCCGCTGTGACTGTATTTCAAAAATAGAAAAGGAAAAAGAGATAGCCGAAAGTAGGCTTCAAGACCAAGGCCTAAGGAAAAACAAAACAAGTCAGGTAACAAACTCTAAACGGACATGTAATTGTGGGCATTTTATTTTATGACATTGAAACTAGACTTTGTTGTTTCATGTTTTAAGAGTCAAGAAAAAGGAAAAAGATGAATCTAGTCACTTTCAATTTTAAACGAGCGTGAAAGGACAAGTGCTTGATGATCTCTTCTCTTTTTAAAGAGTCACAAAAATATTGAAATAAATGCTTTGGTAATCTAAGAAAGAGGGTGTACCAAGTTTCCATGAACTGCCATATACACCTTGGTGATCAAATGAAAGAGAAATGACCAAGAACTTTCCATACATGCAGGTAGTCTCCCCGAATGTTGTGTTCGGTGTATCACGGTTATAGGGCGATAGACTCGACTTCCTGTGGATAAATGATTTAAACCTATAGGGGTCTCCCTTTATATAATCGACAGTACGAGGAGCACAAGTCCGTACTAGCGTTGTCTAAAGCCAAAAAGGTGAACGATAGCTACTAGGTTTTAAGACGCTAGAACATGTCTCTAGCCTAGACCACTAATTTTTTTGCGTTAGGTTCCAATGTTTCCTTAGGTTAATTCAATTTATTTTATAGTTGATCTTGAATTATGTTTCAATTTCAAGGCCTTACCGAATGTCGATCTCAAATTACCTAAATGAAAACTATATGCAACTGAACACCGTTTTCCATTCAATGAATGCTAATTACGAGAAGGATAGAGATCTTTCAAACAATAGCAATCAAATGAAACCAAACGAAGAAATCCGCTAATGCATCTAATTCAATCAAGATAAAACTAAAAAATTCTTTCCTATTTAATCAAGCACTAGTTATGAGAAAGAACTTTCCTTTTTCATGCGAACGAAAGAATGCAATTTTTTTATTTTTCAATAAAATGAAGCACACAATGTTAACTAATAATACATAAAAACAAAACAAACACTAGTTCGAGGATTGCGAATGTAAAGAGCTAAACCGACTAATCGATGAAAGCAACACTAACACAAAGATGCCCTCAAACCAATGATGCACTCTTCCAATCAAAGAGAAAGCTTTGAAACGATCCTGACAAGTAGTGTGATCTATGCTTGGAGAAGCAAGAAGAAAAATAAAATGAAACCCAAAATGATCATTCAACCAAAACAAACGCTCAAAGGATAAAAAAGGACTAAATGCAATTGATCAAGAGATGTGACTGACAAGAATAAAAAAGTCTCAACTTCCAATCAGAAGGCTCAGTGAGCTAGGACACTCAGAAACCCTAAGGCTATAAAATGCACTGATAAGTAAACAGACGTACAACTGAGAAAAACAAGCCTATGACAGTCAAAAAAATCTCAACAAAACAATTGGAAATCAGAAATCCACACAGAGGCAAGTACAACTGACCAAAAACTCAAAAAGACAGTCAAGCCAAACCCTACAGGATTCGGCGCGAATGTAAGGCTGTAATTTGCACCAAACAGGGGTTGCGCTAGTGCAACACAAGCAACATGCGCCAATCGGCACGACTATTCAAATGAAAAACGTGCCAAGATGGATATCTATGGGAGAATGAGAAATCCAATGAGTAGAGGTAAATTCTGACACTCCGGATTTGAACAAGAGGACTTTAAAAAAGAAAATGGACTAGAAAAGATAGACAAACCAACAAATGAATGAAGTTGACTTGACAAGGGCAAAAAGACAAACTCACACTGATCCCCAGTGGAGTCGCCAAATTTTTATGAAGGTAAATCCTCTCTACGGACATAGATGATCCCTCTAGCCTGAGAATGGGTCTAGAAAAAATAGGAAAAACTAGAGTGTAGGTTCCTAATTACTGAATGAAATAGACATGGTAGATCGACCTACCTAGAATCCAACGCTGTAGTCGTAGCTGTTGTAGTGGTGGCCTCTCGATTCCTGCCTCGGAAAATCATGATCCGTTCGTAGCGATGCTTGGATACCTGCACGAGATCAACAAACCAGAGCAGCATACGAAACAACAAACTCATTCATAATTACTACCTAGTCAAGGAGGGTTAAGCATATTGCATCAAATAGAACACATCAACACAAAATGGGAACTAGACAATAGTTATACATCTGTATTAAATAGAAGAAAGAGTTACAACCAAGCCTTGATGTTGCACCCTCCTTCAGCGGGGTTCGGTTGAAGCACGTCTCGATGAATGTCAGGGAATTCGGACGAGATGAAGGCACAAGTCTAATCTCTCTCAATAAGGGACTCTTCCGTTCTATCTCAAATAGAAATCTCTCCAGCGTTTTTGCTATATTATCTTCAGTTCAACTAGCTTCATCAATGGAGGATGGCTATATTTATAGAGGGAGAGGAGGAGGTTGAGATCCCTACTATGGTGGAATGGAGGCCTTATCCCTTGGAGGTTTCCCAAAAAGGTGGAAACAAGAGGCCAAATGAGGAAGGCCATGGTTATTCAGTCGAACCACTCCCTATGACTAATCCACTAAGTTGTTGTGATCGAAAATTCACCTCTATTTTTAAAAAACTTTCCATAAAAAAATTGGAGTGGGCAGCTAACTCAGACAAAGCGGCAGCTGGCGCGGGGGCCAGTGTTAATCTTCCTCATTGGCGTGAGGATATAACTGGCTACCAGCGCCAAGGCAAAAACAAGGGTTTTTGGTGGTCTTTTTAGGAAATAGTCAGCAGAAGGAATGTTAGACTCATGATAAGAGATGCAATGATGGTATTTGCAAGGCATGACACTTTATTTTGATCATATAAATGAGCCTCCAATGTGCGGGATGGGGATTGCAGGGACAATGAAAAAATGCTATGTAACAGTCTTATATGGGTACGAGTGTAAATTGTAATATTATTTGTAATTATTGTATAAGTGAAATTCCATGTGTCCATAATGGAATATTAAGAGTCATATGTAATGTGAGGAATCATAAGGAGATTCCAAGAGTCACTAAGGGGGCATGCCAAGAGTCACCCCCCTTTGGTTATAAATACATCCTCATAACTCTTGTAAGGGGCTTTTGGGAGCCAATCTTTTGGATAGGCCTAGGCTTAGAAAATTCTTGGGAGTTTTGTGTTAGCCTTGGTTTCTTCATAGCATAGAGGGAGTATACTTCTTTGGGAGGAGCAAGTGTTGTTGAATTCACGTTCCACTATTAGGGCAAGTGGTTCGTCATGTTGTATGTATGAATCGAACTTTCACTTATAATAAAATCAGAGCCGACACGTCTTCATGCATATATTGTAAATGTAGTAGGACTATTCTTGTTATGTTTGCGATGTATGTTTTTTAACTTACGCATATGCTTATGAACTATTTTTTTTTCATTTCTACAAATATTTTTGAATGCATGCTCATGTTTTGACTCATCACCTTTAGCTTGTGGACTATTCCACTTGTTATTTTGTGTGATGTCTTTCAGCTTGTGTGTTCCTTTCAAGTTGTGTACTATTACAGGCTTCCAAGGAACCCACTTCATTTTCCCTTTGTTGTTAGAACTTCTCATGCATCATGTTGAATTTTCGTAGGGTCACACACTTGCTTTAACCAAAGAAATTGTGCACCAATCTATATGTTTTTCAATCCAAGACATATCATTAAACACCCCACTGCTAAGACTCCTACTCCAAATGGTGTGAGGTCTAGTTGGGTCTTCGTATTAGGGAGATCCCAGGAATGTTGGCGGGTCAAACACCATCAACAAGGTCATAATTGTGATGAGAAGAAATTATTTTACATAGATTGTGAAGAGGAGGAAGAAAAGGAACAAGAAATATCAAAATAAGAGTATATACACCAGGAACCCACCCAAGAGAAATAAGAAATGAATTCGTCCATATCTTGTAATGCATTGACATGGATACCTATCCTCAAACTCTTAAGATAGAATGATATATCAAGAAGATAAATGTAACAATGTCGATCAATTTTGGAAGTACCCATAATTTTATTCAATGTAAGATAGCCAAGGAATTGTATTTCTTTCTATATCCAACACCAGAGTGTCAAGTGATGGTTGCAAATGGAGGAACTATAAATTTCTCATTGAATTGCCATAATATCAATTTAACGATGGGGGAATATGTATTGAATAGTCTAATTTTTTCCCTTCCAATGGGTGGTGTTGATATTGTATTAGGAGTCCAATGGTTACAATCTTTGGGGACAATAACTTTTAATTTTTAAGAATTTTTCTTAAAATTCTCTTGGGAAAGAAAGAAAATTGAATTAGAGGGCATCACAGGTAAACCGAGGAAGATAATAAAGTATAAGGGCATGACAAATATTTTTTTGAAATAAAAAAAGGCATACTTGCAAAATTATGCTCATTAGGTGTTCAAACATTGAAGTAATATGTTTGTCCAGATCTCCAAAGAATCTTGGCCAATCATTCCAAGGTATTTGAGACTCCCAAAGGCCTCCCACCTACTCGCGACAATGATCATGATATTCAATTGATTCCAGGAAGTGTTCCTCCAAATATCAGACCTTACATATATCCTTACACCCAAAAGAGTGGATGTAAACATATGGTTTCAAAAATGATAGAGGTGGGTATAATTCAACCTAGCCAAAGTTATTTCTTTGCTACAGTAGTATTGGTACACAAGAATTATGGATCATGGCATGTGTGTTTGGATTATAGGGAGCTAAAAAATATCACTATTGAAGATAAGTTTCACATTCATGTCATTGATGAATTACATGGAACAATTTACTTCACCAAGATGGATCTTCATTCAAAATATCATCAAATTAGAATGAAGACTGAAGACATTTTGAAAGCAACATTCATAACTCATAAAGGTCATTATGAATTTTTGGTCATGGCTTTTGGCATTATTAATGCACCTTCCACATTTCAAGATTTGCTAAATTCCATTTTCAAACCCTTAGAAAAAATGTGTTATCATTTTTTGATGATATACTAATCTACAACAAGCCTTTGAGAGATAAGGTTCAACATGTTGAAAAGGTGCTCAAACTATTGGAGGAGAAACATTTATATGAAAAAACCTCCAAATGTTTCTTCGAGTTACAAGTGGTGGAATATTTGGGTTATGACTTTGAAATAATATATAAAAAAAGGGAAGAAAAATGTTGTTGCATATGCACTCTCAAGAAGGGATGAGGACATTGAAGCATTGCTCTATGCCATTTCTATTGTCCAACTTGACTGGATAACTAAAGAAAGGGAGGAATGGAAGAATGACAGATAAGTGTGGATGTTGCAAGAAGATACCAGTATATTTGATACCTTTATATGGAAAATGAATCATTATGATACAAAGATTTGTTGAATTTCAACAAGAAATTGCATCACTTACACTAGTGTGGGACCAAGAGTTCTAAGCAACACCTACACTAGTGTGGGACCACAGGTCTTGCAACACCTACATTGGTGTGGGCTAAATTTGGTGCATGTCTATTTTAGTTATCGCTTAATTAAGATGGACAATAAAATGTAATCTAATCTCAAAATAACTTGTAATAGTTAACTAAGTGTGATAAACTCAGCTAACTCATGAATTTTGAGTTGAGGGTAGTTGGTGAGGCATGCAGAGTAATTCTAGTTGTAACGGAGTTCGAAGTGCAGTGGTGCATTAGTTAATGTAGTTTGTAATCATTTTAACACAGTTAAGTGATTTAAAGTCAGTTGTGCTAGTTGTAACTGTTTGATACACTAGTCAGAGATCAAGTGAATTAAATATTACTTAATTCACAATCAATGATCTCACATGCAACTAAGGATTTACTATTATTAGCTACATGCATGTCAATTCCAGTGGAGACCCAATTGAGATCTAGGTGAAAGGGATGTTGACTATCAGTTGTAGGATTATTGGGTACCACCCATGCAACCAAACACCCATTGGATTTTCAATGATCCTTGCACAGTCAAGGAAGGCCAAAATTCCTATGGAATAGGGATTGCATTCCACATGAATTGCGCAAGCAACGCAGGGTGTTGAGAGACTAAGAATTTGCTAAGTGTTGGTCAATTTTGTCCAGGACAGTGTGAGACAATTAGATGAGTACAAGAGGCTCTTGTGAGAAGAGTCGTATGTAATTGTGTCATGTATCCATGCTGAATATGAAATAGAATATAGTGGCGTTTTGAGCAACAAGCTTTCCCTGGGAAATTATTTGTGTTGTGGTTTGATTGATTCTTCTTTGCTTCATGTGATTGGCGATTGTGTTTAATTTCCACAATTGATTTGTAGAAGTGATTCAGTATCTAGCTTTAGTACATTTTTAGATCGAACTGAATCCATAATATATATAATTTTTGTATAATTTCTACATGGTATCAAAGCATAGGAAGTCACAATAGTGAAGGAGGAGCTGAGTTTTTGACTGAATAGAATTCAAATTTGCAGATGAATTTCTTTGTGATACAGTTGATTCAGGATCTAAATGGCTTTCAATGGCTTGATATTGGAGTATGCAATCAAGGGCAGATATAGCTATATTTGTTGGAAAGATAGGATGGAGGCAGTACTCGAAGACAATATCTTGAAGGAATTCATTGACAATGATGTTCGTAAACCTACTATGACATATGCTGCAAATCTTGATGTATGGAAAAATAAAGTGGAAAAGGCAAGGAGGATATTACTGGAGGGAGTACGAGACCACATTGTCTCAATTCTCCATGGAAAAGCGACACCATATTCTATATTGAAAGCTTTGACAGATCTATTTTAGACCAGCAGTGACCATAGGAAATTGGCACTAAAAGATAAACTCAAGAAGATCAAGATGGAGAAAGGCGACTCCTTGCAAAAATATTTAACAAAGTTTGTCCAATGTCGGGATGAGCTAGGGAGCATTAGCATTAATATCATTGATGATGATTTGGTAAGCCTAGCTCTTCTAGGACTTCCCAAGAGTTGGCATAGTTATCAGGACTATGTCAATGGAAGGGAAAAGCTGCCAGATTGGGAGTGAATTTGGTCGGATTTGGTGTAAGAGGAGTTCAGACAGAATCCGGGAGATGGATATTCATATAAAAATGAATATGAAGAAGATTGTGCTTTGGCTGCCAAGGTGAAGAAGGGGAAAGGTAAGAAATTCCATTCCAAATACAATTCCAAAGATGGCAAGAAGCGCAACATGTCCAGTGTGAAGTGTTTTCACTGTCATGAGCATGGGCATTATGCTACTAGCTGTCCACAAAAGAAGAATAACAAGAAGGCTTCAGGATCTGCAACTAGTGAGGCTTTGGCCTCGCAATTTGAGCTTGACCTCTTGCTCATTGCATGCATGGTGTCAAGTGCAATGGGATCGGTGTGGTATTTGGATAGTGGTGCATCCTTTCACATGACATGAGACAAAGAACTTTTCAGTAGCTTGGAGGAGAAGGACCTCTAGATGCATATCGAAATGGGTGATGATGGGCGGTACAATGCTACCAGGATTGGTACCATTACCTTCCAGAGACAGTCAGGTAAACGCTTTCAATTAAAAGATGTAATGCATGTACCAGTCTTGAAGAAAAATTTGGTCTCAGTTGCAATGTTGGAGAATAGAGGCTATGATGTTGTTTTCAGTGAAGGAAAAGAATTCTTGCGACACAAAACAATAGAACAAGCCAAGAATATTGGGATTCAATTTAAGAATCTCTATAAACTCGATGTATATGTTTGCACAACATAGATGGGAAAGGCAGACAAAGTGGTGAGACAGGATGAGGGTGAGTTACGGAACATTAGATTAGGCCATCTTCACCATGGAGCCTTGAAATTCATGCAATAGATTTTTACAGGTTTTCCCAAGGGTACACTTGCACATCAAGACACATGCAAGGGATGTACTATGGGAAAATATGTAAAGGCCACCTTTTGTGAGAAGGAGAACCGAGCCTCGGGGATCCTTGAGAGAGTTCACTTAGATGTGTGTGGACCATTCTATGTTGCTTCGACAAAAAATCATAAGTATTATGTGATATTTGTTGATGAAGTTTCTCGGAAGTGTTGGATCTACTTCATGCAGAAGAAAGATCGGACATTCTCAAAGTTTCTTGATTTCAAAGCACTAGTGGAGAAAGACACGGGGAAGCATGTGAAGGCTCTTAGGAGCGACAATGGTGGTGAGTACATCTCAAACGAATTCAAGAACTTCTGTAGCAAAGAAGGAATTCAGAGAGAACTGATAGCACCTCATAACCCACAACAGATTGGGGTCACTAAAATAAAGAACAGAATTGTAGAAGTCCATCACCATCAAGGGAGTATTCTTCATATTTTGGGATTCTCATTTTGTCCTCCCTCAAGCTCTTGCTGACCTCCGTGTACCAGGTGTCCTTAAATTGCAAGTCAAGCAACTTCTCCCTCAAATTTTTCTTTAAGGGAATTACTGAAAATATTCGAGGCCTCCTACTTAAAGCATCAGCCACCCTATTTACTGTTCTTTTTATGTAAGTAATATCAAAATAATATTCACTGATAAGCTCAGAACATCTCCTTTGCCTTGCATTTAAGTGGTCCTGAGTGAATATGTGTTGTAGCCCACAATGGTTAGTTCTAAGTTCAAACTTCCTTCCTAGAAGGTAGTGTTTCCAAATCTTTAGTGCATAAACAATTGCTACCATTTCTAGATCATGGGTTGCGTAGTTCTCTTCGTGGGTTCTAATTTTTCTTGATGCATATGCTATTACTCTTCCCTCCTGCATCAATACACAACCCAACCCTTGCTTGGAGGCATCAGTGCAAACCAAAAATTCTTGTTCCATATCTGGCACTTTCAAAATTGGTGTCGTCGTTAATAATAATTTCAACTGTTGGAATGCCTCCTCACATTTTTCAGTCCAAATGAATTTCTTGTTCTTTCTTTGGAGCTCGGTAATGGGGCTTGCTACCCTCGAAAACCCTTCGACAAATCTACTATAATACCCTGCCATGCCCATGAAACTTCATTTTTCATGAACATTGGTTGGTGCTGGCCATTCTATCATGGCCTCTATCTTTGTCGGGTCTACCGCGATGCCTTCCCCATAAATAATGTGCCCAAGATAATGAATCTTTGATTGGTAAAATGAACACTTTGACAGTTTTCCATACAATTGGTTTTCTCTAAGACATTGAAGAACTATCCTCAAGTGTTCGTCATGATCTTCTGGGGTCTTTGAGTAGATCAAAATTTAATTGATAAATACTTGTACAAAATTGTCTAATTAATCCTGGAATATCCCATTCATCAAACTCATGAAAACACCCGGGGCATTTGTTAGTCCGAAGGGTAAAACTACAAATTCATAATGCCCAAATATTGTCTTAAAGGCTGTCTTCGGAATATATTCTTCCTTGATTCTTAATTGATGATATCCTGACCTCAAATCTATTTTTGAAAACATGGTTTCCCCCTTCATTTGATCAAACAAGTCATCTATCCTAGGTAAAGGATATTGATTCTTTATTGTCACTTTGTTCAACTGGCGATAGTCAATGCACAGTCGCCAAGACCCACCCTTCTTCTTAACAAAAATCATGGGAGCTCCCCATGGAGATATGCTGGGTCGTATGAAGACCAAGTCCAACAATTCCTTTAATTGTATTTGCAATTACTTTAGTTCTGAAGCTGACATACGATAAGGTTTCTTTGCAATAAGTTCAATTCCTGGTTTAAGGTCGATGGTGAAATCAATTTCACTTTTTGGAGGTAGGCCAAGTAATTCTTCAGGAAATACATCCTTGAATTCAACAAGTACTGGATGTTTATCAAAGTTTTCAGAATCACCCTTATCATTTAGAGCCACCACCGTGATCATTTGACACCCCTTTCGTCTATATTTCATTAGTTGCATGGAGGAGATGAACCTTTGGATACCCCTCAGTTCTTTCCCCTAAATGATCTTCTTTGTCCATCATCATCTGTGAAATATAGTACCTTGTCTTTGCAATCTAGAAGTGCCTCATGTCGCTCCAACCAATCCATTCCTATAACTACGTCATAGACTCCTAATATCGTAGAATACAAGGATACCTTGGTTTTACATACACCTAGGTCTAGCTCACAATCCCTTACCATATTTCCTACATTTATTTTCATACCACAAGCCATTTCTACATCTCTAAAACCATGCTAAGAAATTGATTTGTGTTTAATCCTTGATAATGCATTAAAGAAATAAAAGAATCACTAGCTCCTGGATCTATTAAAATGACAAAACTCATACCATCAATATTACTTGTGGTTTCCAACACAGTGGACTGGTGTTTGACCTGACGATTTTTCACCACTGCATGGATGCAATGAGCCTTCCCCAGGTCCCCCACTGTAGCTGCTTTTTGAGTTGAGTTGGTATTACTTGCCTTTTGAGGGAAATCCCTCTTGTAGTGAGCACCTCCACAAGTCCAACACCCCCTCTTAGGAGCTTGGCTTCTATTATTGACTGAACTGGGAGTTGGCCTGGAACTTTGTTGGAAAGAGCCAGACTATTGGGATCGATGCTGAGGTGTGTGACTTGGTGTTGTCGCATAAGATGATGATGTTGTTGTTGACGAGCTTGCTGAGGTACCTTATGCAGCTGCTGAGTTGGGTGCCTATAAGGTGTTCTGGTAGACCACTTTTGATGATTGAGCACAGGACCCCTTTGAAAATTTCTACGTTCCATACTATTTCCATTGTTTACCCCTGATCCTGTGGGCCTGTTTTTCTTACTAGGTCTACTATTCATGATCTCCTCCTCTGCAATAATTTCTCGTTGAACTGCCTCGTGCAAGGTGTGAAACATTAAGATCCTAACCTTAGCCCGGATATTAACATTTAATCCATACACAAATTGGTTCACCTTGAGTCTTTCTGTGTTTAAGTGAGGGGCATAATGGATTAATTGCATGAAACGAGCCTCATACTCCAGTACTAAGCAACTCCCTTGTTTTAACGCATTGAATTCATTTAACTGCCTCTCAAGAAATTCCTCTGATAGGTAGCGTTCTCTAAACTTTTCTTCAAACAATTCCCAAGTTACTGCTGAGATATCCATCCCCAATTGGGATAATAAAGTCTTCCACCAAAGTAGTTTGTTTCCCTTTAGCTGGAATATACCCATCTTGGCCTTCATGTTTTAGGTATACTCTTTCAGGGTAAAGCACATAGCCATGTTTTCTAAGGACGCCTCCACAGATTGACCATCTATGGACCCCCAAAACTCTGGAAATTTTACTTTTTCCAAATCTCGACGTACATCATTTCTTGTAGTGTTTTGGGGTGCTTCATTTTGTATGACTGGTCCTCCATGATCTTGTTCCAGATGGTTTATTAATGCCTCAGACATGTGCTGGAATGATTTCATTAATTTTAACACTTCTCCTGTTGGTATTTTTTCTTGTGTTGAGATGTTTTCCTCATCATTGGGTGGGGTGGCAGGAGTTGGCTATTGTGGTGGCGCCACGTTGCGCCCTCTAGCTGCCCCACTCCTTCTTGTACTTCTTCTGACCATGGTTCACCAATGAATCCTGTCAAAATTTAACATGATTTTCCTTGAATATTTGCTTCATGTGTAAACATAATATATATATATATATATATATATATATATAGTTAAACGTCCACCATTTAGATAATTTATAAATTATCTTTTAACATAATTACATTTAAAATTTAAACTACACAGTATAAAAATATTACTTTTATACATAGCATAAATAAATTTTAAATTTTTAAATACTACATTATATGAAAAACTATCACTTTAATACACTACATAGATAAATTTAGCCTTTTAAACTATAAAACTATTAATTTAATACACATCTTAAATAAATTTAAAATTTTAAACTGCAAAAACTATTACTTTAATATACAACACATTGGGTAACACATGGAATTGAAATTTTTTTATTTTTTATTTTTTAATTTTTTAATTTTTACCCATTTAAATTTATTATACCTTAACAAAATAAACTTCTAAAATAATATATATATTTTTGTTTATTCATAAAATTTAATATTATCACACAAATTAAATATAACAATATATATCCACTTCAATCCAAAATTGAAATTCACCACAATTTAAAATTCATTTGTGCTTGGCATAAAACTTAATTTCATAAGTATGTTACTTATAATGAACTAAAATTTGAGTAGAATTCAAATCACGTGAATTAAATATGACAAAGTAAAGTTTGAACAGAAAAAGAAAAGAAAAAATGCCATTTTCACCCATATGGAGTTGTAAAATGCCTAACACAATTATGAAAAAAATTAGGTGATAACACAACCCATTAGATGCTAAGTTAGGTGATAACACAAACCATCAAGCACTTCAAAGGTGCAAGTGATCATTTCAAGCATGCTGGGGTTTCACCACCTTCGTAATGGCTTCCAGGTTCAACAATTGAAATGTCTGACATTCGAATCAGCAAGAAGGAAATCTCACTCCAATCAATTCTAATACCTTGTTGGAATTTTGAAAATTTGAATTTTATTGCAAATTTAGAAATTTTACCTCAGTCTTGAGGTTTCTTAGATCTATTTCCTTCTATGAACATTAGGGCTAAATCTGAAATATGAATTACAAGCATTTATTTCACTTTTGCTCAATCCGATTCACAAGAATGCCCCAAAAAAATGAATATCAAAGTGTACTTCAATGTAACAATGTTTTGCCTAGGGCACCACTTGTTAAGCATATAACAATGTGAAGCATCTATTCAATAACTATTTTTATCATGTGTTTCTTTTCATGATCAGTGATTATCTACTCTGCTTCTCATGAGTTTTGATTTTGTTCCAACAAGAAACTCCCGTGGTTTTTTCAATCTGCACTTTCAAATGACTCATTTACCATTATGCAAGTGTTTGTTGGAAATCTTCAATGGTTGTGCGAAAGCAAATTGCGACTCTTTTCAAGTTTGTTTTACAAATTGCTTTCCGAGAGCGATAGATGCTTGGTTACAGATTTTCCAAAACAACCTCCTATTTGTCTTAATTATAGTATTCTACATATATGTCTTAATTATAGTATTCTACCTATTGTATTTGGTGGTTATGCAAATTTTTACATGAGGTTTGACTGCTTTAAGATTTTGTCTTTCCATTGAAATTTGATGACATAATATTAGATGAGATCGGTATTTTTAGTTCTTTCAAATGCATTTAATATATGTAAAAATATATCCAAAGCTTCAACAAACGTTAAGGTATTTAGTTTATATATATTTAACAATTTAGATTTACATCCCAATAATGGTTTACCAAAATTTTCAACAATTTTATTAAAAAAATATCAAATAAAGACTAAAAATATAAAATGTTTAGAATTGGCCGGTTTCTTGATGTATAAAACAACAGTAGATACAGCAGTAGATACACATCCATCCCAACATTTCTAATTTGCGATAATATTAATTGTCATAAAGTTCCTAGGCATGCACCTATGACATTTACGTGGCATATGGTACAGACAAAACATAAATAAATTAAATATGCTCTGAATCTGTATATTCTAGAGATCCTGCCTAAATAATTTGTTCAAACCCCAATAGCGATTACAAGAAGTTGGTAATTTCAAGCGAAATCCAATCCATTTCCACAGAGAGTTCCTTTATATCAATTCAATTATTGCTTGCAAAATTCTCCTCATACGTTGCGGTGAAACCTCTCCCATCGATTAATTTGCAAGCAAGAAAAGACCAACATACAGGAAACGAACGGCAGAGGAGCAGAGTGGACCAAAAATTTTGATTTCTCCATTTGGCCTGTTGCTCCCAATTTATACCCACAGGCATCACTGCAGACGATCAAGACTTGAAGGAGAGGCTGAGCCTTCAAAATTTCCTTGGATTCCTTTGGACACCCAAAAAAAAAACGGAAGTTTTCCGCTTCAAAACGTTTCTAAAACCTCCCTGAGACTTAAAAACATAGTCTTTGCAATACATAGCTCATCCAAACTATGGCCACAGAGGAAGGAGTATTTGAAACTCTAGTTCCAGCCTGGTTTAACATGAAGATTTGATTGGGTCGGGGAAATTATCACGCCGGGAGACATGGATCCGTGATTGAGGTTGTGTATTAGATACGCCGGGAGATCTAGAGTCCAATATTGGAATCAGGAACGACAACTAATAAATCAGAGGCCTTAGCCGTTGTAATTAAGAAGACAATGCAGCATCCCGCATATCTCGTGGAAGCCTCCGTCAAACAAATCCAGATTCTGCGCCCATGGTGTTGTGGGCGTTAGTTTAATGAGGTAGTGTTATTGCAAGGAACATACATAGGATTAAATATTGCCTAACTTTATTTTAAGCGAAATTAATTTTTCAAATTTAGATTGAAAATAGTTTAAAGTTTAAAGAAGCAATCCATTAGTGCGTAAGTAAATTAGATAGATTCGCATACTTATAGAAGTACATAAATAATGATAAAAAACTTATGTATATTTTCAAAGTTTAGATTTTATAAATTATATAAGACTGGAGGTGAAATTATCGAAGACTGGGGATGGTTGTAACTCTCATACACCATGTCTTAAATCTACACCATGAAAATTTCTGAAAGCAGCATTATTAGAAATAGACCTCGGATATTGGCGTAATAACCTTGGATACCATGATCGCGCTTGAAAGTTCGTCTTGTCGTTAAGTCAGATTCAGAAGTGCAGTCGTGTAGCTTTAAAAGTATTCTTTTACTTTTCTTGCAAGTTTTTTTTAACCAGGTACGCATTTATGTCATCAACCACGCTCTCTTACAGTTAGGAATTACTATAAATCACATATGAAAAGTACTACTATTTTCGTTACTAGTAATAGGAAAAACTATGAGGGAAAACTGAAACTAAATGGAACCTGAATAATCAGAGTTTATATCGAACCAGGTTAAAACCATTGCACGATTTCAACTTATATGTAACACTTTTTATTCAACATAATAATATTTGGTTTCACTTCGTTTATTTCGGCTTACAACTACAATAAAGTGGGGTTACGAGTTTTTTTTTTTTTTCACCTTCAAAGGTAAATGAATTTCATCGTGGTGCTAGTGATGGTTATGGATGGAGTCATAACGGTATAACAGAGTTTGATTTTTGTCATAGAACCAACATAATCAAGAAGGTTTCTAAGTCTACAAAGACTACAAAACTCATGGCTCACAAAAATAATACAAGGAAAACCTTAATACTTTATGGGCCTATAGGTCCTAGAGGTTGAACCTTTGCTCTGATACCAAGTGTAGGGACCAACCCTATAATTTACTAGATGGGTGCTAGGCTTTAATTTTTTTTTTAACACAGTAACTAGGAATTTAAACCATAATCATACAAGTTGAAACTCAGTAAAATTAAATCACTTACATCAATGTCCATAAATTTAAGTTCATAACACATATCTTTTTAACTTGTTGATTATAGGCACAATGAAATCATCATAAGTAAAAAACAATATAACTAACACATGTACTGTTCACCCTTAGACGAGAACCAAACTTGACTTGTCGTTGCTTGAGCTCCCTTGTTGTCGTTTACCTCCAAGCCTGAATGTTGTCGTGCTTAATCCGAATGTAATGACCCACCGGTTGACCTCCCAACCTACTCCTTGGGTACTCTCCTCCTTCGTGGACCCCCGAGATGCAATGGGGTTGTACAACGAAGGAATGTGCTAGCTGATAGAGGTGAGCCCCTCTTGGCTCAAGAGTCCCCTCTCTATAATACTCTGTCCCACCAAACTCAACTATGGCTCGTAACCACTCAAAATGACATAATCTTCTCCATCTAAAAATAAGGTAAACAAAAGGTCATTTTCCCTTCCATTTCCCTTTCTTTTATAGAAGGCTTCATAGGTGACACTTGGAATTTCATGCATAAATAATTAATTTTTATTAACCCAAAATTTAATTATTCACCCACCCATGTGTCACCCTCTCATCGAGACTCTCCAAAATAATTTACTTAATTATTCATTTAAAATAGTATTTCCCTCAACCCAACAAGACTTTCTATTTCTTCTCCTAGTTATCTCTTGATTCCCCCTTTTCTACTCCTTAATTTGTGTTTATTACTGAATTTAATTGATAAGTCTCAGATTTGTTCCCCTAACTACCTCAACTTGCCTTTTAGATGAATATTCTTATGTTGGCTCTTGGCACATGGAAGTTCTCTAAATTTCTCAAATTTTAATTTATTAATATTATTTTAATTCACCACCCTCTTCTCTTAATGAAGTTTTTAATAAATCTTTATACTTAACTCTATGTCATTATTTCCCCCTTTTTTCCTAATTAAGTTACTTATGTACATTATCCACTTAATATTTTGTTTAAATCATGGAAAAGGTAGAGTTATCATGGTAAAATATTTTATCTCTTCCTATTCCTCCCTTACCGTAAGTTTTATTCTTGATTTAATTCCTTTGGTTCTAACATCCTGTATCACTTGATATGAATTAGTTGGATTTCCATATATTGATTATATTTATTAGTTTCATGATGTCGAGGGTGTCAAGTTGGTCATGCCCTTCAAGAACTTCCGTTCGAAGTTCCAAGGGTGCCATGCCTAAGAATTTATTTTTGATGCCAAGGGTGCCAAGTCGGTCGTGCCCTTCAATAATTTCTCTTGAAATCCCAAGGGTGCCACACCACTTGCCCTTCAAGTATCCAGTGGTTAAGAGGCGAAATTATATGTGCAACGCCAGAGACCCCTATCATCTCGTATGTTGCCTGCTATAGTGAGACTAATGGTGTTGGGGATCAAGGAATCTACCTTGATGCGTGCCCCCCCGAAAATCCTCGTGAGCGAACCAAATTTGGGACATGCCCTCACGACATCGTGATCTTCAAGGCGAAGGTATTTCGACCTTTCCAGCCTAAGTCACGGCGGGAGTGCTAGCAGGTGAGATCAGGAACACTGTTCCACCCCTCCCATGTTGTTCCATCCAATTGTACAACCCCATCACCCATATGTGAGTCATTTGGCCAACCAACTAACATGTTCCTGCAACCACTGACATATCATTAGATTATATGTAATGTATATAACAAGTTTCAAACTGAACTTAGAATTTCAAAGACAAAATATTAATTTCTATCAAACCAGATGTTATCCACTCATCATATGCGAGTGTCTCTAGTGGTTTCCTGTCATACTCAATAATCATCAGTAACAAAGTTCTCAGTGTTAGTCATTATCATAATAAAAACATCATCATGACCTAGTCATTCACATCATTGTTTATTTTGAATCAGAACTGATGTAAGTAGATACATATGGGAAACATCCATCATGTTTATCATAATCATAACATCAATGGTAAATTAACTTATCCATCAAAGGCATTATCATCGTAACATCAATAGAAAACATATCTATCCATAAAATCTATCATCATCATGATATCGATAGAGAACATGCATATCTATTGATGCTAAAATCATATCAATAGAGAATATGTATGTCCATAAATACTATCATCCATATATTATCAATAAAGACATACATAACCTTTACACACTAATAATAAAGTCTTGTTTTTGGATCCTCAACTTTGAGGTCCTCGAAGAATAGTGCTTGGTCTTAGGGCTAATAATGTTAACATTCATATCTTGTCGATTGACAGTAGGGCACTACATATTTCACTTTAGACAGCCACCAAAATGAGTGGATGCAAACACATGACCAGTTGTGGTTGAGGGTAAGCTTTTTTTCGAGGGTAAGCTTTTTTTAATCATTATTACTTTATGTTGATGATTTAATACTAACAGGTGATGAGCAGTTGATACACTCATGCAAGGCAGATCTTGCAAACGAGTTTGAGATGAAGGATTTGGGCCTCCTTCATTATTTCCTTGGATTGGAAATATGGCAGCGGGAAGGTGAATTGTTTGTGTCTCAAGGCAAGCATGCCTGGGAGATACTGGAGAAGTTTCACATGCAAGGCTACAAGCCTATCGACACTCCTATTCCAGGAAACTGGAAGAAAGAGGATGCTACATCGGCAGAGGTAGTGGATGCCAATGTTTATCAATATTTAGTGGGTTCACTCATGTATTTATTCAATACAAGACCAGACATATGCTATGCAGTGAACCAAATTTCACAAGCGATGGTTAAGCCTACCAAGCTCTTTTGGAAGGCAGGCAAGCATGTCCTGAGATATCTCATGGGCACATCTGAGTATGGTTTATGGTACAAACAGAAGGATGAGGTGAAGTTGCATGGCTTCACGGATGTAGATTGGGCGGGAAGCCCAACAGACAGAAAGAGCACATCAGGAGGGATTTTCAGTATCGGATCTATGGCAGTTTCTTGGTACAGCAGGAAACAAAGATCCGTGGCACTCAATTCAACAAAAGCAGAATACATGGAAGCAATTTTAGCTGCATGTGAGGCTATCTGGATGAGGAAGATTTTGGTTGGTTTGTTCGGTTCACATTTAGATCCCACGGTGATTCATTGTGATAATTAGAGTTGCATTAAACTCTCGGTTAATCATGTGTTTCATGATAGATCTAAACATATTGATATCCAGTATCATCATATCAGAGATTGTGGGCAACGGAAGATCATGTTGCTTCAGTACATTCCTACGGAGGATCAGGATGCAGATATTCTGACAAAGGCGCTCACCAGGAGAAAATTTGAATACCATAGAGGCAGGATCGAGGTGAAGGATAATCCCTATCTTGTTGAGAGGGAGTGTTGAGATTCAACAAGATGATGAGCTTAGTGAAAAGAGTCGCCTTCACTAAGTGGGCTCGCACGCTATTTTTGGCACAAGTCTATTTTTAGACATGATGATCATATTTCAGAAGTTGTAGGATGCTATTTGTGGATGGTTGATCAAGTTGGAAAAATAGATGAAATTCCATTTTTATAATATTGGGTGAAGTCTATTTATAGATTTTCAATCTAAAAATAGATGCATGTCGATTATTATTAGCTCTTAATAATAATCAGACTCTAAACAACAACTTATTCTCTTGGAGCACTTCAGTTCAGTGCACAGATTTGGCACATCAGCTTACAGAAGGAATTACGCTATTCCTAAGGGTTTACTGGAGCTAATGCATGGAGGACTCAGTTATAACTCAAGTGGCAGAGTTATGACACAGTTGAAGAAGTAGTTATGGAGTTGTATTCAATTTAACTCAGTTAGAATCAGTTGAGCTAGTTGTATCTAGTCTAACTGATTGATACACTAGTGAGAGTGGAGTGAATTAATTAGTTAATTAATTCAAAAATAATAACTCATTAATCAACTGAACAATACAGCAGTTAAATACAGTGCATGGCAGTTTTAGTGGAGACCAGTGGAGAGATAGGTGAAAGGGTAAGATAGACTATCTTTTGTGACTATAGTGATGCATTGATTTCATCACACATAGTGGAGATGGCAATGAGGATTGCGTAGTCAAGGATGGAGTAATTCGAATTCATTCAAAGCTATTATTCAGCAGAGATTGCGTAGTGGAGGCAAGCTAGCAGGTGGCAAAGATCGATGCATGGATTTGCAAGATTGGGCCTAATTAGTGTATGATGATTGTACTGTACTGAGAGCTTGTGATAAGCTTTGTATATTTTTATGAGATTGTCATATGATCTCCATGTTACATAATATATAGTTGGGGTTTTCAGCTCCAATATTTCCCAATTAAAAACTGTGTTATGTGCGATTGATTACTTTTGTTTATGCTTCACATGTGTGTGAAATTAAATTTTCCGCAAAAGATTAACAAGTGGAATAGATTCAATAACTTGCATAAAGTTAAATAGTGTGAGATCAGGTGGATCTTGGACATATGCATGCTTAGTGCATATAATTTCTACATGAAGTCATTGTTATATGTCACTCACAGCTACACGAACACAAGAGATATCATCAATAGCTGGGTGAAAAAGCCAACAAACTTTAGACAAACACCCATCGACATGTACAAGACAAAAGCACTCAGGAAGGCCTATTAGCTCTTGGTCACACTAGCCTGTAGAATCTATGTCCAACCAGACACAAAAATTTCCTTAGGGGTGGGATATCTTGTTGAACCAGGTAATGAACGAGGGGAAGTCATTCAACTGTATAGATCTTTTGGCTCATTAGCTGAGATTCCATGTGACAAAATCTCACAATCAACCCAAGGGAGATCAAGCACACTTCTACATGTCTGCATACTTACTGAATGCAATATGTGCACATAATCAGTTCTCTGGCATAAAATGGACATGGAAACCAAGAGACACTGCCATACATATCTATTGCAAGCTACTCTCATATTTTAATCATCGGGAAGTTATGGATAAACTTAATGATCACTTAATCATCCATATTTATAAGCTCATATTTCAAGAGGACCCACCTTGCATGTCACGAGCAGGTATGGAGGCGATACCAGATATTGCTAATTGGTTCCCCTTACCAGATGACACACTGATTAGAGTATTCGGTGGGCAGAAGTCACCACATATTTTGTCGAGATATACCACTGAAAAAATTTTCATGTAAGAGGTATCTTATCATATCTCCACAAGGTTGTTAGAAGCACTACATAGGACGAAGAAGGCACCATGGCCAACTCTTTCTTTGCAGGTAATATTATATGAGATTAAGAATGTAAAGATTGCAGATGCCAAAGGGAAATCCATATTCAGATTCATGTTCGAGACAAAGAGTTACAATCTATATGATCCAAGGGAGATTGCAAAGACCACTATGCGAGAGTATACTTAAACTAGGTCAACGAGATATATCAATGGTCGGAGGAGGAACCATGGAAGAACTGTTATAACTCCTCCTAACCTCATGAGATTATCAATACGGTTGGGACTCTCAATTTTTTTCGCAGAAGAAAAAAGTTCCAGAAGAAGCACCTACAGCAAGCAACGGTCCAATGCAAGACATAGTTAAGAGGAAGGTAGCAGACAATAGAGAAGAGGAAAAAATATGGAAAATGAAAAAAAATCCTATCACTAAGAAAGTACCTTTGGAAATAGAAGCAAAGAGGGGACAATGGAAACAAAGAGCTGAGGGGAAAAAGAGAGAAGAAATCCTTGGAAGAAGCAGTGGAGAAAGCCTATAGAGGAAAACAATATTTGAAGGAAGAACGGGAATTTAGAAGAAGAGAACAAGAGGAGAGACAAAAGCGAGAAGAAGAAGAATGGAAAGGTGCCACGGAAGAAGATACCACACCTATAGAGTTTGAAGAACATATACTGGATTAACTAACAAAAAAAGGAGTGAGTGAACAAATGCAAGAACGAGAGTTTTCTCAAGAGCTTGAACAATTGATTGAAGTTGCACACATGGAAGTGGTATCGGAGCCACAAGACAAAGATGTGGACTTGATACCCAACGCACCTAAGGCCATCGTTCAAACTCCACCATATTTAGTCACAGAGCAAGATCTGAGCGAGGAAGGGGAGGTAGCTCCCCTTGATGATGATCCAGCCGTAGATGTATACAATTTGTCATTTGATGAATTGCAAAAGAATATTGTACAAGCATCACCTGCATTTGTGAGAGAAAGGGTGCTAGTGGAAGACACCAGCGGGAATCCAAACAACATTACTAAAGTTAGTTTGGCCTTCACATGAGAAACAATATTCAACACTCATTGTTTAGTGGTCGAGAATAAGCAGTTGGCATAGAACATACATGCACTTTAGCAACATAATGAACAACTTTGTGCAGTAGCACAAAATGCACCTTCCGCACAGGTCTACTGCGAGGAGATAAAGGAAACGATAGTTTCTCAAGTATCTGCACTTGGGGACACTATGAAATAACTTTATGAGGAGTTTGTGACCGTACATAAGGCAATATTCCACTTAAATGAATTGCAACGACCGAGTAGAGAGTTTTTCAGGATCCTTAAGAATATACAAACTTCCATCTATGTCGTGCATGAGTGGAGAATCTGATACAAGGCTGCACCGCTTGCACTAGTGAAGAAGATGAAGATGCAGGAAAAGTTAGAGAAAGCCAAATTTTAGATGTTGATCCAGAAAAACAAGCAGCTCACCTCATTCATCGGAAACATTCATGTCACATATATACAAATATACAACAATTTGGATTTCATGGTAAGAACCCACTAGATCCCATCAGTTGGCACACTCATTGAGACTAAAAACAAACATCAAGTATGATAGGAGATTGATCAATACCTGAAGTAAGTGGAGAAAATGGCCAATTAGGAGGACATGGAGATCAAAAAACAAAATGCACACCTACATCGGTGGCCCAGTTCAGATCAAAACAATGTTGCATCTGATCAAGGAAGAACTGAAGATTGGTTCCAAGAGATTATACCTGGATGCATTGGAGGCAAGAGTCCGCTTCCAACCTAACACTATCTCGTAGTTTGGGGAGACCATTGTGTAGTACCAAGCTTGGCATGAGTATGTGACTGAGAGACACCAAGTCCAAGACGCCCGTCTTGAGTTCACCCCAAATGCATCATCATAGTGTTTTGTCTTATTAGGATGTCAAGTTGCTTCTACCCTATTTTTTCTTTGTTATGAAGGTAAATCCTCTCTGCGGGCAGAGATGATCCCTCTAGCCCGAGAGTGGGTCTAGAAACAATAGGACAAACTAGAGTGTAGGTTCCTAATTACTTAATGAAATAGATGCAGTAGATCGACCTACTTGGATTCCAACACTGTCATCGTAGCTGTTATAGTGGTGGCCTCTTGTAGGTTCCTAATTACTGAATTAAATAGATGTGGTAGATCGACCTACCTGGATTCCAACGTTGTCGTCGTAGCTGTTGTAGTGGTGGCCTCTTGATTCCTACCTCGGCAAATCATGATCTATTTGCAGCAATGCTTGGATACCTGCATAATATCAATAGACAAGAGCAGCATATGAAACAACAAACTCATTCATAATTACTAACCAGTCAAGGAGGGTTAAGCATATTGCATCAAATAGAACACATCAAAGAAAAATGGGAACCAGACAATAGTTATACATCTGTATTAAATAGAAGAAAGAGTTACAACCAAGCCTTGTTGTCGCAACCTCCTTCAACGAGGTTCAGTTGAAGCATGTCTCGATGAATGTCAAGGAATTTGGATGGGATGAAGGCACAAGTCTAATCTCTCTCAATAAGGGACTCTTCCGTTCTATCTCAAATAGAAATCTCTCCAACGTTTTTTCTATATTATCTTCAGTTCAGCTAGATTCATCAATGGAGGATAGCTATATTTACAGAGGGAGAGGAGGAGGTTGAGATCCCTACTATGGTGGAAGGGATGCCTTATCCCTTGGGAGGTTTCCCCAAAAGGTGGAATCAAGAGGCCAAAGGAGGAAGGCTGTGGTTATATAGTCAAACCACTCCCTATGACTCATCGATGAAGTTTTTGTGATTGAAACTTCACCTCTATTTTTAAAAAAATTTCCATAAACAGATTGGCACGGGCAGCTAACTGAGACAGAGTGCCAGCTGTCGCGGGGGCCAGTGTTAATCTGCCTCATTGGCGCAAGGGCATAACTGGCTACCAACACCAAGGCAAAAATAAGGGTTTTTGGTGATCTGTTCAGAAAATATTCAGCAGAAGGAATGTTAGACTCATGATAAGGGATGCAATGATGGTATTTGCAAGGCATGACATTTTATTTTGATCATATAAATGAGCCTCCAATGTGCGGGATGGGGATTGCAGGGATAGTGAAAAAATGTTGTGTAACAGATGGCCCCTAAAGCATGAGGTCCGAGAGAGAGGAAGCGGTGAAATTCTTTACGAGAACACGTTCGAACCAAACACCATTGTTGAAGACCTTCAATTACAAGTACAATTGATATCTCTGAGATCCATGATATGGACACAACCATACAACAGTAAGGATCAACAAATAGACTCAGGTATGGTCGCATCCATCCAATCAAAAGAGTCATGTAATAAAGTCATGATAAATCATAATATCCCGCATCTTGGATCTTATTTGACAAAATCCAGGGTCTTGCACTCCATCTCAACTATACAAGTACAAATTCAAGCATGTGAATATATGAGCTGAAGTCAAACATGCAATAAAACCACCTGATTACCAGCCAATGATGAAAGCTGTTAACAGCGCGGGAGAAACCACCAATAATGACAATGGTCTTCAAGGTATAGTAGTTAAAATCCATGGAATGTGAACAATGAGCTGGCATCGAAAACCCACATAATAATTTGATCGAAGGCCAATGATGTGGACCTATCGTCGAATGAAAAGAACCTGCCATTAAGGCATGAAAGCTCCAAGGTACCGATAAGGAGTCTTTACTACCAACTTACTAGATAATGAGCTAAAGTCGACAGGAAGTGACCTGGTCGAAGGAGGGTCATAGAGTTTCCCACATCATCGACACGAGATAGAGGAGCATGATGATAGTGAATCAAGACCGACATAGAATTAGATGGAGGTTGAAAACTGTAGAGGCAAACTTCTCTTGAACATATCAACGACACGACTCTGAATTTGGCAGTATTTGACATCAAGGGATCTGAGGTCATGGTGACGTGTCAAAGAGTAGATGAGAGGTCAAAAAAGATTACCCAAACCCACGGAGGAAAAGAATGACGAAATGAGATGTCCCCAACCCGACACGAATGCAGACGAGTGTCACATTCAAGAGTGACATAATGCTAATATAACTAAATACTGGTTCAATTTTCCCCCACCATTTCTTGCGAGTACCCCAATTATTCTTAAAACAAGTTTGAAGGGGATAACATGTGCCTGTGCTCTAAGTTTTTTCTTTGGAAAAATTTATCCTAGTACATTTTACGAGCCCTAGGAAGGAGGAACTCGATGAACGTCATGGTGACGATGTCTGATGTCATCAAGGTTGAACGAGTCTGACAAAGGAAGAACTCGACATCTTTTCATGTTTAGAGAGTTTGAAAAGAAGCGGAAGTAGTCTCTCAGATCTGAAAAGGTAGAAAACAATATATGAAAGAACCTCTTAGTCGCGATTGGCTAAGGTATTCCTTTTTCATAAATAATCTATCCCAACCCAAAAAAGGGGTAAACATATACTGGGTAGACATCATTTCGCAACCATTTAACGAGTTCAAAATGAAAAGAGTCTCGACAATTATTTCAGTTTTGGAGAGTCAGAAAAGAGCTGAAAGATGAATCCAGTAGTGACATTTTTGTGTTTTTACCGAGTCCGAAAAAGTATAAAATACAACTCATGACTTCATCACTATCGCATTAAAAACCTATCGCTACACAAGAAGCAAACGTAAAACCGATTTCTCGAAATAAAATAATGTAATAATCGAAAAAAAATGTCTTAAAACCTAATTAGGGTTCTGAAAAGTTTTAAAATGCTAAAAATGGTAAAATATAATTACTTTTCACTTTTACCTCTTGTGGAGCAATAGTGACCCATTTTACATTGAGATTTTGCGGCGACAATAGCAGGCAATCCAACAGACCAATCTTGAATCTGTCAGTTCCAGGTAAGAGTCGACATCCTTCCCTAAATTTTAAGTATTCTTTCATCACATGTAACCTTCAATTTTTATTTCTGAAGGGGGGAATTGAAAAAACTACGGTCGACGCGAGTTTTGGGCACGAACTCGCGCCAACCGCTCGATTTTTTGAACTAGGGCACACGCCAACCGCTCAGACCCTGTAAAGCTCATAATTCAAACAAGCAAACCCAAATTTCACGAATTTCATCTTTTGATTTAGCTAATAATGTCCATACGAACATGTTTGCAGGTGAAAGAGCGATAAAATGGTGATCGAGTGGAGGGAACGTGAACACAGTGAAGAGGATGAGCTTGCCATGGGAAATGAGAGATGCATGGAAGCTCTCAGAGACTGTGGACTAAAAAAATTCTTCCTGACACTGTGCCTCAGAGCTCAACTGGAGCTACTACAATACTTGATCAGTATCGGGGATAAGGATCAGGAAAAATTCATTTTTCGAGATCAAGAGCTCGAGATTGATGTCTTAGATATCTACTTCATAACAGGATTGTCACGGAGGGTGGTAGCACCAATCATGACCGGTACCCGACCCACCATGGAAAGCATGGGCATGGAAATTGACAAGTTATTTCCAGGGGCACAGAAGGGGTCAAAAAGTGGGAAGGTGGACATTCAGAATATCCCAAATCTAATACTGAGGGTAGTGCCACACATGATCGTGCGAGCTGCGGGATCACTAGCACCGCACGAAGCAACAAAAACACAGTTAATTCTTGCCGTAGACTACTTGTCACCAACCATTTAAATCTGGGCAGAGGCCATGACAATCAATATGAAATGTCAGTTAACAAAGTGCAAGAAGAACAAATTGAAACAATTTGGTTATGTATCTATCCCGGTATCATTCATTCTGGAACAACTACCAATCTTTCAGCGTCAGGAGGTGATAGTCCTGACACCACCAGCACTGAAACCACAGATGGCCCGATGGGTAGCTCTGATGCCAAGGTCAGGGGGCGGTCAGCAGATGTCTTAAAGACCAGATTTCTTTGATTAGCTCTCCCAACAGTTGATTGCCATGGAGGACTGGCCCTACTCTGGCACAGATTTTACTGGTGGTTTGGACCTCCCTCTCCCGGAAGGAGAGGATTGGGATGAATCACTTGGTAAGACTCATTTTTTAATTTTCATGAGTATTATGATTTTTTTGTTTTTTTTTTTTGGTATTCTTTTTGACACTTTATCCATGCATTTGAAAATGTAGGCCCAGAGAGACCTGCAGGGATGTCTCTGATAGCGAGGCAAATACCTCGTGATTTTGATGTTGCTCCTCAAGGTGAGGAGGAGGAGATCATGCACAATTTGGAGGGAATCAGCCGTGGGGTCCTAGAATATGTGTGATTCAATGATGTTCGTCGTGCATATCAAATACATATTGTAGGGGTGTCAAACCGAGTTCACCATTTGCTGAGGCGGCTTGTTTGGGCAATGACATGCTATCATGATCATCATTTTGATTAGACACCTAGGCTTTTATTTCTGCATTGTGAGAGACATGATGCCTCAGGATGTAACAGAAACACACATATCTTTTGAAACTTAAGGTGCACACTAATGCAAAACTTCAATATATATATATATATATATATATATATATATATATACACATCTATTTTCCTATTTTATATGAGCCTCTCATGTGATGATGATTTTACAGATTATGCAAATATCTATCTAATACAATGTTAACAACTGTATCAGTTAATGCATTCATTTGTCTAGGAATATGTTGATATGTGATATAATCAAAATGTCGTTCCAGCAAAATGAACACGTAAATACAATCTTAAAATGTGCTTGTTTCTAACTGAATAATGCCCATTAAGCTGAAGAACAACAAACTGTGAGTCTAGATTTACAACCAATGCACTAATGCGGAGGGAAATTGCCTTGGTTAATAGTTCAATAACAACACTATATTCAGTGACATTGTTTGTAATCCATCCTAGACAAATACCTTTCAAGTCTATCAACTCACTAGTAGGATCATAAATCACCTAGGTTGCTAAAGACAAGTTTTGGGTACTTTGGGAAGCACCATCCGTGAAACCGACATAAGGGGTAATATACATCTGCAAAATAAGAAATGACCCAATAAGCAGGAAAACACTCGCAAAACACAAGAAGCCAAAAAATGTGAAAAAATGAAAAAAAACACCTATTTACACAAAACATGCACGAATGACTCATGCATAATACTTCTTGAGATACAACCCATTCCATGGCTGATCTAAAGGATGACCTTCGTAATCAATAATCTCATAGGCCCCGTTCTTCAAAATGTGTTTAACGATGTAAGGCCCATGCCACATGGGTTGAAATTTACCTACCCCTAGCTTATTGTGAGCTTGATCGTATAAGAGGATGAGGTCTCCTTCTACAAAGGAGCGAGGGGAAACTGACCAGTCAAAATGGGCTTTGACTCGCTTTTTCTGTGCTTCAATGACTAAAGCAGCAAAGCGGCGAGTTTCATCCAACCTCTCTAAATAGAGAAGACACTCTTCTTTAGGTGAAGTGTTGGGCAATAATTCAACAACTAATTTGAGCGAAGGAATTTCACATTCAATCAGAAAGGTAGCTTCCAAACCATAAACAAGCTGAAATGGAGTGAATTCGGTCGCATCCTTGACTGAGGTTCGGTATGCCCAGAGAGATGAAAATAACATGAGATGCCAATTGGATTTGTGGATCCCAATCGTACGTTGAAGCATAGTGACTAGAACTTTGTTCATAGCTTCAACCTAGCCATTGGCCTGAGGATAGTATGGTGTTGAGTTGTTGTGATGCAATCCCAACCTGGAAGTCAAATCCGCCAACATATAATGCCGAAAATGGGAACCATGATCGGTAACGATGGCTTGAGGGACACCAAACCTAGAAATGATGTGATTGAATATGAACTAAGCTGTTGTCTTACCGTTGATAGCAAGTGTAGGCATTGCTTCATCCCATTTGGTGAAGTAGTCAACGACTATGATAATATACGCATGCCCCTCAACCGAGTGACAGTTACACGTCATAAAGTCGATGCCCCACTTCACAAAGGGACCAACGGTAATAACAAGGTGGAGATGTGCAGGCGGCACGCGCATCTTGCGCTGATAGATATGGAAATCATGACATTTACGGACAACAACAATGCAATCCTTGAAGATAAAGGGCCAGAAATACCCAGCACAAAGAATCCTATGTGCAGTGACCACCACAAGTGCCACTGTGGCAATCATTCAAAACTTTCTCAGCCTCCTCGATGGTCAAACACCGATGAAGAATGGAATCTACTCCGACATGGTAGAGTGTATCTTTGACTATACGATAAGGTTGCGACTGATGGCAGATATGTCGGCGAGCATCCTTCTTCAACTCAGATCTAAAAGTGGAAGTCTGAAGATATACAATGATATCACCGTACCAATGATCGAGGTTGGAAATCAGAAAAAGTGTATCGCTGGAATGCGTTCTTAAAAACCAAACGGAGCAGAGTCAAAAGGAAGGGAGCAGATCAAATCAGCAAAGACCAATGACTTCTTCGACTTTGCTGTAGTAAACTCCAAATCAAACTCCTGGAGGATAACAATCCACTTTGAGTATTTTCCCCCCAGAAATTGTCGAGACAATATGTAAGTCATGGGGTGGCATTTGGAAATCACAGTCACAGTATGCAACAAGATATAATGACAAAAATGTTGAACTGATTGAACACAGCTAACGCTAACTTCTCAACATGGGCATAACATGTTTCGGTATCGAGAAGGTTACGAGAGAGGTAGTAAATAACAAGCTCGTCACTGTCATTATCGTCTTGAACCAGAACCATGGAAATTGTGCTAAAAGCGACAACTAAATAGAGGGAAAAATCATGATGATAATTTGGAGGACGCAAAAGAGGAGCATTGATGAGCAATGTCTTCAACGTGTCGAAAGACTTCTGAGCAATCTCATCTGAGAGGAATGGGACACCCTGCTTTAATAATCGCGTAAATCCTTTAGCTACTTCAGCATAGTTAGGGATAAAGTGTCGTAGAAAATTAGCCTTTCCTTGTTGACTTTGCAGCTGATGTAGTGAACATGGAGAGGGGAGATTTATAATAGCCTCAAATTTTAGAGGATCAAGGCGAATCTTGTCTTTGGACACAATAAAACCTAGGAGTCTATCGGAATCGACGCAGAAGATGCATTTGTGTGGATTTAATCGAATGTTATAGCATCGACAACAAATAAAAATCTAACAAAGATGGTCAGGATGGTCCTTACGCTTAGCTGAATGAGCAGGAAGGTCATCCAGATAAGGCTGAACAATGTGCTTAATATCGTGAAAAGCATAGGACATCGCTCGCTGAAATGTGGCCCCAACATTTTTTAAGCCGAAAGGAAGCTTCTTATACATGAAAGTACCCCAAGGAAAGATGACAGCCATCTTATGTTGATCAGTTGGGAGAATGTTAATCTGATTATAGCCAGAAAAACTATCCATGAGGGAAAATATCTCGCTCCCAGAATAGTCATCAATGATCTGATCGATAAAGGGAGTAGGGTAATTATCCTTAGGACACCTATGTACCCAAAACATGCATGAATGACTCATACATAATACTTCTTGAGATACAACCCATTCCTGGGCTGATCTAAAGGATGACCTTCATAATCAATAAGCTCATAGGCCCCGTTCTTCAAAACGTGTTTAACGATGTAAGGCCCATGCCACATGGGTTGAAATTTTCCTGCCCCAAGCTTATCATGAGCTTAATCGTATAAGAGGATGAGGTCTCCTTCTACAAAGGAGCGAGGGGAAACTGACTAGTCAAAATGGGCTTTGACCCGCTTTTTTTGTGCTTCAATGAGCAAGCATGGGGGCATGTGTAACCGAGGAACAAGCTATCACTTGTGCCCAATACCTTGACCTTGTGTACTCTCTGTCTGGCACATTGTATGATATTTTTCCTGATGCCCGCGACCTGGAACTTCTAAAGCATCAACAACCCCATCCGTTGACTGTATTATTGGTTCTGTGTCTTGCACTTCTTGTAAGTCTTCTCCTTCAAATCCCGGGAAGAAAAATTCCACTTCTTCCAACGATGTTGCTTCTCAGCCCACCCCAAATCCTGGTAAAAACGTGGAAGTCAATGCCGTTCAGGCCAATCAGAAAACAAAACTTCCAAAGGGAAAAAGAAGGGTAAAGGTAAGACCAAAGCTGATACCCTGAAACCAGATTTGTCCAAATCTCCTGTTGACGATGGTTCATAGTGCAAGCCGAAGTACCCTTGTTTGAACTGTGATGAAGAGCACTACACCAAGGACTATCCTCAACAGGCCGAAGTAAGTAGATTGCTCAAAGGCACTCAGGGAAATACAACTGTTCTTAAAGAACCTTTTCCATCTCAGCAAACCCATATGGTAGAGCAACCTCAATCCTCTGCCCTTTTTGGCTCTCAAGTGTTCATGATGAATGGTTCTACGCCAATTTCTATTGCTACTCGATCGAAGGATTATACTGAATCGCGTCAGGTAGAAGGGAAAGAGATCGCTGCTGGTCCTCCTCCTCCACCTGTTTCTGGCTCTCTTCAAATTGAAAGGCCCAGTATTGAGCCTGTTCTATGACTACCTTCCAAAGGTGTACTCCGCAAGACTTCTTACAATCCCGACGCCTGTGCTGCCCAACATTACAATATTGTTGAGGATTTGGCTCAAGCGCCATCTATGATGTCTGCTCTAGAAGTACTTCAGAGTTTTCCATCTCAACGGAAAGGTTTGTTATCTTCGATCGGTGGGGTTGATCCTACTGATACTAGCCTTCTTTCTTTCGATTTAGAGAATTCGTTCCACAACTACTGCACCAAATTGCGCTCATTATACAGGTTGTCATTAATGGTCTCAATATTCATCGAGAAGTTGTGGACGAGGGTGCGTCAACGTGAATCATGTCATCTTCTTGTTGGAAAGCCATTGGTTCTCCACTTTGAATTTGTCACATAATGCCCTAGAAGCATTTGATGGAAGAGAATCAAAACTGCTAGGTGTTCTCACTAGTTTACCAATTACTTTGAAAGGGAAGACATTCAATGTCGAGGTAGAAGTAGTTGATGCCAAGCTCAATTACAATATTCTCCTCGGTCGCAGTTGGACTCATGCTATGATATCCATTCTGTCCACTCTCTTTCGTGTCCTGAAATTCCCGCACGAAGGAAATATTGTTATGTTCAGTCTCATAACGAACCGGTAACTGAAAATGTGTAAGGAATGCCATGGCGAGAGAGTTGAAATCTTGAAAGATACCACGAGATAGCTCAATGTACCACTTTGCAGTGACACCCGTAAGAGCCTATTGGAAAAGACAAAGTATTTTGGAATTGTCAACCCAAGAGTTAGAGGAACACCACAAGTGGTAAGTCATAACATGCACTTGGGGGTCTTCACCAGACTTACCCTCAAATTTAAGATAATCACCAGGAATCTTAGTTGGAATTGGAGACCAATACAGGTTATGAAGGATCGGATTTTTTCATTAACTTTGACACATCAGGCAGTTCCAATGTAGCGAGAAATGGTAATTGAGGATTAAAAGGCATCAGAGGTCTCTAATAAGGACCCATGTTAAAATTCCACCCAGCCTACTAGAAGTTCTGCCCCCATATGTTTTTTCCTGGAGGATTCTGACCATAGGGGTTATAAGCTGGATAATTCTGCTAGTATTGGGGTTGAGGACTAGGATATTGGTTCTGAGCATACCATTGAGGTCCTTGCTGAGAAACGTATGGATTCTGTTGCAGAATGTAAGCATGGCCTTGAGGTTTATTATACACCAACTGAGATGGATTTTGAGGGTAAAAAGTAAAACCTTGAGGTGCACTATATATCGGTTAATATTGACGTTGGGGGTAATAAGCACCGTGGGGTTGAGCAAGTGGACCCTGTTGAGAAGGTTGAGTGGGCTGTTGAACAGGTTGAACAGGTTTTTTAATAGATTGAATCAACTGTTGAACAGGTTGAACCAGCTGCTGAGCTAGTTGAACAGGTTTCCCCTGCGGAACAGGTTGACCTGGATAATGAGGACCACCGGGTTGCCCTTGTGGAAGAGGTTGGCCCAATTGAAAAGATGGACCAAGTTTTCCTTGATGACCAGGTTGACCCAGAGCAAGACCGTAGGGTTGTCCTTGTTGTACAAAGGTTTGGCCATACTAAGCGTACAACTGCTGCTGTTGTACAATAGGTTGTCCCTGTGGTGTACTGGAAACATACAATGTTCCTGGTTGAAATTGACTTGAAGGACCGGAGGGTTGTCCTTGTTGGACCGAAGGTTGCCCTTGTGCACCATAAGGTTGTCCCTGAGGACCAAAGGATTGTCCTTATGGAGCTGAAGGTTGTCCCTGTAAGGGTTGTCCTTGTAAGCCTGAGGGTTGTCCTTGTAGCAAAGGTCATTGATGAGTAACGGTCTGATAAGGATCAACAGGAAAGGAATAAACAGGGTTACCAACAACATCATAGTGACGAGGAGGATTGAAAAGCACTTGGGGTGGCTGGAAACCCTGAGAGTTCTGTTGCTGAACCGCCAACAGATACTCTTCAAAAGTGAGGCCGCCAGGAATTAGAGGGATAGTCGAAGTCATACTGGATGCAGACGGGACTGCAGGAGATGGAGTATCCAGAGAAGGAGCATATCATAAGTGAATGTCTAGCATGTGCTCATCAAAAGTATAGGTAGAAACCATAGGCATAGTCGTGACTGTACTAGCAGGTGCAGACAGTGCGAGTTTGTGATCTGCTCAAACCCTTATTGACAGGTCACGTCGGATTAAGTATGATAGACCGATGAGTGTGAAAATACTCTGATGACTGTGTCGTAATAATTGGCATAGAAGAAGCTACAGAAACGGTAGGTCGAACTGGGACAAATGTAACAATAACCGACGAACTTAGTGTCGAAGGTGACAGTACTAACAAGGGGAGGACCGAAATCCTAGGAGGAGTTGATGTACTGGATTGTGCTATAGATGCAACACCAGACATAATATGACTCATAGTTTGATAACCAGGTGGAAGTGACACCAATTACGAAGAAGATTGAATAGAAACATGTAGGAGATATTTAAGGAAAAGTTGATATTCACCTGTAGAAACAAGCATTCCTTCACTGTCAACGGGACTTGAAGAATCCATATCTGACGAAGTCGTAAGATCATCGAAAAGATGAAGAGGACTAGGAGGTATAGCAACAGCTACAAATGGTGATCCTGAAGTAAGAGGAGGGAATTCTTCCTCATCCCCAGAACCAAACCAAGCTCCTGGAGGAGGCCAATTGAACTCAACGAACTCTTTAGGAGGAGATCAAGTAGCGAGAGGTAAAACAGTCAGGAGAATAGGTTGCGAAAACTCGACAGACCTAGTGGACTAAGGGGTTTCGTAAGAAACGCCAAGAAAAGAACTACCACTAGGAGGTAATGAAGAAGACGACGAAACTGGTAGTTCCGCCACTGTGACTGTATTTCAAAAACAGAAAAGGAAAAAGAGATAGCCGAAAGTAGGCTTCAAGACCAAGGCCTAAGGAAAAACAAAACAAGTCAAGTAACAAAGTCTAAACGGACATGTAATTGTGGGCATTTTATTTTATGACATTGAAACTAGACTTTGTTGTTTCATGTTTTAAGAGTCAATAAAAAGGCAAAAGATGACTCTAGTCACTTTCAATTTTAAACGAGCGTGAAAGGACAAGTGCTTGATGATCTCTTCTCTTTTTAAAGAGTCACGAAAATATCGAAATAAATGCTTTGGTAATCTAAGAAAGAGGGTGTACCAAGTTTCCATGAACTGCCATATACACCTTGGTGATCAAATGAAAGAGAAATGACCAAGGACTTTCCGTACATGCAGGTAGTCTCCCCGAATGCTGTGTTCGGTGTATCACGGTTATAGGGCGATAGACTCGGCTTCCTATGGATAAATGATTTAAACCTATAGGGGTCTCCCTTTATATAATCGACGGTACGAGGAGCACAAGTCCGTACTAGCGCTGTCTAAAGCCAAAAAGGTGAATGATAGCTACTAGGTTTTAAGACGCTAGAGCATGTCTCTAAACTAGACCACTAATTTTTTTGCATTAGGTTCCAATGTTTCCTTAGGTTAATTCAATTTATTTTATAGTTGATCTTGAATTATGTTTCAATTTCAAGGCCTTACTGAATGTCGATCTCAAATTCCCTAAATGCAAACTATATGCAACTGAACACCGTTTTCCATTCAATGAATGCTATTTACGAGAAGGATAGAGATCTTTCAAACAATAGCAATCAAATGAAACCAAATGAAGAAATCCGCTAATGCATCTAATTCAATCAAGATAAAACTGAAAAATTCTTTCCTAGTTAATCAAGCACTAGTTATGCGAAAGAACTTTCCTTTTTCATGCGAACGAAAGAATGCAATTTTTTGATTTTTCAATAAAATGAAGCACACAATGTTAACTAATAATACAGAAAAACCAAACAAACACTAGTTCTAGGATTGCGAATATAAAGAGCTAAGCTGATTGATCGATGAAAGAAACACTAACACAAAGATGCACTCAAACCAATGATGCACTCTTCCAATCAAAGAGAAAGCTTTGAAATGATCCTGACAAGTAGTGTGATCTATGCTTGGAGAATCAAGAAGAAAAATCAAACGAAACCCGAAATGATCATTCAACCAAAACAAACGCTCAAAGGATAAAAAAGGACTAAATGCAATTGATCAAGAGATGTGACTGACAAGAATAAAAAAGTCTCAACTTCCAATCAGAAGGCTCAGTGAGCTAGGACACTCAGAAACCCTAAGGCTATAAAATGCACTGATAAGTAAACAGACGTACAACTGAGAAAAACAAGCCTATGACAGTCAAAAAAATCTCAACAAAACAATTGGAAATCAGAAATCCACACAGAGGCAAGTACAACTGACCAAAAACTCAAAAAGACAGTCAAGCCAAACCCTACAGGATTCGGCGCGAATGTAAGGCTGTAATTTGCACCAAACAGGGGTTGCGCTAGTGCAACACAAGCAACATGCGCCAATCGGCACGACTATTCAAATGAAAAACGTGCCAAGATGGATATCTATGGGAGAATGAGAAATCCAATGAGTAGAGGTAAATTCTGACACTCCGGATTTGAACAAGAGGACTTTAAAAAAGAAAATGGACTAGAAAAGATAGACAAACCAACAAATGAATGAAGTTGACTTGACAAGGGCAAAAAGACAAACTCACACTGATCCCCAGTGGAGTCGCCAAATTTTTATGAAGGTAAATCCTCTCTACGGACATAGATGATCCCTCTAGCCTGAGAATGGGTCTAGAAAAAATAGGAAAAACTAGAGTGTAGGTTCCTAATTACTGAATGAAATAGACATGGTAGATCGACCTACCTAGAATCCAACGCTGTAGTCGTAGCTGTTGTAGTGGTGGCCTCTCGATTCCTGCCTCGGAAAATCATGATCCGTTCGTAGCGATGCTTGGATACCTGCACGAGATCAACAAACCAGAGCAGCATACGAAACAACAAACTCATTCATAATTACTACCTAGTCAAGGAGGGTTAAGCATATTGCATCAAATAGAACACATCAACACAAAATGGGAACTAGACAATAGTTATACATCTGTATTAAATAGAAGAAAGAGTTACAACCAAGCCTTGATGTTGCACCCTCCTTCAGCGGGGTTCGGTTGAAGCACGTCTCGATGAATGTCAGGGAATTCGGACGAGATGAAGGCACAAGTCTAATCTCTCTCAATAAGGGACTCTTCCGTTCTATCTCAAATAGAAATCTCTCCAGCGTTTTTGCTATATTATCTTCAGTTCAACTAGCTTCATCAATGGAGGATGGCTATATTTATAGAGGGAGAGGAGGAGGTTGAGATCCCTACTATGGTGGAATGGAGGCCTTATCCCTTGGAGGTTTCCCAAAAAGGTGGAAACAAGAGGCCAAATGAGGAAGGCCATGGTTATTCAGTCGAACCACTCCCTATGACTAATCCACTAAGTTGTTGTGATCGAAAATTCACCTCTATTTTTAAAAAACTTTCCATAAAAAAATTGGAGTGGGCAGCTAACTCAGACAAAGCGGCAGCTGGCGCGGGGGCCAGTGTTAATCTTCCTCATTGGCGTGAGGATATAACTGGCTACCAGCGCCAAGGCAAAAACAAGGGTTTTTGGTGGTCTTTTTAGGAAATAGTCAGCAGAAGGAATGTTAGACTCATGATAAGAGATGCAATGATGGTATTTGCAAGGCATGACACTTTATTTTGATCATATAAATGAGCCTCCAATGTGCGGGATGGGGATTGCAGGGACAATGAAAAAATGCTATGTAACAGTCTTATATGGGTACGAGTGTAAATTGTAATATTATTTGTAATTATTGTATAAGTGAAATTCCATGTGTCCATAATGGAATATTAAGAGTCATATGTAATGTGAGGAATCATAAGGAGATTCCAAGAGTCACTAAGGGGGCATGCCAAGAGTCACCCCCCTTTGGTTATAAATACATCCTCATAACTCTTGTAAGGGGCTTTTGGGAGCCAATCTTTTGGATAGGCCTAGGCTTAGAAAATTCTTGGGAGTTTTGTGTTAGCCTTGGTTTCTTCATAGCATAGAGGGAGTATACTTCTTTGGGAGGAGCAAGTGTTGTTGAATTCACGTTCCACTATTAGGGCAAGTGGTTCGTCATGTTGTATGTATGAATCGAACTTTCACTTATAATAAAATCAGAGCCGACACGTCTTCATGCATATATTGTAAATGTAGTAGGACTATTCTTGTTATGTTTGCGATGTATGTTTTTTAACTTACGCATATGCTTATGAACTATTTTTTTTTCATTTCTACAAATATTTTTGAATGCATGCTCATGTTTTGACTCATCACCTTTAGCTTGTGGACTATTCCACTTGTTATTTTGTGTGATGTCTTTCAGCTTGTGTGTTCCTTTCAAGTTGTGTACTATTACAGGCTTCCAAGGAACCCACTTCATTTTCCCTTTGTTGTTAGAACTTCTCATGCATCATGTTGAATTTTCGTAGGGTCACACACTTGCTTTAACCAAAGAAATTGTGCACCAATCTATATGTTTTTCAATCCAAGACATATCATTAAACACCCCACTGCTAAGACTCCTACTCCAAATGGTGTGAGGTCTAGTTGGGTCTTCGTATTAGGGAGATCCCAGGAATGTTGGCGGGTCAAACACCATCAACAAGGTCATAATTGTGATGAGAAGAAATTATTTTACATAGATTGTGAAGAGGAGGAAGAAAAGGAACAAGAAATATCAAAATAAGAGTATATACACCAGGAACCCACCCAAGAGAAATAAGAAATGAATTCGTCCATATCTTGTAATGCATTGACATGGATACCTATCCTCAAACTCTTAAGATAGAATGATATATCAAGAAGATAAATGTAACAATGTCGATCAATTTTGGAAGTACCCATAATTTTATTCAATGTAAGATAGCCAAGGAATTGTATTTCTTTCTATATCCAACACCAGAGTGTCAAGTGATGGTTGCAAATGGAGGAACTATAAATTTCTCATTGAATTGCCATAATATCAATTTAACGATGGGGGAATATGTATTGAATAGTCTAATTTTTTCCCTTCCAATGGGTGGTGTTGATATTGTATTAGGAGTCCAATGGTTACAATCTTTGGGGACAATAACTTTTAATTTTTAAGAATTTTTCTTAAAATTCTCTTGGGAAAGAAAGAAAATTGAATTAGAGGGCATCACAGGTAAACCGAGGAAGATAATAAAGTATAAGGGCATGACAAATATTTTTTTGAAATAAAAAAAGGCATACTTGCAAAATTATGCTCATTAGGTGTTCAAACATTGAAGTAATATGTTTGTCCAGATCTCCAAAGAATCTTGGAAAATCATTCCAAGGTATTTGAGACTCCCAAAGGCCTCCCACCTACTCGCGACAATGATCATGATATTCACTTGATTACAGGAAGTGTTCCTCCAAATATCATACCTTACATATATCCTTACACCCAAAAGAGTGGATGTAAACATATGGTTGCAAAAATGATAGAGGTGGGTATAATTCAACCTAGCCAAAGTTATTTCTTTGCTGCAGTAGTATTGGTACACAAGAATTATGGATCATGGCATGTGTGTTCGGATTATAGGGAGCTCAAAAATATCACTATTGAAGATAAGTTTCACATTCATGTCATTGATGAATTACATGGAACAATTTACTTCACCAAGATGGATCTTCATTCAAAATATCATCAAATTAGAATGAAGACTGAAGACATTTTGAAAGCAACATTCATAACTCATAAAGGTCATTATGAATTTTTGGTCATGCCTTTTGGCATTATTAATGCACCTTCCACATTTCAAGATTTGCTAAATTCCATTTTCAAACCCTTAGAAAAAATGTGTTATTATTTTTTGATGATATACTAATCTACAACAAGCCTTTGAGAGATAAGGTTCAACATGTTGAAAAGGTGCTCAAACTATTGGAGGAGAAACATTTATATGAAAAAACCTCCAAATGTTTCTTCGAGTTACAAGTGGTGGAATATTTGGGTTATGACTTTGAAATAATATATAAAAAAAGGGAAGAAAAATGTTGTTGCATATGCACTCTCAAGAAGGGATGAGGACGTTGAAGCATTGCTCTATGCCATTTCTATTGTCCAACTTGACTGGATAACTAAAGAAAGGGAGGAATGGAAGAATGACAGATAAGTGTGGATGTTGCAAGAAGATACCAGTATATTTGATACCTTTATATGGAAAATGAATCATTATGATACAAAGATTTGTTGAATTTCAACAAGAAATTGCATCACTTACATTAGTGTGGGACCAAGAGGTCCAAGCAACACCTACACTAGTGTGGGACCACAGGTCTTGCAACACCTACATTGGTGTGGGCTAAATTTGGTGCATGTCTATTTTAGTTATCGCTTAATTAAGATGGACAATAAAATGTAATCTAATCTCAAAATAACTTGTAATAGTTAACTAAGTGTGATAAACTTAGCTAACTCATGAATTTTGAGTTGAGGGTAGTTGGTGAGGCATGCAGAGTAATTCTAGTTGTAACGGAGTTCGAAGTGCAGTGGTGCATTAGTTAATGCAGGTTGTAATCAGTTTAACACAGTTAAGTGATTTAAAGTCAGTTGTGCTAGTTGTAACTATTTGATACACTAGTTAGAGATCAAGTGAATTAAATATTACTTAATTCACAATCAACGATCTCACATGCAACTAAGGATTTACTATTATTAGCTACATGCATGTCAATTCCAGTGGAGACCTAGTTGAGATCTAGGTGAAAGGGATGTTGACTATCAGTTGTAGGATTATTGGGTACCCCCCATGCAATCAAACACCCATTGGATTGTCAATGATCCTTGCGCAGTCAAGGAAGGCCAAAATTCCTATGGAATAGGGATTGCATTCCACATGAATTGCGCAAGCAAGGGAGGTTGTTGAGAGACTAATAATTTGCTAAGTGTTGGTCATTTTTGTCCAGGACAGTGTGAGACAATTAGATGAGTACAAGAGGCTCTTGTGAGAAGAGTTGTATGTAATTGTGTCATGTATCCATGCTGAATATGCAAATGAATATAGTGGGGTTTTGAGCAACAAGCTTTCCCTGGGAAATTATTTGTGTTGTGGTTTGATTGATTCTTCTTTGCTTCATGTGATCGGTGATTGTGTTTAATTTCCACAATTGATTTGTAGAAGTGATTCGGTATCTAGCTTTAGTACATTGTTAGATCGAACTAAATCCATAATATATATAATTTTTGTATAATTTATACATGGTATCAAAGCATAGGAAGTCACAATAGTGAAGGAGGAGCTGAGTTTTTGACTGAATAGAATTCAAATTTGCAGATGAATTTCTTTGTAATACAGTTGATTCAGGATCTAAATGGCTTTCAATGGCTTGATATTGGAGTATGAAATCAAGGGCAGATATAACTATATTTGTTGGAAAGACAGGATGGAGGCAGTACTCGAAGACAATGTCTTGAAGGAATTCATTGACAATGATGTTCGTAAACCTACTATGACATATGCTGCAAATCTTGATGTATGGAAAAAGAAAGTGGAAAAGGCAAGGAGGATCTTACTGGAGGGAGTACGAGACCACATTGTCCCAATTCTCCATGGAAAAGCGACACCATATGCTATCTTGAAAGCTTTGACAGATCTATTTTAGAGTAGCAGTGACCATAGGAAATTGGCACTAAAAGATAAACTCAAGAATATCAAGATGGAGAAAGGCGACTCCTTGCAAAAATATTTAACAAAGTTTGTCCAATGTCAGGATGAGCTAGGGAGCATTGGCATTACTATCGTTGATGACGATTTGGTAAGCCTAGCTCTTCTAGGACTTCCCAAGAGTTAGCATAGTTATCAGGACTATGTCAATGGAAGGGAAAAGCTGCCAGATTGGGAGTGAATTTGGTCGGATTTGGTGTAAGAGGAGTTCAGACGGAATCCCAGAGATGGATATTCATATAACAATGAAGATGAAGAAGATTGTGCTTTGGCTGCCAAGGTGAAGAAGGGGAAAGGTAAGAAATTTCACTCTAGATACAATTCCAAAGATGGAAAGAAGCGCAACATGTCCAGTGTGAAGTGTTTTCACTGTCATGAGCATGGGCATTATGTTACTAGCTGTCCACAAAATAAGAATAACAAGAAGGCTTCAGGATCTGCAACTAGTGAGGCTTTGGCCTCGCAATTTGAGCTTGACCTCTTGCTCATTGCATGCATGGTGTCAAGTGCAATGGGATCGATGTGGTATTTGGATAGTGGTGCATCCTTTCACATGAAATGAGACAAAGAACTTTTCAGTAGCTTGGAGGAGAAGGACCTCTAGATGCATATCGAAATGGGTGATGACGGGCGGTACAATGCTACCAGGATTGGTACCATTACCTTCCAGAGACAGCCAGGTAAACGCTTTCAATTAAAAGATGTAATGCATGTACCAGTCTTGAAGAAAAATTTGGTCTTAGTTGCAATGTTGGAGAATATAGGCTATGATGTTGTTTTCAGTGAAAGAAAAGCATTCTTGCGACACAAAACAATAGGACAAGCCAAGAATATTGGGATTCGATTTAAGAATCTCTATAAACTCGATGTATATGGTTGCACAACATAGATGGGAAAGGAAGACAAAGTGGTGAGATAGGATGAGGGTGAGTTACGACACATTAGATTAGGCCATCTTCACCATGGAGCCTTGAAAGTCATGAAATATATTTTTACAGGTCTTCCCAAGGGTACACTTACGCATCAAGACACATGCAAGGGATGTACTATGGGAAAATATGTAAAGGCCACCTTTCGTGAGAAGGAGAACCAAGCCTTGGGGATCCTTGAGAGAGTTCACTTAGATGTGTGTGGACCATTCTATGTTGCTTCAACAACAAATCATAAGTATTATGTGATATTTGTTGATGACTTTTCTCAGAAGTGTTGGATCTACTTCATGCAGAAGAAAGATCAGACATTCTCAAAGTTTCTTGATTTCAAAGCACTAGTGGAGAAAGACACGGGGAAGCATGTGAAGGATCTTAGGAGCGACAATGGTGTTGAGTACATCTCAAACGAATTCAAGAACTTCTGCAGCAAAGAAGGAATTCAGAGAGAACTAATAGCACCTCATAACCCACAACAGAATGGGGTCACTGAAATAAAGAACAGAATGATTATGGGTGAAAAAAGAGCGATGTTGCATGATCAGGGCCTACCAATGCATCTGTGGACGGAGGCATGCGACACAACGGTATTTGTGCAGAACCGTTGTCCTCATAGGATAATTGGCATGAGTACACCAGAAGAGGCTTTTACTAGTAAGAAACCTGATGTTTCACATTTTAATATTTTTGGCTCATCTGTTTATGTGCATGTGACCAAAGACGCCAGGAAGAAGCTAGAACCAACATCTGAGATTGGGATTTTTTATGGGGTACATTGAAACTCCCCATAGCTATCAGGTGTATTTTCCAAACATCAAAATGACTGTTGTGTGACAGGATATAAAATTTGATGAGGAGAAAGCCATGCATTGTCCCTTGAGAGGGAGCTATATTTTCATGCAGACGAGGAACTCTTGGTTCCTAAGGATGAGCCTCAATATGTGGAGCAGCCACATGTGGAGGATGGTCATGGAGTGGTAGAAAACACTCATGCAAATCCATCCACTAGAAATGGTAGAAGGTGCACCACAGAAGCTGAGAGATTGAGATTTGATGCAATAGAGAATGTAGGAGCCCCTTCTTCACTGCGCATACAGAGACAATCTCCAGACAGGTTTACTGGATACATGTCTCTTATGAGAAAGTGTATTGTGACATAACCATCTTCCTTTCAGGAGGAAGTGTAGCAACCAATTTGGTTTGATACAATGGTGGAGGAGTATGATTCCATTGTCAAGAAAAATGCATGGGAGATTGTTCGAAGACTGGTCGGAAAATCAGTGGTTGGATCTAGATGGATCTACAAGGTAAAGAAAGTTTCTTATGGGAGTGTGGAGAAGTACAAGGCCATATTTTTGGCATGGGGGTTCTCACAGATTGAGGGGATCGACTATGATGAGACTTTTTCACCAGTTGCAAGGTACTCTTCCATTAGATCTATCCTTGCACTCTCAGCGTAGATGGGGTGGCGCATTCATTAGATGGATGTGAAAAATGTGTTTCTTAATGGAGTCATTGAGGAAGAAGTGTACATAGAGCTGCTAGAAGGTTTCGAGATCTTTGACACTAAGTCCCATGTGTGTCGACTCAAGAGAGCACTGTATGGGCTGAAGCAAGCACCTCGTGCTTGGTAAACTCGGATGACAACTATTTCACTGGACTGGGCTTCACCAAAAGTGAAGCTGATGAAAACCTGTACTAGATTGTGGTTAAGGGTAAGCTATTGATTCTTGTACTTTATGTTGATGATCCAATTTTGACTAGTGATGAGCAGCTGATACACTCATGCAAGGACGTTCTTGCAAGGGAGTTCGAATGAAGGACATGGGACTCCTTCATTATTTCCTTGGTTTGGAAATATGGCAGCGGGATGGTGAACTTTTTGTTTCTCAAGGCATGTATGCCAAAGAGATACTGGGTAAGTTTCACATGGAGAGCTGAAACCCATGGACACTCTTCTTCCAGGAAATTGGAGGAAAGAGGATGCTACTTTCTACAGGCAGTTAGTAGGTTCACTGATGTACTTGGTGAACACTAGACTGGACATTTGCTACGCAGTTAACTAGTTGATTCAAACTATGGTTAAGCCTACCAAGCTCTTTTGGAAGGCGGGGAAGCATGTATTGAGACACCCGAGGGGCACATCAAAGTATGGATTATGGTACAAATGGATAGAGGTAGTGAAGCTTTAAGGCTTCACGGATGCAGATTAGGTAGGAAATCTATCAGACAGAAAGAGAACATCAGGAGGGATCTTTAGCATAGGATCAACAATAGTTTCTTGGTACATAAGGAAGTAACGATCTGTGGCACTCAGTTCAGTGGAGGTAGAGTACATGTCATCCAATCAAGATGCATGTGGGGCCATCTGGATGAGAAAGATCCTGGTTGGTTTGTTTGGTTCTTAGATGGATCCGATAGTGATACATTGTGATAACCAGAGTTGGATTAAACTCTCGGTTAATCCTGTGTTTCATGATAGGTCCAAGCACATTTACATCCGGTACCACCACCTTAGATATTTTGTTTAGAGGTGCATAATGTTACTTCAATACATTCCCATAGAAGACCAGGGTGCAGATATTCTAACGAAGGCGCTCACCAGGAGAAAATTTGAATACCAAAGAGATAGGATCGGGGTGAAGGATAATCCATTTCTTGTTGAGAGGGAGTGTTGAATTTCAACAAGAAATTGCAGTACCTACACTAGTGTAGGACCAGGAGGTCCAAGCAGCACCTACACTAGTGTGGGATCACAGGTCTTAGCAGCACGTACACTAGTGTGGGTTAAATTTGGTGCATCTCTATTTTATTTATCCCTTAATTAAGATGGAAAATAAAATGTAATCTAATCTCAAAATAACTTGTAATAGTTAACTGAGAGTGATAAACTCAGTTAACCCATGAATTTATAGTTGAGGGTAGTTGGTGAAGCATGCAGAGTAATTCTAGTTGGAACAGAGTTCGAAGTATAGTGGTGCATTAGTTAATGCAGGTTGTAATCAATTTAACTTAGTTAAGTGAGTTAAAGTCAGTTGTGCTAGTTGTAATTGTTTGATACACTAGTGAGAGATCAAGTGAATTAAATATTATTTAATTCAAAATCAGTGATCTCACATGAAACTGAGGATTTACTCTTATTAGCTGCATGCATTTTAGTTCCAGTGGAGACCCATTCGATATCTAGGTGAAAGGGATGTTGACTATCAATTGTAGGATTATTGGGTTGCACTAGGGCAACCAAACATCCATTGGATTTCTCATGATCTTTGTGCAGTCAAGGAAGGCCAAAATTCCTATGGAATAGGGATTGCATTCCACATGAATTGCGCAAGCAAGGCAGGGTGTTTAGAGGCTGAGAATTGGCTAAGTGTTGGTCAATTTTGTCCATGACAGTGTGAGACAATTAGCTGAGTACAAGAGGCTCTTGTGAGAAGAGTTGTATGTAATTGTTTCATGTATCCATGTTGAGTATACAATAGAAGATAGTGGAGTTTTGAGCATCAAGATTTTCCTGGGAAATTATCTGTGTTGTGGTTTGATTGATTCTTCTTTGCTTCATGTGATTGGCGATTGTGTTTAATTTCTGGATTTGTAGAAGTGATTTAGTATCTAGCTTTAGTACATTGTTAGATCGGATTGAATCCATGATATACATAATTGTTGTATTGAATATCTACAATATCACTTATATTCATGTAATAATTCCCAACTCAAACAAAAAATTCTTTTGGAATCGCACACCTCTGATTTAGGAGGACACTCGGGATTTTAAAAAACTTACCACTAGGTCAAGAAGGAATTTTTTGGGGGTGGCCTTAAATCTGATATTCAGAAGTTCGTGGCAAAATGTTTGATTTACCAATAAAATAAAGTTGAGATAATTAAGACCCCATGTCTGTTACAAAGTTTTCCCTTTTTGAGCCAGCATTGGCAGGAGGTCCTAATGGATTTTATCATAGGTTTACCCAAGTTTGAAGGAAAGAGGGTCATCTGGTGGTAGTTGGTAAAATTACCAAGTATGAAAACTTTGGTGCATTATTCCATCGTTTTAAATCTAGTACAATTTCTACTGAATTTATGGAAACAACTCAAAAGTTACATGGAAACTCAAATATTATTATAAGTAATAAAGATCCCATTTTAGCTAGAAATTTTTGGACAAAATTATTTTCTTGTCTTGGTACTCAATTAGCTCGTAGCTCATCTTACGATCCTCCATATGACAGACAAACTGAGACAGTGAAAAAATATTTGGAAGGATATATTTGTTGATTTGTATATGATAAACAAACACAATAGGTCAAGTGGTTATCTATAGCTGAATGGTGGTATAACATTTCCTTCCATACTGCAATAAAAATGACCCCATTTATGAAACTTCATGGATATTATCCATCACCCATTGCATCATATTTAAGAGAAAATTATAAGGTTCAAGTAGTGGAATATCACATCGATCATAAACAACAAGTTATCCAACTCTTAAAGTTTAACCTCACTCTGGTGCAGAATCAAATGAAACAACAGGAAGATCAACATCACAGTGAAAGAATTTTTGACATAGGTGACTGGGTATTTTTACGGCTGCAACCATACAAGCAAACGTCCCTCAAGAAAGTTAAGAAGGTGTTGACGGGAAAAATTTTACCGCCAATGACAAGGGTTGTCTCAATGATGAGAGGTCCCAATTAGACCTCACACCGTTTGGGATAGGAGACCCATCCGGTATGTGGGCTCGGTATTCACCATAGGTGTTTTAGCCCTTCGCTATCAGATGAGAAGGTGATGAAGCGAGGACACGGGTGAAATGACCAAACAGTGAAACAAAATCAACCCAATATTGACAAACCATATACAAAAATACATGCAAGTCTAAGCAGCAATAAAAGGGGGGTATGCCATGAGAGGGATCAGTGAGCCAAAACCCAGTGACCATAGGAAATAGAACATGCCAAGAGTTAATTCCAAAGTAGTTCACAATAGATCAATGACATGGCAAGAAACAAGTAAACACTGATTCGAAAGCCAACGTACATGAAACCACTATGGATCAGTCCATAACAAATTGCGTGTATGAAAGCACACATACAAATGTAGTGAAATATCAGATAACTAATACTACCACCATGAGCAAGCAAGAAAATCGGTGCCAAAAAAGAGAATATATTATTAATGTTGTTGCAACTTCAAATACATATCTTGCAACTTGTCAAAACCCGAAACCCTAGCCCCACTACAACTCCCTCTCCTAGATACCAAGAGCTAAGTGCCTTTAGCTCTCAAGCACAAATTCGCTATCTCATCCTAGCCTCAAGTCAAGTGCTAAAAGTCCTTACAAAATTTCTCGAAGTTGTACATATAGGTTGAAATGAATCTTGAGTTTCTCTTGACTCTTGGTATCCCTCACTGTTGGGCTGACTTGCGACTAGGGCCACTTGCGACTCGAGGTCATTTGCGACTTGAGGTCATTTGCGACCTGCGACTTGGGGAGGTCGTGACTTAGGGTTTTTCCTTTTTACACCTCTCTTTTGGTGAGCTAAGAACTTGCAAAACAAGATGTCTTTTCCTGTGCATCAGTCCTATGCAAATGACCAGGTGATAGATGCGCCTTTTAGTTTATAGTGAGGTTCTTGGATTTTTGTAAGGATCCACCTTACTCGCCAAAGAAAACCGTAGCTTTTTCTCTGCAAATCAACAAATTATACCTATGTCTATTCACATAATTCATCTTAGATTGTAGCTAATCTGGTCACACTCCTTGATATGTGCTGACTTTGCATGAGGTCGCATAGTCAGAGAGTCGTATTAGTCACACCCATTTTTACTTCAAGAGGATTGCAACTCAACCATTGGTCGTGCTTGCCAGAGGTTGCGTTGGGCATAGCCACAGTTTCTTTGTGACTCAATGACTAGTCGCACTTACCAGAGGTCGTAGTGGGCACAACCACAGTTGCTTTGTGACTCAGCTACTAGTTGCAAGAGGCCATAGGTCGCACTAGGTGAAACCACTATTGCTCTGCGACTCAACGACTGATCGCAACAGGCTAGAGGTCGCACTCTTAGTTTTCCAATTGAGAATTTTGTGATTCGATTGAGCGACTAGCTAGGGATCATGACCAACGAGAACTACTATGACATTGTTGGGTGCTTCATGTAGTCACAACAACTAATTGATGCATCATACAGCTACAACCACCCTTCCCACATGCTTTTTGGCTAGTCCATGCAATGGAGGAGGCGTAGGGTCGCGTGAATGCTGAGTCTCATTGACCCTCGCCATCACAAATCAATGTTGTGCGACTATGCTAACTGCTGGGTCGCAATAAAGATGCCTGAGTCGCATTTGGTCGATCCTAGATTTTCCCTGCGCTTTTGAAAGTGCGTTCAACCATGTATTCTTAATACAATTTTCATGTGAGTCTTCAAGCCGCTTCCTTGATAGAATTTTTCTGCTATCCTTGCCTCCATAACGCATCTCTTTGATCTAGATTTTTTTTAGTCATCAACGATTTAGTCTTATCGCAACACTGCCACTTTTGGTGTTCCATGGCGCTCCCGCTGTTCAACCAAAACGTATTATGGGTGATCTATGCACTCAGAAAACACCCATTTTTTTCTTTTTGCAGAGTGCTTGTTGTATGACCTCCAGTTCAAGATGATCATACCATGATACTCTGATTCCTTTAAATCGTATTATGAGAAGTTGTTTTCTTAATGTAGGGCACTGGGAATCCATATGTAATTTTAATATTTCTTCCTGGCCTGTGAACTACGTCGAAGTGATCCTTGTTGCTATACCCATAGTTATGGATTCAGAAATAATGATTGCCTCAATCAATCGTGGCATCACCTTTTCTTCGTCTGCTAAGGATTAAAACATTCACCCATGCGTATTGTTTTCTCTTCATAGCTATCATACCACTTGTGTTGGGCGTAGAATTTACGATAAGAGATTTAGGGTACAACTTTTATTTACAAGCCTATTATTTCCTCTCATCTACCTTCTTGCTTATAATTAAATTAATAAGAGTATCAAACACCATGGTGGCTTATTTAAAGTACGAGAGTTGAAAACAAATTATAAACCTAAAAAGGGGCGATATGTGAAATGCAACCTTTCACTAATCTTACTTTCCATGTTCGAGTTCGTCACTTTCCATAGTCGAGTTCATCGACTACACACAACGTTCACGATCAAATACTTCATTATGTACCTTTCCATTCCTTGGCCACGTTTGTCGATGTCCTCCACTTAACTGCGCGTTTTACTCCTCGAGGTAACCTAACTTGTGCTCTACAGACTTTCCCTTTTATGTTATATTATGGGCCTTTGAGGCACAATTGATGTTGTATTGCACTAACCCGAAAGTATAGACAACTTTGGCTCCAAATACCCTTTGTAGGCCAACTCTTAGTTCTACTTCATCTTTGGCATTTATACTCTCTATTTATACATGAGCTATGCATGATTTGTTTGAAAATCATCCTCTGTTCATGAGTGGTACCTATTTGACCATGCATTGTGGAAACATGGTGAGTGAGAGGAGATTGCAACTCCCCTCTCTCAATTGTTAATCACATCACCATTCGTGGTGTTGGGGCACCTTGATTCTCTTGTATGGAGTGAAGCAAGAACCTAAGTCGTAATGGCATTTGCTCCTTATTAAGAGTTATCACGACAAAAAAACGGATCTTCATATCATCCCTATGATCTGATTAGAGCTTCGTTCAAACCCCTAAGGGTGCGCATTTCACCATTCAACTTGGTGCAATTGACACCCAAACCTAATTTGTACATTGTTCCTGAAATATATTTTAACACCCCTTTGGTTTGAAATATGCTTCCAACATCAAACAAGTAATTAACCTCTAGAAGAAGCTCCTTTGGAATGAGGCCATACAAATGGAAAAAGTGTGGCTTAGCCATGATTGGAAGTTCCCCCAATTAGCACACTTTATTTTTCTCGCTTATGAGTGTCACATATCTTCCACCTTTTATATTTAATCTCATAATACTCTTACCCTTGTCATTTGCCTTGACAAGGTCTTGTATATAGCCTTTGTTCTCATCCCCACATGGAAAGGAGATGAATGTGTCATGTTCCACAATCGAGCCCTTGTAGTTTTAGTTTCAATTTCTTTCCTTCCATGCGGTGGTGATATTGTTGGGTATATTCTCCATGGGCTCGACATGCATGACATATTATAATATCAATAAATCCATGGTTACTTTTAGAGAATGATGTCCCCAAATTTGAAAATAATTTACATGTGGCCATAAGCTTGGTGGAGTATCCAAATAGAATGCCTAAATGATCCACTGTGAAAATTCTTCTAATGGAAATATGTCATGTACTTAATGCACAAACAAACTTAGACTCAAGTACATGCATGATCTTGGTAGTTGTTACAAGATACCTCCTCACATGACGTGATTACAACACAAGTGTCTTGTCATGACAGTGATAAGGTTTGCTAGGGGTTGGAAATAGGTCAATCATGTATGAGGCTTCTGTCATGACAATCTAGGGTTTCCAATTTATTCAAGCAGGATGGAATTTTTAGGAACTTCAATGCATTTAAGGGGATGAGGACTGAGGCGAGGCAGGGTTAGCATCATGAGGTATTACCACCAACCTGAATGCACATGCTGAGATGGGGAAACCAATCATGAACCCAATGAACCTTGATACTAGATGACTCTTACCATGATGCCAAATAATGCCTATGAGAACGCGCCCCTAGGGGCATGTGAATTAGGTTAAGACAGGAATGTGATCACTCTCTTGAAAAATTAGGGTTTCATAATGCAAGCCAGACTTAAAATTTACTTATCCGAGCTCGGTGCTCCCACTAATTGGTGATGTTTGCTATGGGAAACCTATCTTTGAATCCACGAAGGGACTCTCACTGCTCTTTGAAGCAGCAAACCTCCAAATCCTAGTGCAGTCATGAGACAACAAGACAAGTGGGTGTGGTATGCATCGTATGAATGGGCACAGTGACAAGGTTTGATAGGAATAGGTCATGGGAAGATTAACAAACTGAAGGTCGCCTCGAAACCTTAATGGGCTGAGTGAGTAGAGGGGGACCCGAAATTTTGAATATACCCAAAATTTTGGGTGGTGTTGTAGCAGCTATAACAGAAGGATAATAAATTATCACGCAAGTACTATGGCCTTTACAAGGTGTTACAAAAGATTGGTACTATGGAATGCAAATTAGAGTTGCCTGCATCTTCTAGAATACACTCAGTTTTCCATGTTTCATGCTTAAAGAAGCTTATTGGTGACAAGCTCCCAGTCAGAAAATATTTCCAGAACTTGACAAAGACAGAAAAATCATATTGGAGCCTGAAGTAGTCATGAAAACAAGAACCCAATAGCTACGAAATCGATTAATTTCAGAGCATCTCATTAAGTGGAAGAACTTAACCACTGGAGATTCCACATGGGAGGACGGAAATTTTATACAGAAGCATCCAAAACTACTCAAGCGTTGATGAAAACACTTTTTTTGAAGGAGAGGGGCATGTTAGGTCCCTATAATACTAATGTTTTCATCTTATTGTTATTGTTAGTGTAACCCCCCTTATTGTTATTGTTGTGCCCATGTAGCCCCATAGAATCCCACTATTGTTATTGTTGTGCCCTTACATCATTATTGTTATGTAGGCTCTGATTATATTGTGACCCGTTAGACTCCTATATAAACCAAGGTGGTCCCTTCATTTGTATCACCCAAAAATTGTTTATTTATGTGATGTAAAGGAGGTTGTCCCTTCAAAGAGGTTATTTTTCAAGTCGTTGATCTATTTTTTCTTTTGTTTTGTGATTTGGTTGCATAACATTAATGTTGTAATGGGCTCTAAAGACCATCCTTTAAATAGTTCTCACTAGTCTCTCCAACAAAACATAATATTAAATGATATTTTCAAGAAGTGTGAGGAGTTGTTCTTTGAAATTGCTGAAAACAAACAAAATTCTACTAGACGGATCTAAATCAAAGCTACAATTCTAATAAAGTAAATAATCAAAAGACAATAAAAAATGGTGCCCATGCTAAGGGAACATGTATAAACAACAACAAGAACATGTGTAAACAACAACATGATGAATGGGAAAAACAAAACAATTCAACAACCATTCACACAAAGGAAGCCATCGAAGGTTCAAATAGAATGTTAGCATATACAATTTCAGATATGTAAAATTTTATGAGTAAGAGAGGAATTATTTAACATATGCCATAAGTTGTGGATATTAAGTAGTGCAGACCTTCAATAGACAAGGTTGTAATGCATCTTCAACAGTATGACTTAACTAGTGGAAACATAACTTGACCAGTGGCGTTGCAGAGAACATTACAAAGACAATGAACATGTCAATATGTGTACGTGTGCGTTATGTGCTATGCCAGAACCTGAAGTTGACCTATGTAATGTTACAATAATCTTGAACATGTTGAGAACGTTACAGTTTGAATTGATCTGAGACATACATTACCACACACATAGACTCAAGCCAAATGTGGATACCCAACGACGGAGCAGTTACAAATTAGAGGAATATTAGACTTGTAGCATGAAGAACTATCAGGGATACGTTACACAAATGCCCGAACAATTATAATAGCGAGAGAGAAGTTATGAATATGCCACATTGTCGCTAAACCTTAAGAGAACTTTAAATTAACTGCGAACTATACAACTGTTACAGGTCAGAGTTTAGAATTGTTACAAAGAGGAGAATATATGTTAATAGAATATCATTTCCCATGCTCAAGTACAAAGCTCACATAGACCAAGAGGAAAACATGAGGAGCAACAATGAAAATCTTTCATCCTATCGCAGATCCGAACTGAAAGTCACGTAGGAGGAAATTTGAGCTGTGGACGAATTTGAAATTCTAAACAAAGAGGAAGAAAGTTCCATGTCGAAGCAAGATGGTGGAAACGGATGGGAGGTATAAAAAGAAATCGCCAAGCCTCTTAAGAAAGGAAAAAAGGTCAAATGGATCAACCAGGATCTCAAGGCTTAATAATGCAGGTCATTTAAGAACTCCTTCCAATACACGGAGAGGAAGCTGATCCAAGCTATTGATGATTACAGTGGCAATGATCCTCTAAAGCCATGGATCAAGTGCATCAAATGGGTTTGAGAATATTTTCCTTGTGGTGGAATCAGTCGAGGTTACTATTAATATGTCAAGAATGTGTACATAGTTTTTGGAATGATCCATGAAAGAGAAAAAAGGAATCGATTTTCTGTTTCCATTCTCTCTTTCGAATCCCGTCACCTTACTTGTTTCATTGTGTTGGTCGAAAGCAACCATCTTCACAAGTTTCTTTATTTATTTATTTTTCTTTCAACAAGGACCATGGGTGATATTTAAAGTTGGGTATTAATGTGTTGTTGCGCCCAAGCTACCAATACTCGGAAGAGGAAAGTGTTAATAACGAGTGTGCTTCCATATTCGAACAATGTCCGACATTTCCCATATATTTTTATGGGCTTGGTGAATATTGTACAACTACATAAACAAAGGAAATGGACAAGCATTGCACTCCATGAAAACTTTGTGATAAACGCCATGTTAATCACAAGGAAATATATGAGTGGCTTGAGTTAAGTTTTGATAAGTTTGGTTGTACATCGACACCTCAAGAGACATAAGTATGTTAGGCAATTTTTCAAAATCTTTGGGAGAGAAATTGGCTTGAGAATACAATGCAATATCATTATTGTGATACATGTAGTTGATTTTTAGTAGATGTGGCTATGGGGATGCACAAGGTGATCAATGTGAAAGTTGTAGCGGTTGAATCCAATAGAATTTTTAAGACCTATTGCATGCAGATTCATTATATAGAACACTTATTCTTATCTATAACAACATGCTATACAAAAAATTGGGAAAATTGGTAGAAAAATCTAGAAAATGTGGAGCTTGCTCAATTGATGGGGAAGGACAATGTCCCATTTTGTACGGTCATGTTTCCTTCTACACTCCTTGGAATAGGTGAAAATTGGACTTTGATGAAGATTATTAATGTTACTGAATGCTTAATTTATAAAGCAAGTAAAATTTCTAAAAGAAAAGGGATGGGTGCATTTGGTAATGATGCTAAGTACCATAATATGGAGCCCATTTTCATTGATGTAAGGAGAAATGAATTTTAGGGAGAAATGATTTTTAGAACAAAAGGGGGATTACCAAATCAATATTTCCATCAATACCAAAGGGGGAGATGGTTGCCGGAGTTGTCATTGATGGAAAATGGTGTTGAAGGAACCTTATTGTGTTGATAATTGTGTAATATGAAAAAATTTCTCGTGAGCATCCACCTAAAGTTTAAATATGAAAAATTGCTTGTAATCATCCATACATTTCAGTTCATGCTTAGATGTTCATTGAAAGTATGCTCAATTTAGTTTGAATGTCCATTGAGTGATGCAGAAGAGAGATGTGGCCTTGGAGATTGATATTAAAATGCATTCAATATTAGAGGCATTTATCATTGATATTGTTGAGTGTGTATTGTTGTCCCTATGTATGTATTTCCGATCATGTAAAGTTGTTTATCATGTAAAGTCGTGAGTGTGTATGAAGCTTGTCAGAGGTATGGCCTTGCCACAAGTGTAGATGTTGTGATGTAAATACTTGAGGACGTTGTGATATAAATCCTTATAATTCTTAATACTTGGCTTATGCAATTATTACAATCAATGATGTTATTTTTTTAATATTATTTGGAGGATCATTATTTCTTTTTTCGATATTAAAAATCTGAAAAATGTGAAACAAATAGTTGGAACATAATGGGTCATCCTTTCATTTCAGATTATTGCATGGAATACTAACATTCAACAAGATAACTGTATAAAAAGATGTGCCTTTGGATGGTAGAATAGTTGATTGGAGAGTAGATTGAGTTGTAACAAAGTCCTAGTTCATGACAAAACTAGAAAAAGGGAGAAAGAGGACGATGAGTAGATGTGAAGCAAAATTAAGGAAGATGAGGTATAGACATTGTATAGAACATATACAAAGAGATGGAAGTATTCAACATTAAATACTAGGTAAACCATCATATTAAAACCTTTATGTATAAGGGGATTGGTGTCTTCTTTCAGGTAGTTTCTCGAAAAATAATAGGTTGGAGCCTATAAGTGGAAGTGGGTGCTTCCAACAAGTTTTATATTGCATAAGAAAACTAAGGTAGAAACCTAATGTAGGTAGAATCCTACACATAATTGTTATAAATGAGAGTGGGTGCTTCCAGTAAGTTGTAACTTGTAAAATAGAAGAGAGGTTGGAGCCTTATGTAGGTGGGTGCCTACAAAAGTTGATGTAAAAAGGGAGTGGGTGGTTTCTTTGCATCACAACAAAATTCATGGTTTTTCCCTTTATGGGATTCCACTTATATCTGGGGTCTGCATGTATTTCTTTTATGTGCTGATTCTTATTCTATGTTTGAATGTTGTTTATAGGCTAAATATTTTATTCATATCATGTATTGTTGCTCATCTAATAGTTCAGATAACAATAAAAAAGAAAAGTAAAAATTGTAGATTGATGTGTTAGAAAATCAGAAAAGTAGAAATATTTTCTTATGTTGATAATTACTTGTGATATTCTTGTTGTTTTATTATCTTTTTTTATGTTCTTATTTTATCTTAGTTTCATCAAGAAATCATCAAAACAATGCATGAAGATCAATGACACCAGATGTAGGTACTCAACCATGGTTAAAACCCCTCTATAGGGGAAAACCTAATGAAACTCTTCCACTAGTAAATCAAATTGAGATAGACCAAGACCTTAGACCCAAAATACCTACCTCCTCCACCAAGTCAGCTTTCCAATATGATTAAAAAAAAATCACTAGTCTCTTCTTGTCCAGTAGCTTCAACCCAACAACAACCCAAAATTATGGCCCAACTACAACCCAAAACTTCAACCTGAACAACTTTAGAATTTCGGCCTAGCTACAATCCAAAAAATTTGCACGTGTGAGAGATAGATTGCCTAAAAACTCTATTTTGGTCTTCCAACTTCTTCAATCCTTCTCCAACAACTTCACTATCATTTTATACCTCCAAAAACTACAGATCAAACTTGTTGAGTGACTGTACTCCAAATGAGTTGAATTTTTGCCTTTATATAGTGTTTGTGTGAGGTCGAATTCCCTTAATGAGGCCTACTTGTCCTTATTGAGGCCGACTTGGCGGAAGAGACCTAAAATACACATTTTACATTAAAAAATTTTCTTTCTTGATATATGAAGCCCAAGAAGGGTCTTTTACATTATGACATGTACAAGAACACTTGACATAAATCCTAGAAGCCTACAATGGAGTCTTTGACCTAAGAATCATTGAACCAAGCATGAAACCCATGCTTTAGTAAGTCAATTTCTTTTATAATAAAATTTATTTTTCTTTCTTTTGACAACTACATTACATCATGAATCAAATATAATTATGAAGATCGACACTAGTTACATTCTTCAACATGATGACCATGAATGCACTATACTAATTCCCCCCGCCCCTCTCTATTGTCAAGTTTCCAATATGTTGAATTTTGATCCAAGGTTTATGGACACGGTTAACCAAATTCAAAAACAAATGCCCTCTTCTATTATTATTTTCTTATATTTAAATTTGTCAAAATATATAACAAAACATTTAAAAAAAAACTTATAGATGAGTTTTTGTTCCAATTTTCACTTATCCAATCAATAAGGGTGCTAAAATTTCACCAAAATATGTTGAACCAACATCAAAAAATTCTCTTGCATCCTTTGATGTTATCTCAAATAAATGTCTAAGAGAATTAAAAAACCAAAGCATGTTTTGTTTGTTATTTTATAAAACTTCTTATATGAGAGGGCTATATGTTTTGGAGACTATTGTTAGACTTAATTGCATCCCTAAAGAACAATCTTGGAGAAGCATTCTTGTTTAATGATAGTGGACATGAGTTAACACATTGGTGAGAAGGTACTTGTGGATTTTCAATGAGGTATTTTTAATGTATATCCTTTTTCGGGAGATAGGGACATATTTACATGGAATAATAGTACCTAGAGAAAAAGCATTGGAATTAGTGGTGGATTTCATTTATGATGAGAACTTGTGAGCAATGTTCAACCTTTTCCAACAAGAGGAATTTCAATGTCACTGAATAGAGCAGATGAAGAGCTCTCTTGAAGATAAAAAGAAAATCCATCTAAACTATAACAACCTAAATGGGAATTAGATAATTTAAACTAGTAATTTTTTTTACCTGTATATATGGATCCTTATTTAAAACACCAAAATAGACAAAAAATTATCCAAACTTGTGACACCCCTCTATTTTTCTTTTTGAAGACATAAATATTTTTAGAATATTGAATTATTGTTGAAATAAATGGCTATGAAATTAATTGATTATGTAATTTATTTTTTGATGAATAAATGATTTTGTTTGGGAATAAATGGGAAGAGAACATGAGAAATAAAAAATTTTATATTCTATAAAAATTGTTAAGTGGTCAAGTCCACATAGTGGGCCTTCCCAAATATTCTCCTAAAACTCCCAGGAGAAAAATGTTAATTTAAGACTAGCATAATGGGAGTGAAAGATTATGCTAAGAAATTTGATGGAGAGAATTTCAAAGTTGGGTGAAAACAAAAAGAAAAGCACATTGAGAGAGAAAGACGTGCTTTAAAAAGGAAAAACAATTTTTTTCCTTAATTGAATAAAAAAGCTTAGGTAATTAAGGAATGCATCCCCTAAAAGAAGGTTACTCCTAAGGAAAAATATTCTTGGAAGAACTATAAGAAAACCAATAAGGAATACAAAAGAGGTTATTATTCCTAGATGAAATAAGTTTGAGCTTGGGGGGAATTATTGATTGCAGTTCGTTGGTTGGGAGGAACATGCTCTCTCACTAAGTATTCCCAAACAATTGATTGCAATCAAATGATTGTAATTTTATGATTGCATGTTGAATAATCATATATTTTTTTAATAGTAGACATATATAAGGAATTTATGATGGTTATTAGATAGTAAATTATTATGAACAAAATTGTATATGCCCATGTGTTATAGTGATATATTTATTACAACATGATTACAAGTTTAACTTATACTAATCTAATTGATTAGATTATAGTGCATGCACACACACACACACACACACATATATATATATAACTTGCTAATTTATATTCTTAGTTTGGGGGATTCTAACTTAGCTCTTGAAAGGAGAATCTAAATGACTAAATTCTTAGAGTATCTAATATAAAAAGGAATAAGGCTAACCCTCAATGTTGAATTCATACATCAAAAGTATGAATTAAAACTAAAATAAATAAGGTAAAACTTCCTCCTTAATAGTGAGTTGGAACAAAATTAAGTAGGAACTATTGAGATATTGAGAATTTTTTTAGATGAATATGGACAATGGGTTCAGATAAGGAAACATCAAATAATTTAACATTCCTGTATATCATCAAGATTAAGATTGTTTGTGATTTTGGTTAAGGGTGTTGATTAACAATGGAAAAATATACTAAATTTAAATTATAATAACAAAATTCTTATTTTAGTACATTATATCAGAGTAGATAATTTAACAAAGTTTTCATAAAATAGATTGTAAGTTAAAGTATGTATACATAATCATAAGTAACATATACACATGACTTTGTATATACACAAGTAAATATTAAATTTTACAAAGAATCCATATAAAAGGTAAAGGGACTGATCAAAAAGAGTAAATACGAGAGAGTAGTAAGGGAAACCTCTATATATAAATAGTATAAGAAATATAGTATTAAATACATTAAGTTACAAATTCAATATATATGTATTTTCATTGACAAAAGCTTATTTTCTTACTAAAATTACTTTAAATCACATAGGTAAATTATGTGCATTTATAATGGTAAAATGGCCAAAAAATATTGACAATGAGGGAGTATAACTTTAGGATAAGTAAAGTAATCTAAGAAAAGTTAAGTCAATAAAAATTGAGGACAAGACAATTTTTTAAATTCTATTAAATATTGAACAAGAGATTTATATGATGCAAAAAAAATAAGCTGAAAGCAAAGATCCCATGTTGGGTAGGCCTTCATATTTAGCCTTAAAAATAAGATGTTGGTTAATTACTTACAACGACTACAAGTAAGCATATCTTAGAACTATGATTAGAGTAACGATGAAAAATCTATTGCATATGAGAAATAGAAAGATAACATTAAACTATGAGTTTACTATCCACATATTGCAAAATCAACAATGTATAAAATTATGTTATGAACAAATAAACATATGGAAATTGTATATCAACCCAACAATTAAAATAGAAGAATATATACAATCACAATGTCTGTAAGGACCTAATCAATTCATAATTAAATAAGTAATCATATTCTCAGTCATATATACATTATACACGAGTTAAACAACATATTTTTCATCAAGCCTAAAATCCATTTGAAGGAAGAGCATGATTTTGTTCAAAACAAGATAACCCATAATACATAGGCTTTGTGTCTTTGTGGGAAAACCATGGACTGATAATTATCAAGCATATAGATGAGAGGAATTTAGGTAAGTGAATATGGTTGACTTCTAAGGAAGAGAAGGGAGCCAACTTAGTTTTGATTGTCAAGGAAAATTCACAAAGACAAAAAGGTTTGGTGCGAACACACTCCATTGAATCCAATCCTATATCAGAATAAAAAATGTGGAATTAAAACGAGAATAAAATAACATGGGTATAAAATGAAAATGAATGATAAATTTAACAGAAAAGGAACCCAAAGTATATACCTAGAAGTTTGATGTGTTCCATCGAACGATAGTATCTTGAAAAGTCCAACAAGACATCTAAGTTAGCATAGTATCTTGAAGAAAACAATTAATTATTTTTTTAGGAGTAAAGGATATGAGACCGAATTAACAAATTGTGCAACAAAATTATAAGTCATAATACTTGATAGAGTCATTTGAAAGGACAGAGTAAAAATAACGACAAAACTAGGGTTTAATAATTAAGAACCCTAGGTTCAGGTGACAACCCTAAAGAGAGGCTAACTATATCTCTGTGAAGTGTAAAAGAATCAAACAATCTACATGATGGAGGCGATTAAAAAGAATTAAGACATGATTTTAACACTAAAAAGGGCACGGTCATGACTAGAATACATGCAAATTTCAATAAACAATATTTAGGGTTTCAGGGATAAAACCCTTTGTCGAAATGTGATCTCAACCTTATAGTGACAGTAGCCCAAATGCAAAGTTGAAGCAAGAATAAAACTTACCAAGGATACCATGGAGAAATAACTAAGGAAATGGTAGGTCAAAGTGAGGGCTGCACCAAATTCCTATATGTAGTGAAAATTGTGAGTGAGCGATAAATAAATCTTAACCTAAAATGTGTAGAGAATTAAGGGAAATAACTAGTGCCAGAGGTGATTCATCTTGAAGAGTTTCACAAGAAGGAAAGTCACGAACGATGGATCACAGTAAGGAAGATTCGACATCACTCTAAGTACCATTTATTCTTGCATTTTTCCATTAGAATCAAATGCAAAAATTAACATAACAAATACAAGAATGAGGCGAGTTGAAGTAATAAAACAATGAAACGTTGGCATTAAAGCAAAGAATGTTACCTATCTGTCAAATAGTTCAACAAATATTTACTTTTAGTGTAAACATGTCCAATCCTGGAGAAGGTAAGCATAACACCTATGGAATAGGGTTTGTGTAGCAAGAAATCCCTTAGATGCCTAATAGAGTTGAGCGATGCGTTGGACACATAACACCAAAAAAAATGAACCAAATGAAAACTAAGTTAAGGTTTCTTGACCTTATCGAAACCCCTTTTTACTATCCACCGTCAAACTTCTAGAAAGAAACCAAGCCATCGATCTATGAAGTATGCCTAGAGAGTGAAGTCATGTGAGGCACATGGGCTGGTAAATATGTGGCCTATCTAATATGAAGTTGTGTGCTATTAAATGGTCCACTCTATTACCCATGTGCCTATGTGTTAGGGAGGATTAGATCATATATTCATAACTCTAGGACCTTGGTATATATATATATATATATATATATATATATATATATATATATATATATATATATATATATATATATATATATATATATATATATATATATATATATATATATAACGGCACACCCTTTACACCCTCAAATGAACTAGGATTGAGGGTGTAGAGCCCTAGTGCCATTGTATTTTCATAAGGGATAATGTAACTGATGTGTATAAGCCTAGTGAAACATTAATGGGTATTGTTGGAGTGAGTTGTAGGATACCTTGACAAGGGTTATATATATATATATATATATAATAATGTTGAAGGAAGATAATGGAGATACTGTGAAATTAAATCTAGCAGAGAGTCCCCATTTTAATTTCATAGGATGACAATACATAGATCTAATTTCCATGCTATGTAGTCATATGTAAGGTAATGGAAAACAATGTGGTCTATCGAATATGAAACCATGAGCAATTAGATGGCCCACTCTATTACCCATGTGCTTATGTGGTAGGGAGGATTAAATTATATATTCATAAGTCTAGGACCTTGGTAATTATATATATATATATATATACCCTGATACAAATACAATGGAACTAGGGCTTTGTGCCCTCAATCATAGTTCATTTGACCATATATATATATATATATGGAAAAATGAATATATGCTCAAATGAACTATGATTGATGGCGCAGAACCCTAGTGCCATTATATTTGCATAAGGTCCAGTGTAACTTATTTATATAAGCCTAGTGAAACATTAATGTGGTAATGTTAATTAACTAAATAATTTACATTATATTGTTGGAGTGAGTTGTAGTATACATTGACAAGGGTTCAAATATGATATATATATATATATATATATATATAACATGTTGAAGAAATATAATAGAGGTGCTGTGAAATTGAATCTAAGCACAGGGTCCCTATTTTAATTTCATAGAATGACAATACATATATCTCGTTTCTGTGATATGCAGTCATATGTAAGGTAATGGAATTCACTATCTATGTATCAATGTAATAATTTAATCTAAAGGATTGGGTGGTAATGTATAACATTCAATTATAGTATTTGAAAAATATACATCCACTATTATTTATATTGTTAAAACAATTTTTTTATGTGTATGTATGTTACAAAAATGAAAAGGTCGTAGCAAAAATTACTTTTTGTTTGACCAGTTTAAAAAAAATGGGTTTATCAAAATGGAAAACCTTGATGCATATTAACTTGCTATATTTTTAGCTTAGTGGATTGATTATGAAATCACACCCATCATGGGAATTAGATGTTTGGTTCTATAATAACACTTGATCAAACCACAAAATAAATGTTTTAAGTAACTAGGCTAAGAAAACACGTGTGATGTTAATGTCGTTTGGGATTCATATAGATTTTTCCATGAAAAGAAAAATAATGTGAAAAATCAAATACTAATTATTTAATGTTGGAAATGTGCTCACTACTAAGAAGGGGAGCGTTGGGTAGGTGAATCAATAGTGACATAGTTGATATATGCTTTTAAATTCTTTTTCAAATTACTGATTCACAACCACACATTAAGTCATTAGTAGATTAGCTCAATGCATTAACCAATTGAGTAAATAAAAGATCTAAATACCATGATCATCACATGAAAGCCATAAAATAATCAAAAAAATCATGCACAAGATGACACGTGATGTTTCTGGTGGAAAACCCTCTCTAGGGAAAAAAAATCAGCCACTGCTCTACTGCTCAAATCTTCTATTATGATGAACAAGTTTTTACATAGAGGAGATACCACCTAGTAGCTAGAAGACTTGACTACTATGAAAGTATGCTAGAAACATCATCCAAAAAGACTCTTTTCACACAATTTTGTGAACACCCATTCGCTGGAAACCAGCATGACCAACGAGCCTTGCCCAACACCACTGGACTCTAGAGAAATCTACTTCCCGTTTTGATCTATCTGCTAGAATGCGCCCACCTTATCTACATGTTTTCTACTATGAGTCTCAACGCCCTCAACACCTCCATGCGAAACACGTTTCATGCATTTTTAAACTGGGCCTTCAAACCTGCACAACATGAGAAACCCAACAATTTTATCGATCTAAAAATGATAAGTTGATGCACACACTACTCAACACATCTACAGATGTACAATATGCTATATAGAACACTGTAACACACTCTCACTCTCACACACACAATCAATTGACACACAAAAATATACTCACAAGAATATGTGTCAAAATATCCTCAACAATATCCAATCAATACCACAGGAAAATATGATGGTCATCTCAATACCACAGACACTTGTACCATGGTAATCTTCAGTCAGTACCATGACCCAATAACATGGCTATCAATAACAAAGCCCTTATACCATGGTAACCTCCATCTCAATACCACGGGAAAATACCATGGTTATGCCAATACCACAGACCCCTATGCCATGGTAATCTCCAAGTCAATACCATAGGTAGATTCCATGGTAATGCCAATGCTTGTAATGCCAAAACCAAATGCCGACTTAGACCACACACAAACCAATACTAAGGTAATGATCTACTCATAACTACACACGCAAACCAATACCATGGTAATGTGAAGCATATGCCATACACCAAACATCATCTAGTGCCTACATAACCATACCATCTGCACATAAGGCAGGCACTCACTCATCTTCCAAAAGAAAAACACAAGCCAAACTGCTAGAAAATTTTTCATACTCATACGCACTGAAGTCATCAATACAATAAGCTACAATACATGCCTAGGTTGACATCAATGCTAACCATCAATCATGGCAACACAACACCTGCAACATCAAATACATCGCTAATGCCAACATAAAATGAAAATTCATTGTCATCAAAATTTTTAGGGGCAATACAATATAAAGTGAGGATTTGATGATAACAAAGAGTAAATAAAATGAAAAAATATATTAAGATATAGAGATGGTATATGTAGGTACATAAGGGATCTTGATCATACTTTTCAGTGTTGGCATAACTATACTTGGTGGACATTATCAATGTGGTGTTAAGTAATAAATAGATATTTGTCAAACACACACACATAGAATATACGACATAGGAAAGATAACCATGAGATCCTATATTATTCACAATGATATGCATTTATATTACATTTTTGTGACTGGTGGATTCCATATTCCAAGGTCTCTTGGACTCCCTTTGACTGTCCAACTCCCACACCTTAACCCTTAGTGGATTAGGTGTCCAACATTCCCACCCTTTAATATGAAGGGGTATGTATGAGTCCAAGAAGAGATATGTAATACAAGACATTCACAATATGCATGGCAACACTAGGTTGAATGTGCTCTCTGAAATGTTGGCTTAAGGAGGTGGTTTAAGGATGACCACCAACACAAGAACGTTTGTGCAATTCCCAAAACTCTTCCAAATTTTTGGCACGAAGCTGAAGTCTTATACTAGGGGAAGTGTCTCCAATTATTTGAAGAGGGATAAGCTCAACCTCACATAGATGGTTTAAGGTTGACCACCAACTAAATGCATGCTCATGGGAATCTTTGTCTCTGGATACAACTCTGAATCTAGTATGGCAGGTTGTGGCTCAGGCTCTCTTGATATTGCTTTGAAACTTGTATGTGACCATCATTCCCCCCCTTGTCATATACAAGGTGATATGATGGTGAAAAATCAACTACAAGGCCTTTTAATATTCTAGAAGAGATTCTAACAAATGACTTAAACATCTTCTTGGTTTTTTATGCGCATTTCCAAGAAGCGAACCATCCAAGATGAATCTTTGTTCTTGCAGGAGGCTTGTTTCTGAGGCATCTCTTTGAAGAATGAGTGGTTTTAAGAAAGTGCTTACATGGTTGAAGATCAAAACAATGATATTTAATATGGCCAGCTTGGTCACAATGTTGGCATTTAACCTTCTGTTGTGGTTGCTGTGAAAGAGAAGCAGAATATGGAACAACTAAAGGTGAACTGTCATAAAGAAATCCAATACTTTGAAACTGAATGGGCTTGGAATAGTTTGGAATATGAAATCACACATCCTTGTTATATCTAAGACCAATTATGAGCTTGTTATGGACAAGATTTTCCCAAGCCCTAATGATTGCCTTGGGAAGTGCAGGCTGAATTTCTGCTTTTGCATGCAAATATGCTCTTGAACTAGGCACTGAATCTGAATCAACCTCAACTTTATATTCTTGTTGTTGATGAGAGTGTGTCTCATTGTTCTGAACAAAAACAAGTTCAAAATGATGAATCCACTGCTATAATTCTTATTGCTGAATAGTGAGATTCAAGCTGCAAAAAATCAATCGTGTCTTGTGCATATTGTAGACAGGTCTGAATGTCAAGGAGAGTGCCCTTGCCAATTTCAACTATATCACGAAAAATAGAGTGTCGGCAATAATTCTTTGATTCTTTGATTTTAGTCATTTTGTCAACAACTCAACTTCAATAAATGAAAGGTGTCGGCAATGTCAATAGACGACCAATTATATCTCCTGACTTGGCTTTGAATTGCATAATATATAGTATATAATATCAACACAACACATATACAATCATCCCAATATGGACTAACTCTATTATATTCCCTTCACATATGATATACGGTCTTCAAAAATTGTATTTATCATCTCCTATATAAACCAATAGACATTGCCTATAGCATTTGTATAAGACTTATGCTTCAATACTCATATAATATGTATGGATATAAATGGACCGATGTATATCCACCATATACCATACCTTCTTTTGAAAAATAGAGCTCAACGGACATAGAGTTAAAGCATTCAGCTTCCAAGGCAACACTAACAAAGCATAGAACAACCCAAATTCAAACAGGTTCAATCTGAGTGGGCCTAATGGTTAAAAGCATGTGTTTCCTCCTAAGAAATCACAGGTTCAAAACCAGAAAGGGTAGAGTATATATGCAACATGTGATCATCACTGTTGTGAGGGACTATGCCAACATAATACTTCACGAAAAATCCAACATGAAAGTCCTCGTTGTAGATGCAATGATGAAACACCTAACCAGAGTTTGCTTTCTATGCCCTACAACATAGAACATCAACACCTCTAAGTTGTTACAAACGCCTTTCATCAACAAGTCCCTCGCAATGAAGGTATCAACGATCTTTGACCTACGTTCTTCATATTTGAACCTCAACTTCTCAACACAGATCTCCAAGACTCTAATTCTCTATCGTTCACAAGTTGGCCAATTCCAGTATGACAAGAAAGAACATATGGCAAGGTTCTAAAACCCCTGTGATCCACCTTCAACCTGAGGTCGTTTCTCTATTTCATATAGACGTGACCTCATCCCATTTTGACAACGGTTTCGTTTGCTTAAGGCAGAGACTTCACAGTCAACGCAATATTTCTCAACACAGAGAAATCCTCTCAGAAACAAATCCACAGTTCAGGATTCAATCTAATATCACATCTATTCGATCTATTAAGTGGGTTTCCAAACATTCTACCAGAATCACATGTTCCTGTAGTCACTAACCACCATAAATATGCAACCCAGATACAGAGGAACCATAGTGGGGAGGAACCACGGTGAGGAGGAGCACAGTTCGCTGTGGGAGCTCACTGATGTAGGAGCGTGGAGGAGCGCTGTAAGAGCAGCGTATTGGTAGCATTTGCAGTGTTGCGCAGGTAGAGTTTGCAATGGTATGGAGGCCGATAGGGTGGTGTCAATACTGAACCTCTGTTTTTTTATGCAATCCTGTTTGTATTAAAGGATTTCAGAGTGGCAATGCTATAGCTCTAGAGGAGCTCAGAGCTACAAGATCTCACAACGCTAATGAATCAAATGAAACAACAGCTCGGGTCACATGATGTGTTCATGCAATTTCAGTTAGTGGAATTGTATTGATATCAGGGGAAATTGGGATCGCACAGCGCAAAGAAACTCAAGGACAAGGTAATTGTAACATTCGACTTCCTGGTACTAACAATTTGGGTCGACAGGAATTGGTTTTCTCTAAAAATGGTAAGATAAAATGAACAGTTCGGCGCAGATCTGAGTGGAAGTCGAGACAGGGATAGAGTTGATTTTTTTCTACTTGAGACAGTTGGCACAATGGAACATTATGTCAGGGCATAATATCTCAAAGAAAATGGCTGCAGATAGGGCTAAGAAATGACAGACTTGAGGAGGACAGGTAGGTCTAAATCAACTCCAAGTAACGCCTGACCGTTTTCAATATTTCAAAAATTTACAAAATAATTTAGAAATTTTGATAAAATTATGAAAAATTTTAGCAAATATTTTTAAAAATTTATGTTATAGTAGTTAAACTTCAGTATTTTGGTATATTAAGAGTTTTTGATGGTGCTGAATTTTTTTCACTAAAATACAATTCAAACACTCAAACTATCTAATTTTTTGAATTTTATTTTACTAAATTTAAAAAAAAAACTACCATCCAAACTATTCTATTACATCAATAGACAACTACGAAAAAAATGCAAAACATAAATTCTGAAAAGCGAAAAAGCGGAGAGAGTCAAAGAGCAGGGAGACTAACTCTTAACACATAAATGTTTTTACCTGAGAGAAGAGCATCGTAACTTATGTTGGTGAATATTTCTTTTAATTCACTGCTCACATAAATTGACAATGTATCTCTCTACCACTGTATTCCTCTTTGCAGTAGTAGGGGCTGGTCTCCTCACAACAGGTGCCTTTTCACCAACATTATCTCCACCATTATCTCCACCTTGGCCTCTCGGCCTTGTGTAGCTTCTTCTCACCAGTGACTCTCCTCAGCGTGTGGGATGTGTGGCCGTTAATCATGGAAGTTCACATATTACCATAGCTGTAGACTATGTGTTCGATTTGTAGGGATTTGATCTGCAAGTTCTGTAGCTGGGTTGGATATTTCTGGTGGTTAGTGACTACAGGAACATGTGATTTCGGAAGAATGTTTGGAAACCCACTTAATAGATTACAGGGGTTCATAGCAGTTATTACTTATGCAATGCTAAGCAATAAATAATATTAACTATAATTGGAAACACTAAATGGGGAGTCTTAACCTTTACCTTTGATTATGCCTTTAAATTTCTTGCACAATATTAGAAATCCACTTGCTATAATTTTCATGTTAGCAATTAATGGTTCCTTGTTTGGTGCATGTGTAAGCACAAGTTTGGAATTATTACTTTGAAGAAGGTAAAGATATCCATGAATAATAACAGTGAAAAGCTAGTTGCAACAAAAATTATTCAAAAGTATGGCATTTATCTTATTATTGATTCCCCATGTCATTGAACCATTAGCAATCTGTTTGAGATATATTGCAGAGAAATTATAATGATGGAATTTCCCATGCATGCTATCAATAGTGAGGCCATAAATCATATGTTGCAACTGTTTCAATGATTGTGTTTATGGTATAAATATTTCCTTATCTCGATGTAATAAAATAGTTAATTCAATAGGTGAATGCTGAAGAAAGAAACATTATTTTGAGAATGGGACTCAAATTGGTTCTTATGCACAACAAATTAAATACCATCTACACATTGCACACTTTGTAGACCATCATAGACAAGAAATTCAAAGGGATTCACAAACACATAATTCGGTCATGGAAATTGAAAGATGGTGGGAAGGAGAAAAGTAGTTATGCCAACATCCATTCAATGTATACCACATTAATCCACTAAAGGAGCCATAGAGATGATGTGATGTTGGTAAGCAGGCTTTATGGGGAGAAGAATTATTTCTAGCTACAAGAGCTTTGGGTTCCTTAATACGCATGTTATAACGAAGGGAGCCTTAAACCTTTTCTAGCAACATTAGCATTGCTATCAAGAAATGATTAGAGAATCCAAATGATAGGTTTCCCTATCTCTACATGGAAACATTCTTGTTGGATGTCGTTTATTCTATGAGAACATTTTCAAAGCTATGTGACATTTGGTACCCTCCTCTTCTACGTCGTTCATTTTACTATGAAAAAATGTGGAAGCATAAGTACTCGGAACACTACTAGAACTTATGTATGGCATATTTAACCTATTTCTAATTTCTTGTGCCTGACAACCAACTATGCTTGAGGTTTTCTAATTAATCTTTGGAAGTGCTAGAGCTCATTTCTTGTTGGTATGTAGAACAAGATGGAACAACCTATGCATCTATGGGTGCACTTTAGGCTAACACATATTTCCTAAGCATGCTCTAGACAAGATGGTGATTATGGGAGTAGTGTATTAGATGACAATGTTGAAGGGAAATGTCACATTAAAATAACACACGCAAGGGTTCTTCCCAATATATCCCCTCATGATCTATCTTTTATACTAATAGATTTAATTGTTACATTGATGTATGTTGAGGAGATGAATTTCTTCAGGTTACATAAGTCCATCATGGATGAGGATTGATTGGGAATCACTTTAAACTAAAAGGGTTAACTTGCCACATTTCCATAAAAAATTCCTAAAATAAGAGGAATGCAAATGGGATAGAGATTACCATTCAATCTAGATGTGGAATGAATGTTGTAGATAGAGACAAGTTCAAGTAGAACCTACTTGTATGTGCTAGAGTCCATGCAAGTCCAAGTTACATTGTGCACTTGGTCTAAGAGAGTTATATGTAAAGACAATGGAAATGTATGTAACATAAACACGAGGAAAATGAAACAAAGAGGCCATAGAAAAAGTTATAAATATCATATTACAATAACTAATACAAATATTTTGCAATACCATAAAACAAGAGAAAAAAATCCCAACAAACATACAATAAATAATAAATTATCCTAATATTAATTAATATGGAACTAGTGTTATGAAAAAAATATAATAGCTTCCTATGAATATGAAAAACATTAGAGTATGATTGAAAATGGAAAGAACTAAGAAGAAAAATTCCAAGCTAAGGAACGTTGATGATGCCCCATGCATGATTGAAAATACTAAATCTATAGTGGTTGACACTATTTGGCATCATCTCTAAGTTTAACAACCACAAAAATTACCATTGGCCAATATTATGGGTGGGATACTCTACAAATTATGGATAAAAATGAAAATTTCAAAGAAAACATATTCGAGTTTAAAAACAAAACAAAAAATATTACAAAGATTGTGAAAAAAATCTTTCGGTAAAAATCACATCCAAATAAATTTGGTCGACGCATTTCGAACCAGCCAGTGTGGTTCATCATCAAGACAAGATGAAAAATCTGATCAAGAAACCCCTTTAAATAGAGAGTAATGCTCTCACTAGCCGTAAAGCAATCACTGAGTTTCCCTTTTAAGTTACCCCATTGATCCATGACCTCCTATATTGGCATATTCATACATGAAAAGAAAAAAATACCAACATGGTCATGAAAAAATAATAAAGAAAACGACAAGTGGAAATTTGGAAAATAAGAAATAGCAACTGGATAAAATCACCCACTAGCAAGAAAATCATAAGCTCATCTCTATAAGTTCTCATCCACAAAGTCACAATGAAGTGAGTTTAATATTTGTTGGCATCAAATAGGTGGGGTTCACCACAAGGATGCACTATAAGACTTGAACACCTTATGATTTAAAGACGATGGTTATTGCTTGACATAATCCATGGAGATGGTGGAGCCACATAAGATTCCCATGTTCTCTATTCAAAATCGGCCTTTTCCATTAAGAAATCTCATGGAAATTTGTGCTAGTATACTCGAGGAAAAATGTGCCAATCCTTATAGGTTTTGAATTTGTAGAACTTGAAGTGGCCAAGTTTGTGGAAGGGCCTAAAACAATTGAAATATTCTACGGAAATTATCATATACTAAACCCTATTTGTTACTACAATAGCGGAAAATTGGACTTCACAAAGTCAACTAAAGTTAATGAAATATTTAGTAATTGTTTTTATTTATAATTGACATACAAAAGAGTGAAAGGGTATGTATAAAGTTAAGAAAAAAAAGGTGATGATTCATATTTTGTAACTCCTTGACCCTTCATTTGTATTTATTTGGAGAGAGAAGGATTGAGTAATCTGATTTTTAGTTCCAATCGGGCGAATACATGCAATCACATTATTTTTAGTGAAATATTGTGTGATTTTGTCATTTCCTTTATCATGATTGATCTGTGGGTATTTTATTATGATGGTTTATAGATTGAGGTCATTTTTTCTTTTATTTTTTCATCGCCCAATGGATTAATAAATTAATATTTTGAATCTATTGGTGTGAGAAGACATATTAAATTTGGGACAATGATAGAATAGAAATATGTATATCGATTTTTAGGTGTTGAAAATGTAACTAGTTTCAATATTCATATTTGTTGTACACATTTCAATATGTATTCTATGTAACAAACAAAATAAGAAAAGAAAAGAAAATATTATTAAAGCATGGGTTTCATGCTCATTATTGATGGTTTTCTAGGTAAAACCATGTTCTTCATGCTTCTAGGGTTTGTTAGGTCTTAGGATTTATTGCCATGAGTCAAAGGAGTCAACTTCATGTTTATAATACCCTTCCTGGAAAAATATAATTGGAGAAATAATTTATTCTGAGTCTAGAAAGTCCTAGAAACTCCAAAAGTACAAGTCGGCCTTGCCAACTTCAAGTCATCTTAGAGGGGGGAATTCGACCCCTTGGGAAGGCTATATAAAGGAGAAGTTTGACCTCATTTGGTATCCACACACTCAAGAATTTAGATCTCTAAATAAATAATTCGATCTATATCTTGGAAGTTGAAAAATGGAAGAGTGAAGGTCTACAAGAAGAAATAAGGACAACAAATCTTGTTTTTAGGCTCTATCTCTCTCACATGTGTGAAGTTATAGGGTTTCTAGTGCTGTTGGAAGAGGTCAAAGTTGCAACAGGACGAAGTGCATTATCTTGTAGTTGGAGGTAAGAATACTCTATCTTGAACTCGTTTACCTTGAGAGAAGTTGTTTTCTTTAAGAAGGTGTCAGGAGGAAGCTAGATTAGGGTTTTTGTAGCAGTTATAAGGTCAAAATTTCAGGGTTGAAATTCAGGATGAATTGTTGTATTGAGGTTGGCAGGTCAAAGTTGCAATTCGAAGATGGTTGATGAAAAATAAGGACTTGTGGAAGGGCTGAATTGGTACACGGAGAAGGAATTAGTCTGGGTTTGGGTCTTTATGTCTCATTTTGAAGCATATTCTATAAGAAGAGAAGAGTTTATTGAATTTTCCCCTTGGAGTATTTTGTGCTGGCTAAGAGCCTAATTTTCATGTCCTCTACTGTAACTATTTTTTATTAATATTTGTTTGATGAAAATATCTAACTAAAGAACCGAAGAATATTAAATAAAGTTCATAATAAAATATTAAGGTCAAGGAAAATTGGAATTAATAAGTTGGCACTTTACATTTTCCAACATGGAATCACAGCTAAGGTGAACAAGAGGGCAATTGGAATGATCATGTTGTGGACACACATAAGGGTTTTCTTGTCAAGGGGAATCATTTGTGGAAGAAAAGAAGTAAAATACCTATTGATCCGAAAGGAGGGTTTCTACATTGAAGAAAATTAAGACAACACCAAGCTCTCATTAAAGGAAGGTTTGGGAGGAAGAATACAAGAAATTTTGTATTTTGAGAAAATGAGATACATTTAAATGCTCATTGAAATACATATTTGAAGGAAACATCAAAGGATATTTTTATCATTCATCACTCTTGGAAGTTGTTGTTGGGGGAATCCTAGGGAACAACTTTCATGGACATTATTGAAGTTTCTTCAAAGGTCTTGAGGGCATCAAGAAAGGTTGAAGACATCATCATAGAAAAGGGAGAATATTGGCTATCAATCAAGTATCATATTATTATTACTCTATGTATGAATTTGCAGGTCATATGGGATCTTTTTGCAAGGAAATGAATAATCTCATTGGAACATCAATTTACCTAGCATGGAAAAAAAGGATTAACCTGGAACTTACTGAACATGAGGTAATGGAGTACGTTATTGGTGAAATCATTGAGTCTAGCAAAGACAAAACTCAAGATCTAGAAAAAATATAAAAAAGGGGAAGTAAGGGAACAAAGGATCATAGTTGAATCCATCAAGTATCCTCTTGTTCCATTTGCTACAATTTTGAAAACTTTTATGGATATGTATGACAAGCTAGTGAAATTGTACTTTATAAGTACATAAGGATAAACGAAATCGTTGCGAAATAACTATACAAAATGAAGAAGTAAAAGGATGAGTAAATTGAATCCTTTCTAATTAAGAGATCACTTGCAGGGGCTTGGAGAGACAATTTTCGATTCATAAATGGCCATATGTGTATTAAATGCATTGCCACCTAAATGGAGAAGCTTTGAAATAAGAATTTACTCTAACAAAGATTCAAATCCCTTTGATTAGTTGTGGGCACAATTCATTTTAGAAGAATCAAGGATCAAGGTAAAAGATGACATTGGATTAGATGGGAAGCCTCAAGCCTTTCTAACTTGGGTTAAGAAGCTGAAGAAATGAAAATTTGGGAAGTCCAAGAAGAAGGATATCCTGAAGTTTCAATGCTTTAAGTGAAATGAGTATGGACATTATAAGAGGGTTTGTCCTAGGAACTAGAGCAATAATACAAAGGAAAGAAGTGAGGCTCACATAGCAGAATAAATAAGAAAACCTGAGAAGAAGTCGAAGAAGGAATAAGTGAAATATATTTACTAATAAATAAGTCTTATTGTTTGTCAGGTTCTTGGTAAAATTGGTATTTCTGTTAGGATAGCATTCACTATTGTATACTTTAGAAGGGACTTGATTTTGCGTAACATCATAGAGATAAGCATGTGATAGTAACATATGTAGAGTCTATTAGGTTAAGATTTCTTTGCAGAAGTCATCTATTCTTTAAGAATAGATAGATAAACCATTTTGCATATTGATCATCCAGGAATTATCTAAAATTATGTTAGAGGCAATCATCTTTCTTAGTTGGATCATTATGATCTTGGAATAGCCATCATTATGAAAAGGTTATTGGGAGAAGTACTATGACGAAGTTAGTATGCATTCCATGTATTGTGGAAAAAATATTGGTAAAGGGATGAAGGAATGAAATAGGTCAGGATGCATGCTCATTACAAGTCATATAGCTAGATGATGGAATAAGAAGCATCAGAATGCGCATTGAAAGTGACTCTTGAATAATATTCATGTAAATATAATCTTGTAACATGTTTCGTGTGGTTGTATGATGTTTGAAAGGGAAAATTTGAATTAATTAAGGATGTATAAATAATTAAGACTTTCTATAGAATACGTAAAATAATGATTAACATCTAGTATAATCTCTAAAAGAAAAATTTGTAACTTGGTAATCAATTTCGATCCTTGGGAACTCTGATGCATGAAGGAAAATTCAAGTGGAGATGGACCATAAGGACATTGATATCTAAGCAGGAAGGTCATCATAAGGAGGTAAGTTTATTTTTAAGTATTGTTGGTAAACTTATTAACATATTATTTTTCTACATGGAAGGATGTTGTAGGAATACATGATGACAATTGAGGAACATTTAATTGTATGGATGGAAATGTATGCAGAATGTTGAGATAAGCTCAAAATCTGGTACCTGGAAATTGTGAAGTCAATATGTGTCCATATTGGGATTAAACGATAACAGTGTAAGAAGATAACTCGAAGGTCAAAGGAGATCAGTTTAATGAGGAAGATATGATCATATTTAATTTTGGAAAGGATCAATACAAAGCCCTCATCTATGATGTCGAAGATGAAAGTGGTGAGTAGGAAAAATGACCTAGATCCTATCACAAGACTTCATGATACCTCTAAAGGAAGAAATATCGATACAATGAGATGTAAAGAAAAGAGGGAGCCAAGAAACTATGGAGAAATAGTAGCTGATACTCTTATGAAGACAAGATATAAGGCTTGTGGTGTTGACTTCCAAAATGGAAAGGAAGTCTAGAATCTCCTCTAGATTTGAGAGGGAGAAAATGAGTCTCCTTAGGTAGGAGTAAGAATCTATTCCCTGTGAAAGGGGAAATAGGGATATCCTCTTTGGGTGAGAGGGAGTGATATTAAACATCATATGTGCATTATATTCTTTAGGTGATGAATAGAGAATGGTGGAGGATTATATATGCATATGTAGTTTCCTTTAGGATTTAGAATCCAAGAATGGAAATGTACCGACACTCTTTGAGGATAAGACTTGTATCCAAGAGAAGAGTGGTCGAAGAGGACTAATTTTATTTGAGGACTTAGGATTGGAGATCCAAGATAAGAATAGTCCTAAAAGGAAATACCTTGTGAACATCTGAATAGGGTATGTGCCTTTCAGAGCTAGTGTAGTATCACATGTAAAACCACTCATCATAATGCTCTCCAATGAAGTTGAGCTTGTCAAATTATGCCTCCGTGAAAATTTTGATAATAATAATGATGATGCTTAACATTTTTCTTATCAATCCAACTCTTCTTATGATAACTCTTTAGTTTGAGAATGATGTTGTACTGGTTGTACAATTATGAATACCTCCCTAGTTAAGAAGGAGTCTTGAAAATGTAACTAGTTTCAGTCTTCATAATTGTTGTACTCATTTCAATATGTACCCTATGTAACAAACAAAAGAAGAAAAGAAAAAGTTATTATTATTAAAGCATGGGTTTCATGATCATTATTGATGGTATTCTAGGTAAAATCATGTTCTTTATGCTTCTAGGGTTTGTTAGGTCTTAAGATTTATTGTCATGAGTCAAAGGAGTCAACATCATGTTTATAAGACCCTTCCAGGAAAAACATAATTGGAGAAAGAATTTATTTTGAGTCTAAAAAGTCCTAGAAAATCCAAAAGTACAAGTCTACCCTGATAACTTCAAGTCAACCTAAAGGAAGGAATTTGACCCCTTGGAAAGGCTATATAAAGAAGTAGTTCAAACTCATTTGGTATCCACTTACTCAAGAAGTTTGATCTCTAAAGAAGGAATTTGATCCATATTTGGGAAGCTAGAAAAAGGAAGAGAAAAGGTCTAGGAGAAGAAATAAGGATGAAAAATATTGTTTTTGGGCTCTATCTTTATCACACATGTGAATTTCTAGGGTTTTTGGTGCTGCGGGAAGAAGTTTAAGTTGCATATATGAGTTGCAGCAAGACGAACTGTAGTATCTTGTAGTTGGAGGGAAGAATAATCTATCTTGACCTAGTTGACCTTGAGAGAACGTTTCTTGCTTCAGGAAGGTCTCAAGAGGAAGTTGTATTAGGGTTTCTGTAGCAATTATAAGGCTGAAATTTCAGGGTCAAAATTACAGGATGAGTTGCAGTATTGAAGCTGGCTAGTCGAAGTTACAGTTTGAAGTTGGTTGATGCAAAAACAAGGAAGGACTTTTTGTAGGGATTAATTTGTATTTGTATAACGTATTGGTCTAGGTTTTGGGTCTTTGTGTCTTATTTTGAAGCAAATTCTATAAGAAGAGAAGAGTTTACCGGGTTTTCCACTTGGAGGGGTTTTTCCTTGGTTGAGAGCCTAATTTCTATGTCCTCTATTTTTACTATTTCATTCCTAATATTTGTTTGATGAAGATATCTAACTAAAGAACGAAATAATATTAACTAAGTTCACAAGCAAATATTAACGTAAAGGAAATTTGGAATTAAAAACTTACACTTTTCATTTTCCAACACTAGGAATATTTATTACTATATTTTTTTCTCAATAAATCTAAAATTTTGTCTAGTTTTACAAATTCTAGCCATCGTTATTCCAAAATTACGAAAATAATCAAATAAATTCAAAAATCCACAAAAATGGTAAGTTAACATGGTAATCTAGAGAAATCATCTTAAGTGTGAATATTCTAATTTGGGCATTTGTGAATTTTTTAACCTAGGTGAATAATTATCCTTATGTTCTTATGCTAAATAACTAAATAGAATTTATTTAACAATAAAAAATTATTTTTTTGAATGTTGCATCAACCATACAATATTTTAGAAATGAATAGTAGAATAAATAAAACACATACACAACATTTATCCAAATAAGTTTGGCATTCCTTTGATCAAATATTACAAGGTGACCTTTGTAGCCTACTCAAAATAAATACCTATATGGTAATTAAATCACTTAGATTTAAGGTTGTATGACCTATACATGTGTAAAGTAAATCTACAATAGTGTTACAACTTGTATGACATGTTGATCTCCTATCGATCTCTTTACTAGATTTATTCCTCTTGTTTTCATGCATTCTTCCTATCAACCCTCTTTCTCTTTTCTCATGTGTATGGGATATTTACTATATTTTCCTATTTAAGCTTTGGGAGACAATAATATAACTATTCAATCCTAGTTGCCACCTATCACAATCATGAGATGTATGAATAATATTAAGTCATAATCTAAGTCACTAATGTTCAAAAACTTCTATAAAGTTTGGTTTAGATTCCCAAGACTAGTTTACTTAAGAACATTAGAATTCACTTTTAGTTTTTAAGTGAAGTTACAAGATAGAGTTGGTGATCACCTTTTCATGGTGGTCACCAAAGAAATGCCTTAATCCACTTGCAGCATGATCACACCAAACATGCATAGGAAGTTATTTCTCAAGATACATTTCTCAACACTATGTCTTAGACTCGAGGAATGAATTCTAAACCAACAAAAGTTTTTCTTTGAATGCTTGTTATGAACCTTGTGCCTTAAAAATGAAAAGAAACCAATAATTACAGTTCTATTTAAAGGGGAAACCTTATTTTACAATGAATACAATTTACAAGACCATATTTTATGATTCTAAGACTACGTCTCCTTAGTATATATATAGGAGACAAAGGGTACAATTATGATAAAATGGGGCCATGAGAGGTTTTGGCCTACATAAAAATAAAACAATAGAAATGTAATCACTTTATTATGGATTAATAAGGGTTTTTAGGGTTAACATGGGGCTTATATAGGGATTAACATGCACCTACCCTATAAAGAAGTGTTGTCCTCAACACTTGGCTATATGAGAATGTTTCTGCATGAAAAACTCATTTTCACATATCTCTTCTTCCACTAGTAGGTTCTTCCATTTGATGAGGTATTCAATAATTTCTTGATTATCAACTACTTAGTCCTTCTTCTTGTTCCAATTTTATTTTCCCTTCTTCATCAATATTTTGTAGAATTGTAGGGTCTCTGATATGATAGGTTAACATAGGCATGATGGCGAGAAATGGTTTAAAACTGATGATCGGAGTTCAGTGGCCCAAGGTCGAAGCTTGAAAAACATGTTTGGCAGTAGCCATAATGATTTTTGATGAGGAAAGCCCTGGAATCGGCAGGACGTCCAAGTTGGGTATATGTTGGTTATGAAGTTCGTGGTGCCTTTGCGTGAAAGGTTTGAAGCTCTGAACAAGGGTGATTAGGGACTACTGCCATGGGAGAAAAAGTGGATGGGTGGGTAGGGGATGTTATCCTAAAAAATATTTGTACACTTTCCAAAATAATTTAAAATGGTTTTGGATTGTACAAACACAGAGACGGGTGCCCCAAAAACATGAAAATGATCGCTCACTGATGATGCGAGGAAGGTGTTTTTGTTGAGGGTGGGGGCCCCAGTGGTTAGTCTTGGTGCGGGGGTGGTGAAGCGGATGGAAAATATCGCAGATGGGCTATGCTGATGGAGGGATGGTAGGTCAAGTGTGAGACGCGGTGGTGTGTGTTCAATCTGCTTGAAAAAATGGTATTCCAGTAAAGGGGTTTTTATCGTGATGTGGTAAAACTTGACTTGATGCATGATGGATGGATGGACATGAAGTGCTTCCTGGACTGGGGTGTTATGGCCATGACGCCATACTTTTTGATGCATGGTCTACTTGAGTGATGGAAGCCATGGAGGGGGAGGCTATACCGACTGACGAGGATGTTTATCATGTTCAAGGTGGGGATATGATAAACATGGTCTGGTGTTTGGAACCTATGGTTTGTGGATAAATGATGTCAGGATATGAAAAGTTTCTCTGGGACTCTATCATGCTAAGGGCAGAATGATACCTGCTCCATAACCTTCAGTGAATGGGGCAACATGTGGTTTATCGTCTTGTGTAATACCTGCAACCAATACCCCAAGTGAAAGCATATTTTTCATTCAAATATATTGACAAATGTGTTGAATGAAAAAAAAACGATAAGAGAGGGCATACCTATCGGAACTGAAAAAATTATTTTTTTGGAGGTGTGAATGTGTGAAGCCTCCTTTGGGCATTATGAGGTGATGATCACTGCATTGATTTTGGTTTCACAATTGGGCTTTATGAGATCCCATTATGGTCCTTCAAATAATTTGAAAAGGGCGATATATAGGTCAATATGGCTCATTTCAGTTCATTTGTGTTGTTTGAGAGTTGTGAGTTCAAAGCTTGCTGCCGAGCCTTTCTTTCCATTGCAGTAAGCTTGTGCACCAGGGATTCACGTTGATTGTGTCAGGTAGGCCCCTAAACGTCCAACATTTCAATTTTTTTAGTTTTACTACTGAGGGGTCCATATAAATTATATTTGTATGGACCCCTACTTATTTTTGGCCTTAACAGCGCAGGGGATAAAGGTACAGGTGAGGAGACCTCCACAAAAATTTGAGGATTTCCACGGAGATTTCGCGCTTGTGGGAATTTTTGCGCGAATTCCACATTTGTCTGAGATACAGACGCATGGTCTGTGTGCCTATCTGACGAACATGCGCGTTGAAAAGCCAAGGCAAGTTTTTGAATTTTTTTTTGGAAATTTTTAATTTTGATGTCACTAATGTGTGTCTGTTTGGTGACAGGGTGTTGTGGAGAGAAAGAGACTGACCGGATCTGTGTATGGCTATGGCGTAGGATTCCAATGCCCATTGGAAACTAGCTCAGTGGGGTCTCCTCAAATTCCTTGAGAATTACCTCTTGAGGTCACAGGATCGTTTGTTGCGCTACCTGGTCTGTTGTTGGAACAGGTGGCGCAAAGTGATGGTGCTGCGAGGGCATGACGTTCCTATCCGTCTAGAGACAGATATATATTTTTTGACTGGTTTTCTGTCTCAGGGTGAGGCACTCCCCCATCCACTCCCTCATGGGAGGGTAGCGCTCAAGCATTGGTTGGAGCATCACTATGGCGGGGCGCCCCTTTTGGAGGGAATTAGGAGAATTTTGAGGTCTAAAATGGGCCTCCTAAGGAAATAATAAAATAATAGCTAAACCAATAAAATAATATTTATGAATTTTAAATTCACTTTTTGCACCAAAATCCATGCAACCATGGTTAAATTCAATTCAAAATTTGTACCAAAATAAAATTAATAAAAAAATTGTATTGATGTGACTATAAATAAGAATGATATTTTCAAGAAAAATTCGTTATTATTGCACAACTAATGCATTTGTCTTTTGTACTTAAATAATTTAAAATGAAATATAAATATAAATTCATAAATTCTTAATTATAAAGTATACTATTAATTAAAATCTATATTATTTAAATTATATAATAACATGTAATTAATATACTATATGAAAATAATATAATATAATATATGTAATGTATTGTTTTATGTATGAATTTTATATTACATATTGAATTGATTTGATTTATAATATTGAAACGAAAATGATAATATTTTATTCAAAAAGTGTGAAATAACATTTATTATGCGTACTTTACTTTATGACTTTAAAAGTACTTAGAGTTACTTTATGTTACACAGTAATTTGTCACCGTCCCTACCATTCCCCATCCCGCACAATGGAGGACCCATTCTGTGACCTGTGAACATTGTCATGCCTTGAAAACATCATCAATGCATTCCTCTGAGCATGAGCTTTATTTGCCCTTGAGACATCTCCTTGCAAAAGTCATGAAAAACATCCCTTTTGGCATTGGCGCGGGCAGGCAGTTCGGTACTCGCGCCAATGGGGAAATTCCTGCAAAGAGGTCGCGCCAACTGGCACTCTGTCATAGAGCCGTAGTCGCGCCACCCAATTTAGGGACTGTTTTTTAAATAAGGATGGCGGAAGTTGAGTTCCAACAAACTCAAAAACCATTGCCTATCTTGAGTTGTGCCTATCTTGGGTTGGAGGTTTAGCTCTAGAGTTCTATGGAAGGAAGTTGTTTTGCCACCTCCCTTGGAACCTTCCTTGTTGATAGGGCCAATCCCATAATAATAGGGGTCCCAACTCCTCCTTCCCCATCTATAAAAGCTTGCTCAAATCAATGGCAAGCTAGTCTTGAAGTGCCTAAGCTCTGAATCTCCATATTCCCAAGAGCCTTTGTGTTGTAAAGAACCCTCTCTTTCCCTTAAGGCTGACTCAAGTAAGGAGACCATTGCCACGAGACTCTGGAGAGATTTTCCCTTTCCTTGGCGAGCTTTGCGAGACGTGGACGACTGGAGACCCGTCCGAAGGAGACCGCGACGTCAGAACTTGGTTGTAATCTCTCTTCGCTGGTTATTTAATAGATGATTATGATTATGGTTCCACTCTGTTTTCCATCATGTTAATGTGAGTAACGTCCTTTCTGATTGATGTTTAGTTACGTATGCTGGTTTCTATGCTTGTATCTGTTCGTTTCTTCCATGTGCAGGTGTTCATCCGCGGAGATCGTGGAGGGATTGTGATCTGCCGAGGCTGAGGAACGGGGACGCTTCTTCTTCAGATCGTGGCGTTGGAATCCAGGTAGGCTTCTATCCCAAGTCTTTCATTCGTAACTAGGAACCTGCGTCATAGCATTGTTTGATTGTTGCTAGACCCCTGCTGGGCTAGTAGGGATCGCCTCTGTCCGCAGAGGGGATTTACCTCCTCAACAAATTGGCGACTCCACTGGGGATCCAGCTTGTTGTTTGATTTGTAAACTATAGACGGAGCCTGAACTACAACCAGATAGCCTTCGAAACGCTTTTGCCTTGCATTAGCGGAGTAGATCAACGCTACTTCAGTCAATCTCCGGTTTGGTTTACGGACTGAACAACTTGGAGTCTTTTGTCTTGCCTTGCCGTTTGTATCTTGCTTTTCCTTGCTTGATGAACCTTCTGGGTTGGGTTCTTTGTTTGTTTTTGCTTCTTGGATTGCTTAGCTTGCATTGGTCTGTTTCTGGAGTAGCTTGTTTTTAATTTTTGGCTGAGAAACTCGACTGGCGTGGTTTTTAACCCGACAGTCGCGCCAATTGGTGCATGTTGCCTTTGTTCAACCCGCGCCAATTGCTTTCTGGCGCCAGTTTCACACTTATAGTCGCGCCACCCCTGTAAGTTTTTTGAGTTTTCTCATTTTTGAGCTCTCTGAATTTGATCAGTGTTTTTCTTCTTGATTTTCCGACTGCCTGAGTGTGTTGGAGTCCTGTTTGGCTGGGAATTCACCTCTGTCCTTTGGTTGTTTGCTTCTATCTACCGATTTCACGTTTTAAGCCCTAGGTCATCTAGTGGCTTAGTGTATCGAGCCCTCCTTGGAAGTTTTGGTGTTTTGATTGTCCTGTCAACTATCTAATTGATTCTCCACATTCTCTAAGTAGTTGTTCATTGTTTTATTGCGATTTTTGGGTGATTGTTCATTTCTTCATTCGAAACTTGTTTGGTCTTGCTTTGGACCTAGATCACACGGTCCATTGGAAGCTTTTGAGTCTTTTCTTTGCTTTGAGAGACTTTGGTCGATTTGGGGATCTGATTGCTTGTGTTGTTGAGTGAAATGTGTTTGTTTCGCTCTCTTGAATATCGTTTCTCAAGTTGCTCCATTTGTTTTCAAGTTTGATTAGTGCATGTTAGCCATTAAACATTGAAAATCAAAAAAAAAAAAATCTCTTTTGCTTTTGTTAATTAGTGCAAATTGTGATCTTTTCCATATCACTAGTGATTAGTGTTTTGAATGAAAAGTTGTCAATTGCGTTAGTTGCATTAGAGATCTCGTTGTTTAGTTTCCATTCATTTCATTTGTGTAAAAGCTCTCAACTCTTCTCTAATTAGTTTTCATCGAACGAAATGTTGCACTGTGGCATATAGCTTTGCATTTAGGAGACACTACATACGATAGGGCCTGGAAATTGAAACTTAATTGAAGATCAAACTGCCATTTATTCCAATTAACCTAAGGCAACATTGGAACTTAACGAAACATATTTAGAAGGTCTAGGCTAGAGAGCGTGTTACGAGCGTGTCGTTAAACCTAACGGCAATAGTTACTTTGTTGGCTTTAGATAACTAATGCGGTTTCTAACGCTCCGTCTTTAGTCAATGCAAAGGGAGACCCCTATAGGATTTCAATCCTTTATCCACAGGAAGCCGAGTCTGCCGCCCTATACCCGTGATACACCGAACACAGCATTCGGGGAGACTACCTGCACGTACGGAAAGTCCTTGGTCGATTTCTGTTTCATTTTTGAAACCAAGGTGTATAATGCAGTTCACGGATATTTGGTACACCCTTTGTGCCTAGTTTTTTCCTGAGCAGTCATTTGGTCTTTTCTGACTCCCTAAACTTGAAAAGACCGTCAAGCGCTTGTCCTTTCACGCTTGTGTCAACTCTGAAAGAGATAGAGTCATCTTTTTATCGTTTCTCGACTCTTAAAATATGAAACGGTAGAATTTCTTATTTTCCAATGTGGTAAAATTAATCGCCCACGTTTACACACCCGTTTAGACATTGTTTGTTGATCGTTTGATCGTGTGTCTTAACTCGTTTTCAGCCCGTGTGTGTGTTTGCTCTTTTCTGCTAGTCTTTTGCCCTGTTCGTGGGAACCATCAGTTGAAAGTCCAGCAAAAGAGTAGATCACTACGGACGATTCTTGAGCTCCCCGAGCCTTCCGTTGAGCCACAGCTGACTGTTGTTTCCGAGTTTTCTGACGGGGGCAGGGTTCTGTGGCTTTGCTCCCTTTGGAGGGGCAGTTGAGTTGATTGGCCCTTTGATTTATGTAGATTGAGATTAGGAATAGATTTGCTCTCTTTCAGGGTTCACCGTTTGTCGTTTGTTTTCCTCTAGTCCCTGCTTAGAATCTTTGCGTGATTTCGTAGGGATCAACCATGGTGATTACGGTGAGGAGTCGGTCTCCCGTGACTTATCAGCGCATCCCGCGTAGATTGTTTGAGGGAGACGACTCTGAGCTGGCTACCATGTCGTCAGCCAATCCTTCTTTACCACAGGGATACAGATCTCTGGGTCAGATTATTTCAGCTGCAGCCTCTATGGGGATTTCGTCTCCTGCTTCGAGGCCAGCTGCTACTACACCCGGGGTGTCCCCTTCGACGCCCGTCACTTCTGTTCCCGTTCGGCCCACTGTTTGTGTGGTTGCCTCTTCTTCTGTTGTCTCAACATCTGCTACCAGGGCTAGGCCAACTCCTGAAGACATTTACCTAGCTACTGCTATACCGGAGAATATCTCTCCGGAGGAGTATCGGTTGTTTTTGCAACAGCCGAACGCCGGAGCTGGACAAGTCCCCCAAGATCCTTACCGATCCTTCTTTTCGCACTATGCACAGGATGGCACTCCCGTGTATGCATTCCCAGGTCAGTTTGACGAGCACGGGGAGGTTTTGCGCCCTCCTGCTCCTGAGGCTTATCTGTATGCTCAAGGTTTACCATACAACCAGGCTTACAACCCGCAGGGACAACCCTTTCAGGGCCAACCTGCGGGCCAACCTGGCTATTTGTATGACCCACAGGGACAGCCCACCCAAGGCTACTCTGCGGGCCAGCAAGGGCCACGATACAATCCGCAAGGACCATATTATAGCCCTGTTGGTCAACCTGCTCAACCTCAGCTAGGGTATCAACCGGGACAGGCCTATGGTCTTGGGGGGCAAATCCAGCCGTCTTTACCAATGCAACCGCAGTATCCTGCTGTTTCTAATGTTGCATATCAGCCAGGACCACCCTATGGTTCTGCTTCAGGTCAAACTGGTTTCCAGCAAGCACCTGGTCCTGTTCCTCCACCAGGGCAACCGGCTCATCCGGTACAGCCCGGTGTTCCGCCTCCGGGCCAGCCGACCCATCCGGCACAACCTGGGGCTCACTTACAACCAGGTCAGCCTGCGCAACCAACACCGCCTGGTAACCCGGGCCAGCCTGTTCATTCAGGCCAGCCCCCTCACTCGGGCCAACCTGTTCATTCAGGGCAGCCCTCTCATTCTGTTCACTCTGCCCAACAGCCTGTTCATTCAATGCCGCAGCCAAATCAACAGCTGCGCCCTACGTACCAGGCTCCGCAGGGTTCCACTTATCAACAGCCTACTCATCCTCAGAGTGGTTATTATCCTCATGGTCAGTCTCAACCGAACTATAACCACCCTGGAGGCTCTCAGTATTATCCTCCTCCACCCGGTTCTACCTACGCTCAGCAGCCAAATCCAAACGCTGCTTATACGGGGCAGACGCCTAATCAGGGCCCGAACCCTGGTTATCAAGCCCCACACCATGGTTACCAGCAGCCAAATCAGTCTGGTTATACGAACTATGCCCCCTACGGTCAGAATCCTGCGGGACAGAACCCGTGGGGGCAGGGATATTCACAACCATCGTGGAGCATGGGTATCGGACCTTATCCTGGGACTGGCATGGCAGTTAACCCTCCATTGCCGTTCCTGGCTACCTTGGAACTGCCGGACGTTTCGAAGTTGACCAATGATCCGATTTCACATAATCCATATTGGCCTCCGGTTCCCACCAAGATACCAGGTGATTGTCCCAAGTTTGAGGGCAAAGCTGGCGAAGATCCCCAGGCGCATGTGATGACGTATCACCTCTGGTGTTTGTCTAAATCTTGGGTTGATGATTCGATTCGTTTGCGTCTTTTCCAGCGTACTTTAACAGGAGCTGCTGCTAAGTGGTACATAGAGCTATCCCGTGGTATTTTTCAAGATTTCAATTCGTTGGCTATGGCTTTCCTCACGCATTTCCAGTTGCCGGTCCGGTATGAGGCCGGGACGCACCTCCTGACTTCTCTGAAGCAGGACACGGCCACTCACATCTCGGATCACATCCATGAGTGGCGGCGCCGTCGTCGACTGATCAAGTTTCACATACCTGATCAGATTTTGACTCACTGGTTCACCACCTCCTTTGTGAATAAAATCGCTCAGGATATCGCGATGGGAGCGTGTGTGACGGAGGAACAAGCTATCGCGCGTGCCCAGTACTTGGATCTTGTCTATTCGCAGTCTGGCACGCTTTATGACATCTTGACTGATGCTCCACGGCCCGGAACCACTAAGGCTCCGCCTACCCCTACGGTGGATGGTGTCATTGGTTCCGTTTCTCAAAATTCGAAGAAGTCTTCGAATGGGAAGCAGAAGGCTAATTCTTCCAACAATACCTCTGCTAATTCCCCCTCATCCGATTCTGGTAAAACCGCGGAGGTGAATGCCGTCCAGGCCAATCCTACGGACAAATCCTCCAAGGGGAAGAAGAAGGGCAAAGGTAAATCAAAATCTGATGCCCCGAAACCGGAATCTAAATCTCGAACTGAGGATGGCTCCCAACGTAAGCCGAAATTCCCTTGCCTCATCTGTGAAGGTGACCATTACACTAAGGATTGTCCACGACGGTCCGAGGTTAGTCAAATTCTTAAAGGCTCTAAAGGGACTCCGGCTGTTTTAAAAGAGCCATTTCCATCTCAGCAGACCCAGATGGTCGAACAGGCGTCACCATCTGCACCGTTTGGGTCTCAGGTTTTCATGATGAAGACTAACGCACCTATCACTATTGCTACGCGGTCAAAGGATTACAATGAACCGCGGCAGGCACCCGGGAAGGCAGTTGCGGAAGGGCCGCCTCCCCCACCTGTCTCCGGTCCATTGGAAATCGAGAAGCCGACTCCCAAACCTGTTGTGAAACCACCTCCCAAGGGTGTTCTTCGAAGATCCTCTTACAATCCAAATGCTCATGCCGCTCAACATTACAGTATCGTTGAGGATCTGGCACAGGCGCCATGTGCCATGTCTGCACTTGAGGTTCTTCAAAGTTGTCCTTCACAACGGAAGGCTTTACTGTCTGCCATCGGTGGTATCGATCCCGCCGACTCGAGCCTTCTCACCTTCGATCTGGAGAATTTTACTCCTCGGCTTCCACATCAAATTGCTTTGGTCATTCAAGTCGGGATTAACGGTCTGAACATTCATAGGGCTGTCGTAGATGAGGGTGCATCTACCTGCGTTATGTCCTCCGCTTGCTGGAAGGCCATCGGCTCTCCAGCCTTGTCGTCATCTCCCAATGCCCTTGAGGCATTTGATGGTCGGGAGTCTAAACCCCTGGGAGTTCTCAAGAGTCTTGCGATCACATTACAGGGAAAAACTGTCAACGTGGAAGTAGAAGTGGTTGACGCTAAACTCAACTAAAATATACTTCTTGGCCGCAGCTGGACCCATGCCATGCTCTGCGTGCCGTCTACCGTCTTTCGATTCATTAAGTTCCCTCACGAGGGCAAGATTGTCACGGTAGATCAGTTGTCATTTTTTACCTCTAGCTCTGAGAACAACGTGCCGTATGTGGATCAAATTCCGAATCCCCCAGACAACATAGGACCTGGTCTCTTCAAAGACCTAGTCCTCATGGGTATTTTCCCTGCGCCGCCACCGAATACCGCTCAAGTCAACGTGTTGTCCAGGACTGATGACCCCTGGCTTATTCCTACACCTGAGCAGGTATATGAGTTTGGAGAATCCATGCCTTTAACGCCAGTAGAGATCAGCTACTGTGAGATTGTTGCCGCATCGGACCCTCCACCTCCTCAGCATGCTCCGATGAGCATGGCTCTTGACGTCTACTCGCAATCCCCCTGGCTTGGTCAGGCTGAATCACCTGATCCTCTTAGAGAGACTTTTCCTTCAGATGAGGCTATCATTGAAACTATGTCTCTTGAGGAGCTGCCCTGGGGCGATGGACATCATCGCTCCTCGTTTATGCCCGGCTTGGGGGCAATGACTGATTTTCTGGAGCGTTATGCTACTCAGGTTCCTTCCCCTCCTCTTCAAACATCGATCTTAATGCACGAGGTCTTTTCAGAGGGTAATCTGAGTAACATTACTCAAACTGTTCCAATCGACATCTCCGTTAAACCGGGGATTGTTGAGAACATTCATGTGGGTGTGACTTGTTCTCCCAAGGAGATTCAAGTCTATACTGAGCTTTTCAAAGAATTCAGAGATGTTTTCGCATGGTCTTACGAGGAAATGCTGGGAATTGATGCGAGTATTGTCGTGCACGAGATTCCAACCTACCCAGGTGCGAAACCCATACGCCAACGCTTACGTCCCATGCATCCTCGGAAAGCCGCCGCCATCAAGGCAGAAGTTGAAAAACTTCTGAACGCGGGTTTTATTTATCCTATCCCCCTTACAGAATGGGTGTCCAATATCGTCCCTGTTGATAAAAAGCAGGGTACAATTCGAGTCTGTGTAGATTATCGCGATATCAATCGCGCCTGTCCTAAGGATAATTATCCCACTCCGTTTATCGACCAGATCATCGACGAATGTGCCGGGAGTGAGATCTATTCCTTAATGGACGGTTTCTCAGGCTATAACCAGATCAATATTGCACCTGAGGATCAACATAAGACCACATTCATCTGTCCGTGGGGCACTTTCGCGTACAAAAAACTCCCGTTCGGCTTAAAAAACGCTGGCGCTACATTTCAGCGTGCGATGTCCTACGCTTTTCATGACATTCGCCATATTGTCCAGCCTTATTTGGACGACTTGCCAGCCCATTCAGGTAAACGAACGGACCATCCTGAGCATCTTCGCCAGATATTTCTTCGTTGCAGACGCTATAATATCAGGCTCAATCCTCATAAGTGCGTCTTCTGCGTTGACTCTGGCCGTCTTTTAGGCTTCATAGTCTCGAAAGACGGAATTCGCCTCGATCCTCTCAAGGTTGAGGCCATCGTAAATCTACCATCACCCTCCTCCCTGTATCAGTTACAGAGTCTGCAAGGGAAAGCAAATTTTCTTAGGCGCTTTATCCCGAATTATGCTGAGGTGGCCAAAGGATTCACTCGTTTATTAAAGCAGAATGTTCCCTTTCACTGGGACGAAATTGCTCAAGAATCCTTTGAGAAGCTGAAGACATTGCTAGTCAATGCTCCGTTGCTTCGTCCTCCGGACTACCACCGTGACTTTACTTTGTATCTAGCCGCCGCATTAAGCACCATCGCCATGGTCTTGGTGCAGGATGACGAGAACGGTGACGAACATGTTGTTTATTACCTGTCTCGGAACCTTCTCGACCCGGAAACGCGTTATGCACATGTCGAGAAGTTGGCCTTAGCAGTCGTACACGCTATACAACGCTTCCGCCATTACATCCTTTTGCGCACGATAACAGTGGTTTCAGACTGCAACCCTATGACGTATATTATTTCTAGACAATTACTAGGGGGCAAGTACTCCAAATGGATCGTGATCCTACAGGAGTTTGACTTGGAGTTCACCACTGCCAAGTCGACGAAATCACTGGTCTTCACGGATTTGATATGTTCTCTCCCTACAGGCTCTGTTCCCTCACACTCTGAAGACCATATACCGGACGAAACACTTTTTCTTATCGATACTCGTGATCCTTGGTACGGTGACATTATAGTGTATCTTCAAACCGCGACATTTCGGTCTGAGTTGGATAAAACTGCCCGCCGTCGGATTCGGCACCAGTCCCAACCCTACCGTATAGTAGGAGATACCTTATATCGCATTGGAGTAGATTCGGTGCTCCGACGATGCCTTACCTTGGAGGAAGCTGAAAAGGTCCTGAATGACTGCCACAGTGGTGCCTGTGGCGGACATATGTCCGGGTATGCTACTGCCCAGAAGATTCTACGGGCAGGTTATTTCTGGCCTTCCATATTCAAGGATTGTATCACTGCAGTCTGTAAATGTCATCCGTGCCAGATTTTTCAGCGCAAGATGTGTGCGCCGCCGTTGCCATTGCATCCCGTGATTACCGTCGGCCCTTTTGCGAAATGGGGCGTGGATTTTATGACGTGTAACCCTCACTCGGCCGGGGGGCATGCGTATATTATTGTCGTCGTCGACTACTTTACTAAGTGGGCCGAGGCGATGCCTACACTTGCTGCTGACGGGAAAACGGCTGCTTCATTTCTATTCAACCACGTTATTGCACGATTCGGGGTCCCTCAAGCCATTGTCACTGATCACGGTACCCATTTCCGTGATTACATGATGGCGGAGCTGACTTCAACGTTGGGCTTGCGTCACGACAGCTCAACACCATACTACCCTCAAGCGAATGGTCAGGTTGAAGCGGTGAACAAAGTTTTGGTCACTATGCTTCAGCGAACAGTTGGGATTCATAAATCCAGTTGGCATCTCCAACTGTTCTCAGCTCTCTGGGCATACCGAACATCTGCTAAGAGTGCAACCGGATTCACACCATTCCAATTGGTGTACGGTCTGGAAGCTACTCTGCCGGTTGAATGTGAAATTCCTTCGCTTAAATTAGCTGTGGAGCTCTTACCGAATACTTCTCCTGAAGAAGAACGTCTTCTGTATCTCGAACGGTTGGATGAAACCCGTCGTCTAGCTGCTTTGATCATCGAAGCACAAAAGAAGAGGGTCAAAACTCATTTTGATCAGTCTGTTTCTCCCCGTTCTTTCATTGAAGGAGATCTCGTCCTCTTGTACGATCAGGCACATGATAAGCTTGGAGCCGGTAAACTCCAGCCCATGTGGCACGGGCCCTATATAGTAAAGCGCGTTTTGAAGAATGGGGCCTACGAGCTTATAGATTACGAAGGAGTTCCGCTGGCGCAGCCCAGAAATGGGCTGTACCTTAAAAAGTACTATGCCTGAAGTGATTTCTTGGTGTGGTGTGTGTACATAGGTGTGTGATTGTCATTTGTGTGCATGGTGTTGTGTGCTTTGTAAACATCTTTCTGCTGATCGGGTCTTCCTGGTTGTGCAGATGTCTATTCATCCATTTGTTGGTTTCGCGGATGGTGCCTCCCGCAGTACCAGGAATCTGTCTTCCGCAGCCTGGGTAATCTACGATCCTGTTGGTGAGTTGATTGACCTGCAAGGTGCGTGTCTAGGACGTACCACGAACAACATCGCGGAATATAGTGCCGTGTTGGAATTATTAACCGAGGCAGTAAACCTTGGTATCCGTGAATTGCTCGTGTACCTAGATTCGCAACTTGTAGCGTTACAGCTGAACGGACACTATTCGGTAAGGAACTCGTCCATCTTACGTCTGTATTTGCGTATTCGATTACTGGAAAGGAATTTTGACTACATTACATATCATCATATACCCAGGCATTTGAATACATTAACAGATGCAGTAGCAAATTTGGTATTAGACAGACATTTGCGCAATTTATAAATCATCATCACATGTAAAGAAAGACTCATCCAGAAATAGATATGTATATATATAGATATCGAAATGTTTACATAGAGTGCGTCACATAAAACTCAAAAAATATACATAATCGTCTTAGTACATCCTGAGACATTATGTCTCTCAAAAATAAGTGTGGTGTAAATCCTAAGGTCTAATCCGCATGGTGCTCATGATAGCACGTGACTGCACGCACTAAGTGCCTCAGAATTCGGTGGATCCGACCCGGGACTCCCACCGTATGGCGCTGGTATGCCATCGGTACGTCTGCTAGCCAGGCATAGTCTGGAATCCCATGGGAAATCCCCTCGAGGTTCTGGATCAGTTCATCTCCTCCGGTGCCTTCCCCTTGAATCTCAGGGGCGAGTTGTGTCCTCCGGGAGATTGGAGACATCCCGGCCGGTCTCTCAAGTCCTACATCTGCATGCATATATAATTGTGTTAAGACGAATGTGTATTAACAAAAAAACATATGAACAAAATATGAGGTCTTACCCAGCTCCTCGTCCCAGTGATCTCCTTCTGGTAGTGGGAGGTCTGGGTCCCCAGTAAAGTCAGTTCCCAAATAGGGCCAATCCTCTACGACGATCAGCTGGCGCCGTAGCCACCTAAAGAACTCTGGCCTCCAGGACATCTGTTGGCCACCTCCAGATCTGGGCATCAATGCTGCCCAGCGAACCATTCGTGGCTCTCGTGGTATCGGACTCGCCACTGCGGCTCCTTGGCCCTGGAAGATTGGTATGCGTTCCAGAATGAACGATACCAAGATGGAACCATAACCGAACTGCTTCAGTTTCCCCTGTTTTCACTTTGTGAGCTGCCTTTTCATATTGATAGTTACTGCTTCTGCCCAGTTGAACAGTAAGGGACCCATGCATTCTGAGGCCAGCAGGAGTTGGGTCTTCGTGGCCTCGTGCGGAGCCTGCGATCTAGCAGCCCGCGTAATGGTATGGAGAACTACTCTCAGTGCTAGATCAGGGATGGTGTGTATATACACCTTCTTGCTTCCTGATCCTGTTTGTGCCCCTCAGCACACCCGTGCCATTACCTGTTCCATCTTTTCCCCGGATGGTCTGCTTCCAGTCAGTACGGGGATTGGACCTCTGCGGGACAATCCAGTGATGAAATAAACATCAGTGACCTCCAGTTCCAACACCTGGTCTCGTAACCTGAACACCTGTTCATTTTCATCCCAGATGTTGATTAGATACTGGAGGAGCTCGGGCTGAGCTCGTAAACATGGCGTGAGGAAGAAATTTTTTAATCCACAGTCTCTAAGTGCATTCATGCAAGCTTGGCTTTGCATGGCCTGTTCATCCTCTTCTCCGTGCTCTCGTTCCTTCCATTCGATTGCCATTTTGAGTGATTATCTGCATTCACATGGCCCAAAACCCTTAGTTAGATCTTTGATGAGCTTCAAATTCCAAGCAATTTGGTCTAAATATCGAAATTTTGGGCGGAATTTAAGGTTCGGCCGCTGGCGCGGCTGTTTTTCTAACAGTCGCGCCATGTGGCGCGAGCCCTTTATAAAAAAGAGCTCATTGGCGCGGGTCCGTGCCCGATACCCGCGCCAATGGGCGCAACCCTAAAATTCAAAAAGTGACCATACAAAACTGATTTTTAAGGGAAAATCATTAAAAAATGAATGGAAATGTAGAGCAAGGGAGCGCCTTTTACCTGTGACAGACGAGAAGCTGAATGGTTGCCTGGATTGGTCGCAATCGTCGACAGAAGTTTCTGCTCCAAAAGGACCACTGTTGCTTTCCACAAGGTAAATAGTAAAAAGTAATTTTATTTTTACCAGTTAGACATATTTATAACTTTTTCGACGTTAAATGAGTTTTAAAAGTTATTTTTATCGAATATTTGCATATGTTATGTCGAAAATGGATTTTACGCTTGCTTGGTATGTGCAGCAGCAGGTTTTTGCGACTGAAAAGATGGAAACGAGTTGTATTTTATACTTTTTCGGACTCGGTAAATACACGAAAAAGTCACTCTGGAGTCATCTTTCAGCTCTTTTCTGACTCTCTAAAGATGAAAAGATTGCCGAGGCCCTTGTCGTTTCGATCTCGTTAAAATGGACACGAATCGAAATCCACCCAGTATAAGTTTAACCCTTTTTCGGGCTGGGATGGATCAATTACGAAAAAGGAATACCCTAGCCTATCGCGACTAGGAGGTTTTCCCGGATATTGTTTTCTACCTTTTCGGATCTGGGGAACTATTTACGAAAAGGGACATGTGGAGTTTTCTTTTCCGCTGTCTTTTCAAACTCTCTAAACATGAAAAGACGCCGAGTTCTTCCTTTGTCAGACTCGTTAAACCCTGATGACATTGGATCTAGTCGAAATGACGTTCTCCGAGTTTCTCCTTCCTGGGACTCGTTAAATGCACCAGGATGGATTCGCCCGAAGGGCGGACTTATATCGCAAGCATATGCTATCCCCTTCAAGCTTGTTATTAAAAATAATTGGGGTACTCGCCAGAAATGGTGGGGGAAAAATGGAATCATCGTCGTTGTCGTCGGCAGTATGTCGCTCTTGAACATGGCACTTGTCTGCATTCGTGTCGGGTTGGGGACATCTCATCTCGTTGCTTCACTTTGCCTCCGTGGGTTTGGGTAATCTCTTTTGACCTCTCATCTGTTCACTGCCTCGTCGCCATGACCTCTGATCCGCTGATGTCAAATACTGCCAAGTCCATTGTCGTGCCGTTCATGTGTTCAAGAGAAGTTGACCTCTGCAAATATCAACCTTCCTCTATTCCTCATATGATCCTGATTCACAACAAAACATCATGTTCCTCTGTCTCGTGTCGATGATGTGGGAATCATTATGGCCCACCTTCGATCAAGATCGCTTCCTGTCGACTTCAACTCATTATCTAGAAAGTTGGTCTAGAGACTCCTTATGGTACCTTGGAGCCTGCGTGCCTCAATGGCAGGTTCGTCGCATTCGACGAGAGGTTTACATCATTGACCTCCGATCGAGTGATTCTGCGGGTGTTCGACGTCAGCTCATTTATTCGCACGCCGTGGATTGTACCTGTAGTACCTTGAGGACCGTTGTCATTATTGGTGGTTTCTCTCGCGTCTGTTAACAACTTTCGTCATTGGCTGGTAATCAGACGATGTTCTTGCATGTTCGACTTCAGTTCACATATTCACATGCCTGAACTTGTACTCCGTTGGGTCGAGATGGAGCGCAAGACCCTGGATTGTGTCTGTTGTAATCCAGGCTGCGATTGTAGATTATTATCATTATGTACATGACTCATTGATTGGATGGCTGCGACCATACCTGAGTCTATTTATTTGATCTTAGTTGGATGGCTGCACCCATACCCTGGATCCGGATTATAGCATACTCTGTTTCGGATGGCTGCGTCCATGCCACTTATACATCATGTACTTGAGATATCAGTTGTATCTTTCTGCGCAGGTTTTCCGACGGCGGGCCTTCAGTTGAACATGTTCTCGTAAAGCATTTCACCCCTCTCTCTCTCGGGCCTCATACTTTAGGGGGCATCTGTTACACAGTAATTTGTCACCGTCCCTACCATTCCCCGTCCCGCACAATGGAGGACCCATTCTGTGACCTGTGAACATTGTCATGCCTTGAAAACATCATCAATGCATTCCTCTGAGCATGAGCTTTATTTGCCCTTGAGACATCTCCTTGCAAAAGTCATGAAAAACATCCCTTTTGGCATTGGCGTGGGCAGGAAGTTCAGTACTCGCGCCAATGGGGAAAATCCTACAAAGAGGTCGCGCCAACTGGCGCTCTGTCATAGAGCCGTAGTCGCGCCACCCAATTTAGGGATTGTTTTTTAAATAAGGATGGCGGAAGTTGAGTTCCAACAAACTCACAAACCATTACCTATCTTGAGTTGGGAGGTTTGGCTACGGGAGTTCTATGGAAGGGAAGTTGTTTTGACACCTCCCATGGAACCTTCCTTGTTGATAGGGCCAATCCCATAATAATAGGGATCCCAACTCCTCCTTCCCCATCTATAAAAGCCTGCTCAAATCCATGGCAAGCTAGTCTTGAAGTGCCTAAGCTCTGAATCTCCATATTCCCAAGAGCCTTTGTATTGCAAAGAATCCTCTTTTTCCCTTAAGGCTGACTCAAGTAAGGAGACCATTGTCACGAGACTCTGGAGAGGTTTTCCCTTTCCTTGGCGAGCTTTGCGAGACGTGGACGACTGGAGACCCGTTCGAAGGAGACCGCGACGTCAGAACTTGGTTGTAATCTCTCTTCGCTGGTTATTTAATAGATGATTATGATTATGGTTCCACTCTGTTTTCCATCATGTTAATGTGAGTAACGTCCTTTCTGACTGATGTTTAGTTACGTATGTTGGTTTCTATGCTTGTATCTGTTCGTTTCTTCCATGTGCAGGTGTTCATCCGCGGAGATCGTGGAGGGATTGTGATCTGTCAAGGCTGAGGAACGGGGACACTTCTTCTTCAGATCGTGGCGTTGGAATCCAGGTAGGCTTCTATCCCAAGTCTTTCATTCGTAACTAGGAACTTGCGTCATAGCATTGTTTGATTGTTGCTAGACCCCTGCTGGGCTAGTAGGGATCGCCTCTGTCCGCAGAGGGGATTTACCTCCTCAACAATGGTTAACCATGAGTTTTTATCCACCATTGAGAATGTGACAATTAAGTACCTTTCACTCAAACAATGCCACCTCAACCATTAGGGATGATGTCATCCCCTAAAATGTGATTGGTTCTCATAAAGTGAATTTTGATTGTACATTTTCCGTAGGAAGCCCATTTTAGACCTCAAAATTCCCCTAATGGGTGTATCCTTATATCATCAGTGACTGATCTAGCCGAGTGATGTGCATTGGCTATGATTGTGCGCTTGATTGGGTCGTCGTCACCGGACAGCGCATCGGGACCTCAGATTGGTGTTCTGTGCCAGCTTCGGGACGGACATTTCTTTAACTTTTCCCATAATTTTTATGATGGTATGGTATCGCAGCTAGCAAAGGTCTATGCAGGATCTAAGCTATTTACATATGCTAGCATTCTATGTAGCATTATGTTCAAGAGAGTGGCACTGTTGCAACCCATGGTGGTCATTCCTATGGGGTTTCACCGGGACCCTCGAATGAGGCGATGGGCACCAGTGATGCCTCGTAGTGGGGGAGGTGAGGTGGGTCTCTATTGGAATGCGACCACAGAGGCTTGGTTCAAGGCCAACCCTCAGATGTTCCTTGAGTATCCATACTTTGGGATGGACTATCGGGGAGATCCGGATATGGGTCTTCCTGCTGGGTACGTGTGGGGACCGACATGTATGATTTTTATGCTTTTCCTTCATTTGTTGAGTATTTATGATGCGTATATTTATGTGTGCATTGTGGTGCCACTGACACTATATTTGTTTCTCTTGTATATGTTGGAGCTGTTGGACGGTCTACAGCTCGGTTGGTTGGATACCAACCCAACCAGAGGGTTCCGGGTCGAGAGCTTAGCCCCAGGCTAGGGGTAGGTTGGAGATCTAGGGCAGCTTCAGGGTGGTGATGGTGCTGGCCCTTCCAGGGAGGGTAGTAGCTCGACTGCTTCCGAGTGTGCTGCGGCCATCGCTCGTGCCGAGGCACGGATGACAAAGATGGCAAAGCAGCTAGCTGCATCCGAGGCTCGAGCCACTAACTTAGAAGACGCTTGGGGTCGAGTGGATAGGTTGGTCCAGGGTATGCTGACCTGGGGGTTCGTCGATGATTTGGATGATGTTTGGTTGGAGACACTGATGGCCCTAGAGAGGGGCTATTGTCCAAATTTGCGCCATGTAGCGGCTGCCGCAGTGTTGGCACTGGGTATAGTTGTGGGTCTAGGTGGCCCACTTGGTGGGGCTCATCCCTAGAGACACTTTGTACTCAGGGAAAGCACCCATTATGAGGATGCTTCTCTTGTTTTTGATGACATGTGTATATGTATTTTTGGGCCGACCTGCGGGTCAGATACATGACTTGTTATTTGTACTCACTCATATTTTTTTGGTATGTATGTGAGATGTATTTTTTGTGGCTCTTGATGATGTGTCTATGGTTTATGTGGTTTGATGAATGTTGTGTATCACTAATGGATATCTATATTTTTATGTTTTTGGTTTTATGTATGATGGTTTATATGAGATCCATTCTAGTCTAGGATGTGGTTAGCTATGCGATCTGCTTTCTAGTTTTAATTTCTTGGTACTTGTGTGAATGTAATATGATCAAAGTGATGCCTTAATATTTTTTCACGCAAATATTTTCTAAACATTTGTGAATCTCGTACTTCAAATTCTTGTTTTAACTACAAAACCACTAACTGGGAATCAAGGTAGATATGCAGGTGGCAGATGCCTTGATTGAAGGCTTTTCTCATAAGCTCGATGAAAGAGTCATATTCTGCTTGATTATTTGTATTTTATCCGATGAATACTCCATTGGTGAAGAATGGCGATTGGTCAGGTAGTAGATGACCAAGGTGGCTGCTATTAGATTTTGAGACCATTGCGATGCTCCATCAGCGAATCCAAAATAATGGTTGGGGGGAAGATCCATTTGTGACACCAGAGCGCTTTTTAGAACAAGTTTGTGATGTTTGTGATAAACAAACAAAGTTTGCTATATGAATGTTATCTCTAGGGTTGAAGCCTCCTGATCCTTATGGGTAAAATTTCTTAGAGGTAGAGCCCATTGGTGGGGTTGCTTAGGCATGTTCCATCGGGCTCTGACAAGATATATGCCCCTTTGACTAGACAATGTTTTATGACATAGGGACCTTTCCATAGGGTTTCAAACTTCCCTGGCCCTAGGGCTTCTTTCGCAACATCATAGCGGAGGACTAACTCCCCTTCGACAAATTATCAAGGGGTAATGTTGTGATCGAACGATTCTTTCACCCGTTTTTTATGGGCCTTGTTGTGTTGTGGCGTCTTCCACTAAATTTTGTCGACGAGTTCTAGTTGTACAAAGCGTTGCTCTAGAGGTCGGGTGTCATCAAGGAGTTTGATGGTTGCGTGTAAGTTCGAGATTTTACGTTCTATGGGAATCATGGCTTCAACCCCATACACTGAGTGGAAGGGTGTGAACCACGTTGATGTTTTCACTACCGTGTTGTATACCCACAGGGTGGAGAAAAGCGTGTGGTACCAGTTTTTTTTGTGGTTAATCACCATGCATTGTAACATCGTTTTTAGTACTTTTTTTACAACTTCTACTTGTTCGTTGGATTAGGGGTAGTATGGTGAAGCAAATTCATATGTGAATTCAAGGTGATGAGATAGCTCCTAGAAAACCTCATTTTCAAATTTTTTTACATGGTCAGAGACTAACTCTTTTGGTACACCAAACTAGGCGATGACGTGGTTGAACAGAAACCGTGCAACAATTTTTGTCGTGTTGTCGTATGTGGGCATGGCTTTTGCCCATTTGGTGAAATAGTAGATGTCCACAATAATGTATTTGTGGTTGCTTGGCGACGTGGGGTTGCAAGTCATGAAGTCGATACCCCATTTTGAGAAGGGACCTGCGACTATCATGGGATGCAAGGGGGAGGGAGACGCATGGGGTGGTGGATGCGACGAGGTGGCTAGACTGATGATGCAGACTGGTTGATGGTGAGACTATCATGGATGATCTGCAGTGAGGTGGAAACGATGAGGACTACAGTCTGAGGGTGGTGCGGAGGAAAAATGAACAAGAAACCTTTGAATATCCGACCTTTGAATGAATATACGAAATTGGAGGGAGACCGTACGGTGGACGCGTGGAGGTGACGTGGTGGAAATGGTTGACAGCAGAATGGTCAATAGCGGGGAGAGGACCGATCTAGACCGTCAAATCTCACGAGAGATCGACGGTGGGAAACACAACGGAAGACGACAGGCAGTGGGCCAGGGGGGCATTTGGCTTGGATTAAATCGCGAGCATCTCAGTGGAGCGATAGCCGTTGGATGGGCGCTGATAGATCGGACGGATATTACACATATTGCTCCATGACTTTGGACGAACAATAACGCGCGATGGAGAGTGGTTTTGGAACCTTATGCGAGGACACGCAGCAGAAGGTGTATGGAATCGCTGGGTCATCGGGGAAAACCGACCACCGCGCAAAGGCGGTGCGATAGAAACCGGCTGGGTTTGGCATAGTGCACGGAGGGGTCCACAGGGGCGGGAGTAGTCTGGACCATCGATCTGGCGGAAAACGAACGGCGGAGATGCGATTTGATTTGTTTATGAAGGTCTGGTATAAGCCCGGAAGATCGTTGATGCTACCTGGAGGTAGGCCTTTAAACCATTTCTTTACATCACCCCCTAAGCTTTGGGCAAAGATTCTCATTTTGACTGTATCATCATCAATTTCCATGTAGTCGAAAGAATCTTCCATTTTATCCACATGTTGCTAGGCTGTGATGGATTCCTTTGCAGTGAAGTGTGGGATCTTAAACTGATAATCATTGGGTAAGGGTACTAGAGGCTGAGGTAAAACCAGAGGTGCATACCAAGCTACCATGATGATGTTTTGATGAGCTAGAGGGGCTTGGGCAGCAGGTATATGGATGACAGGGACACTAGGACCAGCAAAGAACTGATGAGCAGACCTAGGGTGACTGAGCCCCAAATTTTATATGAAATGTAAATCAGGCGGTGTAAATGGAGGGGTTTGTCTGTTCCCTAGGCGTCTACCACCTTGTTGTGGTGAATCAAGAAGCTCAGGGTCTGGCTGGTCTAGTTCACTGAATGACCTAGTTCTAGATAAGCTGTTAGGTAGGTCTAGGTCAAGGTGAAAGTGCGATAGAGCTGTAAGATCTTTTGGTGAAAAATTATCTCTATGGATGTGTTTGGAAATAATTGATCCTTTAGGTGTAGGAGCTCCCTTGAGGATGCTCTCAGGATTGTCAACTATTTCAGGTGGGTCTGGGTTAGGGTAAGCTCTTGTATGAATGGTTCTAGAAGCCAGAATGTTGTTTCCTGATCCAGCAGCTTAACCCTACTTGTTACTTCTATTGTGGTTGATGTTGTTATGAAGGTTGGTCTCCCAGTGGAGTCTAATGTGAACCAAGATAATCGACATGCCTACTGATCACCAATGGAGTCTTTAAAGCGTTTATGGAATATTGGAGTCACCAGGTGGAGGTTTTAGAAAGCTTTTGGAGGATACACTATCCACCACAGTGCTCTTGCGATGTCCTTTTTCAAGGATATATTCAAAACACAGCAAACTCTAACCAGAGATTGACTGGGAGGGCATTTACCAGATATGTCACCTCTGAGAGAGTGTGAGATCAGGAGGCTACCTGGCCCTTTCCAAACTCTGTCCAAGAGTATGGGGAAACACAAAAAATGGTGTAGAGGTTGATGTGCGGATAAAACCGTTTTTAACTGCCAACCTAACCAGAGATTGTGGGTTTCGAATGCCTAAGGATGTTTAAGGTGTAGTGCATTCAGTATCTCCCCAGTATGGTCGCCATTATGTTGGGGTTCCCATGTTTTGGCCAGATTAGCAAGACCAAAAGATGAGACAACATCATAACCACTTTCAGACCTCAGGATCTAGCCCTCCTGGGTCCAGAGAGGGATCTCTCTATTTTGAGCAAAGGTTTATGTCTATGAAGCTCAAAGTTTAAGATGTTAGGCTAGTTATAGGCATAAGGTTTGTTTGTTTGATTTTTTGTTTTGGTTGCTAGTTACCAGGAAAGAAGGGTTCAAATTAATACCACGATGAGTAAAGAGGGATAAGGCAGAGGTGAAATATTCCAGGAAGTATTCCAAACCATTGGGCAATGGAGTCAGGAAAGGATTTGCTTGCTACTCAATAGGCAGGCTTTCAATTGGGCTAGTCATCTGAAACTTAGGATCTTTCGAGGTGATTATGTGATATGGAAAGAAGGAGAGGAGGAGATAACACACATTAAAGCACAGAGTTACAGATCAGCAGGTCGTACAAGGATCCTAGTGGACAGGGCTAACTCTAATCCCCAGTGTTCCCAAATCTTCCGACTGAATCAATAACAAGAAACATCTAAGAAGTAAATTCATTTAATTCATACATCAGAGAGCAGGCAATAACATCCACTACACTGGTTAAACCAACTGAAAACACTTCTCAGATAAAACATTCAGAAGAGAAACATAAATGGCAAGGAGAGCAGCAACATAGGGTACCTAACAAGGGTAAATCCTATGCCAAACTTCTGATGCAAGCCAGTAGAAACGAAATGAAAAGAATGTAAACACAGAGGTAGGAAAACATCACCGCTGCTTCAGATTAGGATCCAAAGAAATGTGCTTTTCATATTAAGTAACGATACCAATCAAGTACAATATTGCCAGCAGCTGAATACTCAGTCTGAAAACATATCCATCAACCTATCTAACAATCTTTACTCAGAGACTGAATCTCAAAAGCAACTGCTTGAAGTTCTCTGATAACTAATCAACAACCATTACAATGAGTTTTTCATGAATTTATAGCCCCGGAGGGGCAGAGGAGGTAGGTGGAGAACTAAATGCAGTATTAAACTTCTGAAAAGAAAGAGGGTCGAAGCCCATCCTGTATAATTCCTATGCATTAATCTCTGATGTTCTTTGAGTGCATGAAAGACCTTCTTCACACTGGGAATTACATCTGATATGACTCCCAAGTGTTCTGACTGCAGTATTGTATGGTGCTATTGGTGGATAAACAACAGGAAAAGAAATGATAAAGAAATCTACCATAATGATGAAGTAAATGCTCTGATGGTACTAGGGCTGCTTCAGGGTAGGAAACCTCTCCGGAACACGGCATAGATTGAATACTGCATGGGTGCTCTGTCCTTCACAGAGGGAAAAACGTTTTGCTGCTGTATAACCCCTGATATGCATTGATTTCTGCATGTTGTACCTTTGCTTGATCTGTGGGGTCATTGATCTGGTGCTTTGCCTCTAAGCTACTGTATTAAACTTAAAACACTCAATTCCAATGCTGGAATCCATGATCATGAAGCTAGTTTTTTTTCACGGCTTCATAAATGTCTTGATTCTGCAAGATCTGGGCTTTAATGGCGTGGGATGGAGTCTGCGAGGTTTCAAACTTTGTCCTTTGATGGAATTTATACCTCCGCCACCTTTCTTGAAATTTCCTTGTAGTGCCAGCTTCAGGATTTAACTCTCTGTCTGTGCAATACGCCATTAAAGGAGTGCATGTTCATCGTGGCAGTTTCCCACCTCTAATAACCCTGCAAAAACACGAAACTTTTTATGAAAACAATGGGGTGGTGGATGCGACGAGGTGGCTAGACTAATGATGCAGACTGGTTGATGGCGAGACTATCATGGATGATCTGCAGTGAGGTGGAAACGATGAGGACTACAGTCTGAGGGTGGTGCGGAGGAAAAATGAGCAAGAAACCTTTGAATATCCGACCTTTGAATGAATATACGAAATTGGAGGGAGACCGTATGGTGGATGCGTGGAGGTGACATGGCGAAAATGGTTGACAGCGGAATGGTCAATAGTGGGGAGAGGACCGATCTGGACCGTCAGATCTCACGGGAGATCGACGGTGGGAAAAACAGCGGAAGACGATAGGCGGTGGAACAGGGGTGCATTTGGCTTGGATTAAATCGCGAGCATATCAGTGGAGGGACAACCGTTGGATGGGCACTGATAGATCGGACGGATATTACGCATATCGCTCCATGACTTTGGATGAACAATAGCGCGCGATGGTGAGCAGTTTTGGAACTATACGTGAGGACACGCGGCAGAAGGTGTATGGAATCGTTGGGTCATCGGGGAAAACTGCCCACCGCGCAAAGGCGGTGCGATAGAAACCGGCTAGGTTTGGCATAGTGCGCGGAGGGGTCCACAGGGGCGGGAGTAGTCTGGACCATCGATCTGGCGGAAAACGAACGACGGAGATGTGATTTTAGCTGTGAACAGATTTAATCGTGGATGCTATGGGGGTGGCGATCGCCGTCCGTTCCGATTGGATCAATGGCTACGAACACGTCCGATGACCATATGAAATAAGCACCTTCGGGGCTAGCGCTTCGGTCACAGCACTGGGTTCCGTGGGGAAGAAGATGTGGGGGCTAGACTGAAAGGGGTTAAGCCTATTATATGGTCCGAAAAGTGGGTTTTTTACCCTTTTTAACGCATTTTGAAGCCTTGAAAGGGTAACGATAGGGTGATGGAAGGGGAAACTGTGGAAATGAAGGGTGATGGTGAAATCTAAAGGGGATTATGACAAGATTTCAGAGGTTAATGGTGGGGATAAAAGGAATATAGGGAACTTTGACCAAGGGAAAAAGGGGGTAAATGGTGGTACATTTGCAGGGGTATGAGGGGTAATATAGGCTCTTTGAGATGGGAATTAGCTGAGGGAATTTGTATAAGTCACAGCATGGGGAGACTTCAAGGATGATGAGTTTTCGGGAAAATTCATTCCTTGAACGCTCCGAAACAAACTAGCCCCCTGCTTGCTTGTCAAGAATTTCATAGGGGGGCTAACACCTTCCCTTAGAGATGGCGAGTCGATTGGATAACATCTGTGAAGCAATTCTAGGTCTGGGAATTTGGCGACCAAGTGGTTGCATGCATTGCATAACAAACTGGTTGGTCTTCTCCGTGGAGGGCGGTTGGGGGTGACTGTGGGCTCCCCAACCAACCTATTTTCTACTGACAGAAAGAGAATGGATCTGCTTGTCACATCCTCTTGCATTTTCGAGATTTCCATGGATCTGTATCTGAGTCGTCTTCTAGGGAGAAGCGAATTATGGTCGTGCGTAAACTGGTTAATGCTAAACGAAATTGAGGGATGTAATGGAAATGATTTAATGGGTGATTTCCAGAACATATCTGACATGAATATTGGGCTTTTTGTAGGCCAACATAGTATGCACAGTTAACCAGATACCATTCTTGAAACAACTCCAGGGTTGCACAGTCGGTGATGAAATGATCGCATTCATCGTAGAGTGCACAACATTGGACAGGAGGAGGAGGGACAAATGAGAGTCTTTCTAGTGATTGTCATGCCTCTTGAAGGTATAATATGACCTGAGGTTCTTCCCCATTTGACTATATGGGGGGATCATCTTGATATGATTGTTCTAGGCATGTAAGGCATTCCTATATCGTGGTATTTATGGACAATGATGAGTGTAATTCCCATAATTATTACAGATAGTTCATGCGTGGTTGGTACGCAATGCTTTGCCTTGGTTTTTTGTGGATGGTTCCTTTTTACGGGAACACACTGCTGCAGTATTCCTTTCGGAGCTTAGGAGCGGTTTTAAATCATCCAACTCTAGGCAGATATTGGTAGGGTGGCCTACAATATCGCACAATGCACAAGGTTATAATTCTCTTGGCATGATGGGGTTTTCTATATTTTTCCCTTTTTTATGGGTTTTCCTTATCGCTTTAACTGGTTTTGCGACAAGAGTCTCTTTAACCAGAATGGCTATGGGGTTTTACTTAATAGGTGAGGCCTCCTCAGGAGTGATAGGGTTTAATCTCGTACCAGTGATGCCTGTGCCTTCTGACATGGCAGGTGGGACCAAGTACCAAACTGGTATTGCGAAAGATATGTTTGGCAATACTACCATTTCCAAAAAAATTTGTGACACAAAACCAGGTGGAGGGTATAGAAAAGTAGTTTGGGAAATGGTGTAAGATAGATAAGCCATCGTGCCAGTGGCCTTGGTGGTGTTACTACTAGTCTTTTTCTCCTGGCTAGTCTCGGTACTTGGTGATGACATCATGCACACCAGGACCCCTATGATATTAGTGAATTATTTTAGTATGACAGGGGGATCTCTTAGGAATGAGCTGAGGATAGACGATGGTTTGAATTGGACAGGACCATATTCTTGGTACCATGTGAGTGATTCTACAGATATGTCTACATAGGGTAGAACAACATCGACATTTCTCATGGGTCTCTTATCATGGTATTTTAACTGGTTGACAATGATGATGTGATCCTCGTGGGGGAACATCATGATCTGGAAGATAGAGGATGCTATGGCAGACATGACATGCATATAACTCCACCCAAAAAGTATATTGTAGTCCAGCTGAGCATCCAAGAACTCAATGTCTATAAGAACTGTCTTTCCAGACAAGAAAACCGTGAAATTTTGATGGAGACTGATGGGAGCAGAAGGGTGCCCATCTTACACTCTAAGTGTGATATCTAATGGCTTTAGTTTGGGGGATCCCAATTTCTGCCAAACGCTTTTTGACATGATGCATGTGGATGAACGCTCTTCAATGATACAATGGTGGATAGTGATGTTCTAGATTAACACCAGTATCTAGAAGGTGGCCAATGAAGGAAGCCTGGGGGTGGCTTTATCTAAGTCAAAAGCCATTAGGCATGAATCATCAGGGTCGATTGCACCTAATGCGGAAGGTAAGGCTTTCCTTTTCTTTGGGAAATATTGCAGAACGTCTAAAGCTGACATGGAAGTGAGATATTGTGCTAAGTTATTATGGGCCACTTTGGAGTGGTGTCCTACCCACCTTATTGGACCCTTAGCCATTTTTTTCAAAGGTTCAATAAGAATTTTTTATATATTCAATGATGCTGTAGGTGCACTCGTGTTAGCCCCGACGAACTGGTGTTTGGTGAGGTATCATAAATTCGATTATGTGTCTAAAAGAACATTTCCTCGCCAGTCATATAGATTTCATGGTTGTTTTTTGGGGAATCATTGGGGGGTGGTTGTTGTTCTTTGGTACTAACTGCCCCTTGGTGGGGGAAGGGCTCCTGCATTACAACGTTTTGCTGTGTAGGTCCCCCTTGTACTCAATTACATTGAAGCTTATTTAGTTCGGGGAGTTCGGGACAGTGAAAAGTGTAATGGCCATACTCACCACAAATCGTGCAAGAGTGGTTGGTCTAAAGATTAGCCCTCTTGTTCTGCCCTTGGGAGTTATTTGGCTCTTGGTTTTGATTTCGGTTGGGGTTGCCCCAGCCTGAGATCGCGGAGGGCGTTGTTGGTTGTCGACCCCCTATCCAGGATCTCCCTTTTATTTATTGGCTTTTTCCTTGCTGCGTTAGGAGGGTGACTATGATTTTCCTGGTCATATGACTGGCGCAGTTGAGCCTGGGAAGGTTGCACAAATTTTACCGGTGTGTTGTTTTTCATTGGTGGGTTTTGTGTTGGGAGTGGGAATATTGAGGTCCCTATCCTTGATTTGTATATGGCTGCTGGGGGGAGTTCTTCCGTCCATGTTCTTATCTGCGTATTAGGTCCCCTGTGTGGGAGGGTATGAACCTCCTTCCTGATGATGGTACGACGGAGCCCTATTGGTCATGTTATGCAGAGGTGCATGATGACTCTAATGATAACCTGGCTGCGGGATGTTCTCATTAGGATCATATGTGTAATTGGGGCACACGATATTCCTGCCTAAGGGATTTTGGGTCTGTGAACCTATCAATTCATTTGCAGTGTTTGACATGCCTGGAAATACTTTATAAGTTTGCAAGCACGAGAATGACTATGTGTATATCAGCTCGAGTTATTGGGCCTTGTTGAATGCATCCTCTTTGGAAGTAGGTCCTTGACTTGCCACGTCCTTTGAAATCTCTGTTGTGAGATTTTTTAGGAATAGGTCCAGTAAGACTTGATCATCGATTTTGGCTTTACACAAACTTCGAAGTCACCACCATTCATGGAGATGGTCTGAGATATGGACGATTGGCATTTGTCTAAAATGTGTTAGTAACTCCATTCCTGAATCACGGTGGATGGGTAGCTGAAAATATGTGAGGAACACAGTAGCAAGGGCGCTGAAGGTTCCATGTGAAGCAGAAGGCTACTCCACATACCATTTCGTGAATGGTCGAGTTAAGGTGTTCTGAAATAGTCTTAATTGAATAGTATCATCAACAATATTTTTCGAATAACACCATAGGTGGAAAGTCATTACATGGTTTCTAGGGTCTTCCGCTTGCTTCCCTTTGAAATTTGGAATGTCTGAAGGGAGATTGGTGGGCATGGTGGGCCAAATGGGATTGTGTGCAATGGGGTCATTTGTTAACTTTGATAGATCAGGTAAGTTTAAAGATGCTAGGAAAGGTAAATGAGAGTTGAGTGCCATTGTAGAATGTGAAAAAACAGGGTTCTGGTTGTGTATGGGGTTTGTCTGTGATGTACTCGGTTATGTGTTCTGTTGGCTCCCTAAATGGGTAGCACTCCTCTGCCCTCTAGGGGTTATGGGAGGAGTGGTGTGTGGTGACCCTAAGGGGGTTTCCACAGGTGTGGTGTTGTGTGAGCCTTGGGGGTTCCCAAATAAATATTCCCCGATAAATGATGAACCAATAAGGGTGGTTGTGTGTTGTCTTTGATGTCTGAATGGAAAAAGACCTGGCACTCCTCCCTCTAATGAGGGGAGGTCCAAAAAACTTCTAGATGAATGAGGTCCCGTTGGGTCCATTATGGTGTCAACTAGGTTTGAATTTGGAAATATTTTTTAGTTTTCTAAGAGGAGAGAAATTATATATCAAAGAAAAAAGTGATCGCATACATAAAAAAAAAACGAAAATAAAAGGTTAATTTCCTGTTAAATTAATCCTATGTGATCATTCAATAAAAAAATGTGGTTTGATTGTTTCACATATGATACTCAAAAATCCTAGAAGACCTAATCTTCCTCACACTCTCAATTGTAACTGGGCCTTACAAAGATATCTTCTGGTGGGTACTGGGTCCAATGTCTCGAAATAACTGGCGATGATTTCAAGTAGCCGAATAATTGACCAAGGTAATGGAGGGAGGATCTAGCACTGCATGCATCATCACCTATAGCGAATGATGCCTTAGATTTGGCCACTAAGTACGGTTGTCCCACGTGAGCGTTCGAGTCTTGAGCTTCTTGGTATTAAGCTAGCAGTACCAAGCAGTAGATGGGTCAGGTAGCCCCAAATAGTACCGCACACACTGGCCCAAGCTTAACCCCCTCTGAATTGGGTCTCTGTGGTGCTCAAGAATTCTTTGTTGTGGGCGGATAGATGGGTTTAAAGCTCCCTGCAAAGTTAACTTCGATGTTTCAAGAATTTAAACTGACCATGGCGGCTTATTGGATGCCTACCCCCAATGGTCCTAACCTGAACTATTAATTATCTTGTGGCCCTTATGGGGAGATTTAATGAGTTCAATTAATGGTTAGTTTTAAGGAGTGTTACTTTGCTTATGGTGTGGAAATGTGTGTGAGAAAGTGTATAATCAAAATTTTTGTAGGATGCAGATCTGTGATGATCCCTTACACTCCCTCCTAATTAAACTATGTTTTGATTCTTCCTTTCAAAAATTAAATGATGCGTGGATAATGGTTTGCTTACAGTTTTTCCTATTTAGACTAAATGTTGTACTATAGGGAGATGACAAACTATCAAAAGAGAGCATTCATATGCATGTCTAGGGTCACCAAGAGGTGCAAGGGCAACAAATATTGCTTGCCTTTTTAGATAATTTGATCCTAGTCCCAGATCCTAATGCAAAATTTAAACTAAAATTAATGCAAAAATTTGGAAAAAATGGAAACTAGCTAAGCATGCGTGGATATGGGCCACTTACCCCTTGCTAATTACCCACGTGTTTGGTGTATATTATCACTAATAAGTTCATTCAGATAGCATGGGTGGATTTTAGCTACTTACTTGCCTCCTAATTAAACTATGTGAATTTGTGATAATAAACTAAAAACTAGAACTATGCAATAGCTAAGCTAAAGTTTAGCTAAAAAAATGTCCTAAAAGTCAAGGGACACCATAACACAGTGTTGGAAGATTTATTCTGGGCTACCAGACACTTTACACTTGCAAAAAATGAATAAAAATAGTGAAAAAATGGTTCACTGGTTTCTGTGTAGAATATCTCTACACAGGTGCGTGACTCTACGCCTTGGTCTGAGCTAAACGTGGACAGAATGACGTGTCTGCCTGTGCTAAATGTGCGTGGTTTTCTTGCACACAAAAATTTCGCTTCTCTTGAACCGAATCTCTTCACAGAGGGTGAATGAGAGAAGCTTAGGAGGAGGAGAGTTGGTCCTGCAGCAATCCTAAGCAGAAAAGAGGTTCTACAAAAACACAACCACTTAGCTTAAGAGGAAAAATAAGTGGAGTCGCCAATCCTGTGTTGGTGTGTTTAGTACACAAGTGTACGAAAAACACCGGTGTTTGATAGGAGTTATTGCTAGCCTACAAGCAATGTCACAGGGAAAAAATGAGTTGTTAGATGGTTAGTGAAGCATCATAAGATGTAGAAAAACTAGTTTTGGGACATAGCATACTAAAAAAAGAGGAGGAAACAAGAAACAAAAAATACACATAAACACAAGCTCAATATCAAGTAAATGGACTAATAATACCAATGGAGAAAGAATCCCAATTTATTAGTCGTTGGTGGTAAAAAAGAGGTAGAATGCTAAAAGACTCGCAATGAGTCCTTATAGCTATGAAAATTTAATACTTAAAGAAAGGAGGGCACTCCCCTTAAGCTGTCTGCATGCCTCTCTCTTCTCCTTGAATGAGTGATCAGATATCGAACAATTGATGCACTTCTCCTTTGGGATTGAGATGTTGGATGGCCAACAAATGAATCGCTTCACTCTCTTCCTGCTTGGAAAACATACTGCTGGTTTGCTCATGGGAAATTTGGCTAGCATAACAATGTGTTATAGATTGTTCTTCTCATGGTGGTCTTTTATAGGAAAAATTCAAATATTCTTCCCTCTCTTGGTACAATTGTGGATAGTGACCCAAGAGTGGTGGTTGATTCCATTGTGTGCTCACTTAAGGTCTCAAGGTGGCTCTAGGCAACTATCCTTGGGCGGCCTCAAGTGGAGAATCTTCTTCCTGAAGTGTGCAAAGTGGTCCTGAATGGTGACCTTCCGCCATACTCAAGACCGCGTGACTTATTGATGGAAAGTCGCGGAGACCTACGCTACTATTGAAGAAAAGTGCGCACGGAGCGCACTTTGCCAGTGTCTTATGTTCGCAATTTGATCATTTTTCCTCTTGACCTTAGATAAAGTTAAATTTTCTATATTCTCTAATGTTTTTCAACCCTATAAATCCTTATGCTTGACATTTCATGATGTCTTTTGCTTGTCCGATTTTCTAGTGATATCACCTGGATCTGGTGATTTTCCCTTCTCTTCATTATTTCTTGTCTTATTTTGTCCCAAAAGAGCTTTCATGTGGAAGAATCATGTTCATTTATTTTTCAACGTATACAATGAAGATAAGGTCTTCCTCCTTGGTAATGTTTTCCCCCTTCCTATGTTATCATTTCTTTCCACATCCTCTTCTTCCACCTCTTATTATAAAAGAATCATGTTCCTGATTCTTCTCTTTATGTGCAAGGCACACAACTTCTTTAGAAGACTAAGTAACTATCTTCTTCTTCCAAAAATATTTTTCTCTTTTTGCAAAATTCTCCACAAGAGAGTCAAAGGAAATCTCCTTTAGTTTTCCACTGGATTTAAATGATTCAAGATAATGAGAATAAGTGGGATATAATTCCTTGAAGAAAAATGTGAGAGGAACATATATTTTAACTCCGGTAGCTTCTATATCATGCACAATAGATTTTATTTCATAGGCTAAGGAAAGGGGATCATCATATTTCAATTCTATATTGAGGAGTTTGAACATAAGTTGGACCACTTCAAGTTAAGAGTGTGATTCATATAAGTCTTTCAACTTCTTTAAAGAATCAAAGGCATTTACAAATGGTGCATGTGATGACTCACCTATTTATTGACTGATGCAACAATCAAGGCATAGGAATTATTGTTCATGTTCTCCCATATGGAGATCTCTTTGTCATTTGTGGGATTTTCAGGTGGATTCCCAACTTCTCCTTCAAATACTCCTTTCTAAAATTCATTGAAAATGAGGGTATGCCTTACCTTTCTGAACCATTCATGGTAGTTTTATTTTCCAGTCAAGAGTACTCGAACTATGGAGATGAGTGAATGAATTATTAAATTGAATTATAAATTGTGCTCGAAATAGTAAAAAAATAACAGACTTCCATACAACTTGTGTTAAAAAAAATCGTGAAATAAACCAAAATTGATGCTTGAGGCTCGTCGCAACATGAAATTAAAATAACTCAAAATTGAAAATAGGTCGACTCAACATACATATAAATAGATAAAAAAGCTATTCCACTCATACACATATGAATTCACATATATAATTGGAATGAACACCATATACTAATGCACACACACACACACACACATACATATGAATGATTCAATTCCATATATCATGCAATTCAAAGCCAAATCAATGTTTTAATTTAACTTCAATAAATATAGCGGCACAAACAATCCTAATATCAATAAATATGAATGACCAAAATACCATTATTGTTGGAAAATTGAAAATACTGAGAAGGGGGGGGTGGGGGGATCATTATTGCGTTATTATCAAATTTTACTCTTTTCTTTCAAATCTCAAATCAACAATTCATTATTAGCTCAACATGTGAGAGGATATATGTGTAAAAATGTACCATAATTATATATAACATGAGCATGTAAACATATCAAAACACACACATAAATGATCAACATAAGGAGACACAAGATATCTGGTGGAAACCCTTTATGGAGAAAAACCACCCTTGCTGTTGTTGCACTGCTATGAATCTCCTATTATGTGTCAATCAAATTATGTATTTCACATATATTGCTAGCCACCACCAAATATTATCCATACACGACTTTATGGAATCCACCACTCCTGCAATATTATTTCTAGCCACAATTAGAAAATAATCATTGCTCTAACATAGCAAGCCAACACTTTCCAGAGGCCACTCCTCCAAAAATGTTATGGAAACCTTGTTTCAAAAATTTTAGCCTAGATACCTATGATATTATGCTCAATAGACTCAATTTTTCTATTAAACCCAAATGGTAAGACACTCTCAACAACATCAAAATGAATAACCAGTAGCAATACTATAACTCACAATCACTCAATATATCAGTAGCATAAGATACATGCATTGGCTCTCACATACAAAACCATATGAGTAAATCAAACCCTCATGCACCAATCCTTGTGCATATAAAACTAATACGTCAAATCACCATCAATAACATCAAAATCTAAAAATAAGAACTCAGCCAAATAATGATCGATCACCATACAAATCAATACTACAACCAATAAAATTAATCTCTGCCCTTGCAATCACAAAAACACCAAAAATATAAAATTTGATCTGAAATATCTAAAGAAACAACTATAGAAAAATATCTCCTCTCTATATCACTAACAACTGGGAACCACAATATGCAATACAAATAGATTAGACATAGATATATTGAAGTTTCACTATCCTCTGAAATATGCTCCAATTGTGAGCTCTAATTTTCTCTCCAACTCTGCAAACCTATAGCATATAATCTTTCACAATCCTATAGTATCTAACCCATTCTACTTCAATCTCTGGTATTTTATAATTGATGGGTGGTGCAATAAATATCCATCACTAAGCCTCATTATCTTGAATTGATAATCTTCTATACGACGGTAAATCAAGTCGACTCTTTCCAACAAAAACCCCAAATAAAATTTGTTGGAAAAACCAATAAAAAATTTGATGTGCACATATATTTTGGAGAAGATCAAATCCAAGATGTACACATGACTCTTATGAAGGAAACCTACGTATGTGCAAGTATTATTAAGGAAACGTGTGTATGCCCATAAAAAATAAACCTTCCAACTTTACTTTGGCTCCAAACTTCTAGAAACAAATCCTCTTCTTCTCTAAGCATCTCCCAATCTCATAGATCCTCTGTAAGCTTATGTAAGGCCTCTTAAACATCACATGAAAGCCTTCAACCCTGTTCACTGACCACCATGCCAAGGGCTCCAAACTTCTTATCTTCATTGCCAACAAGTCATCTTCTCTTCCTTAGACACCTGTACACCTTAACCACCTATGCACAACTCTGTAGAAAAAGCTTTGTAGCATATCAATCATTCCATTAATCCATCAAAACCAACATGACAGACTCACTAAACTAGGTCGACATCAATGCAAAATGGTTGACATCATTTCTAACACAAACCGACTACGACCATGAAAACTATAATTCAAATAATTATACCAAAACATACCATCAAACATATGATTTAATCCAACGAAGTGATGCACATTAGTATTTAATTGATCTATATAACATTAACCAACCATACACCATTAACCTTGACAATTAACAAACACACATACCAGAGATAAGATTGCTCAAAGAACGCACCATTCTAGTGCATAGACTTCAAGACTCCATTCCAAAGCACAAAATTAAATGCATATTTCATATAATCCAGGGACAAACCCACTATTAAATACACAATGTAGGAGTTTCAACACACCACGTTCAATGCAGAGATCGATGCTTCATTCACCATTTTAGTGCCAATTCAATACAATGCCACTATTTACCCTTCAACCAACATTTGAGCTTGAACTAGAGTGATCCAAGAGTCTTTGCAAACTTCAACCAACAATGTATTCATGAAAATTCTCACTTCATCATGTTGTAACTATGAATCAACGTAGAACAAGGATGCTCCAATGCATTGGAAAGGAAGAAAAAATATTTAATGCTTGTATTCCTTGATCAACATATATAGAGAGTAGTAAATTCAACTCTCCAAAAATACAACATAAAGAATAGAGGGATCTGTGATACAAGGAGTAGAATCAAGGTAGAGTGCATATTTTCTTTCAAGTGAGAGAAAAAAACAGAGGAGTTGTTGAGAAGAAAAGACTAAATTAAGACTTGAGCTCTAATACCAAGTTAGGCCAAGAATTGGTAACTCCACGAATGAAAATTTTCCATTAAGTGATTCATTAATATATAGAAGGAAATGGATACCGAAATTCATATTCCAATGTCTCTTCAACTTCTTATTCTCATATTTATAATATTTACAATATTTTCCTAATCCTTAAAGATTAGGTGTCCACAAAATCTCGTAATGACCTTCATGTGTTCTAAAGGTTTTTTGGGAATGTATTCCTACCTCATTTTGATTTGATGATAACCAAAATGAATATCCAACGTAGTAAAGAAAATTTCTCCATGAAATTCATATAATAATTCATCAATGAAAGGAATAGGAAACTTATATTTGATTGCCATTTTGTTGAATTGTCTGCAATTTGGATATATATACGTTATGAACCATATTTTTTGATAAGCATAAACATTAGTGAAGATAAATTTCTCTAACTAAGTTGAATGATTCCCACCTCTAATATTTCTTTAAGCATATGCTCAATCTCACTTTTCTATGCATGTGGATACCTGTAAGGCCTAATGTTAGTTGGTACACTTCTAGGTTGAAAATTAATAGCATGGTCATGCTCTCAGGTAGGGGGAATACCCTTAAATATTTCTCCAAATACATTAGAATGAATTTTTATAATTTTTTGGAGATCAATTGGTGTAATTACATGTTGGTGTCCCCTTTTAGTAATTTGTTCATGTTATTATAGCTTATCACTTTATTGGGTTTTCCTTGGATACTTATAAGCTAAATTTATTTTCCCTTTTTAGAAAAATATTATGAAAAGAACTTTAAAATTAAGGGTCATGGTTCCCAATGATTATAACCATGGACCCCAATAGAACATCAACACCGCCCAATTGGATTTCAATCATGGGACTAAACAAAAAAATTTCCCCCATATTTAGCTCAATATTATGGAACTTTCCTAAACAATTTATGGTACCTCCGTTTAGAATCATTAGTTGAAATTGTGGTGTTGGACATAAAAACCTACTAAGAAGTTTTGCAATTTGTGATTGAGGTTATGGGTACTATCAGAATCAATCAATATGGTTAACTTTTTGTTTTTGATATATCCTTCTATATTGAGGGTTTGTGGAGTATTGATGTTTACCAATGCATGAAAAAATATTTTTATTTTATTATATTCTAGCTCTAGATCTTGTGAATTTTCCACTCGATATTTTTCATTTTCACAATATATGTAGAGTAATTTTTTCTCACTGCATTTATGCCCCTTACTAGTTGTCACAGTTGAAACGATAATCCATTTTCTCTTGTTTCATCCATTTGTTGAGGAATAAACCTCATGATTTTAGGAGAGGGGGCATGGATTTCTTTTTTGTTATTAGTGATCAATTTTTTAATGGCCATATTTTTAATTTCAACTTTCCTTGCCAGAATGAAATGATGCTCTAGAGATTTAGGTTCAAAGAGACGCACCTCATCTTGGATGATTTCCTTTAAGGTTCCTATAAATAGGTATAACAAATTGTCCTTTGAAATATTATTTACTCTCACAATCAAACAAGTAAAATTTTAAGGATGGAAACTTATTTGAAAATGTAGAAAGCTTGGAAAATCTTACTTGTCCCTACTATGAAAATTGTAAAATGTTTGGTGATAAAAATATTAAAATTGCAAATAGTTTGATATAGTATCTATAAAATTGTGGCTAATTTTAAGGTAAATATTTGTATCCTATAAATTTTGAGGAAACAATTTTTAGAAAAAAAATGGAAATTAACCAATATTGTTTTTGGAAAAAACATGGAAAATTAGGCCATCTATGAAATTTAGCCCCTAAAATTTTCCTTGGACTCAACTTTTGGAATTGTTGAATGTTCTATATAACTAGAATATTTTTGTCAAATATTTATCGATTGACTGAAGAATGCATTTATCTTAATATTCCCATTATGTGTTATCAATGATTCTGTAAAAATGGACCAAGATGTAAATGGATCATTTTTCCTTTCACAAATCCATTGATTGACATACATGTTGGTCTTGTTATAAAAACATGGATGCAATATTTACCTTTTGTAAGGATACCACTTAGTGTAGGTCAAATTATTGCTTCATATAAAATATCCATGTTACATGATCATTGCCATCAAACTTCCTCATGTCAATCTCCAGAATATAGTAGTTCCTTGGTGTTGACTTAAGCCTTGATGATGTGGATCTTAGATTGAAAATTTGACTTAAGCCTTGATGATGTGGATCTTAGATTGAAAATTTATGACTATGGTTTTGCAATTCAATATTTGTGCTTTGTATTTGTGATAACATAATTCCCATATGAGATTTATTCTCAACACCATGCTTCTTCTTATGTTCACGTTTTCCTTGTATCTCCATATCTCTTTTAGGGAGATCTTTTAATATATTTTTTTCTAATTATATTATTTCCTCCCTGATGGATTTTTATATATATTCTTGACATTTTTAATTTTTTCCTTGTTTTCATTCATCTTTTTTTCATATTTTTATTCACTCTTTTCCATTTTCTTAATTTTAGCAGCTAGGGATAAATTCCCTAGTCATCCCTCATAATTTGAGCAAGAAAATAAAATGAATATATATATATATATATATATATATATTGGAAAGGGATTTATTATGATATATCTCCAAGTCGAAACTAAACTTTGGAGGGGAAATGTTTAACCAAATTCAAAATTTTGAAATTGATTTCAATTTGGCTTGGAAAAAGGTCGTATCTTTTCATACCCTCAAACAAATATAAATTTACAATCAAGTTAATGAATTTAGGGACAAGAATTCAAATCTCTCTGCAATTTTTGGTTGGTCTACAACTTTGGAGGCACATATAGTTCTTGGATGCATCTCTCTGTACTTCACAAGGGTTATGATCTATAATATTTTTGCAAAGTTTATGGGAACATGTCTATGCTATCTCTTTTTTCTTAAGACTCTCTATAGGACCTAAAATTGGTTACAAACTTTGCTCCTGTGTCACATGGCTCTCTAGAAGACCTTGCATTGGTTACAACCTTTGCTCCTCGCTACAAGACTCTTGCATTGGTAACTATATTTGGTATCTACGTAACGTCATCAATATTTCTCTCAAAGATATCTATACTATCAACCATCTTGCTCTTGGGCATCTCTATAATGTAAATCATCTTGCTCTCGAATATCATTGCTATGGAATGTGATCTCGCTCATATAAACTCACAGTGATGGCCTAAAATTTTTCTATCATCTCTATCTCATAGGTTTTGGTTATAATCTGACATGATTATGTATTCACATCAATTCACTATATATATGGTCTCGTTACTTTGCATCAATACATAAGCATACCTAATTATTCCTCTGCAGTATTTCTACGGACATTTATTTACAATTTGTTTGGTCTCGATGAATCACTGCATGGACATATTTATCTACGCTATCTCTGATTTATATAAGGTTCCACTCTATGTTCCTCTACATTGCATTTATGCACATTTCCTCAGATTTATTTATGGCATCAATTATCAATATTTTCATGGCTTCTCTATGGTATACATATGGATCCTCTATGTTTGGGTTACAATTCCTCACTATATGTCTAGTATGGCTTCATACATAGAGCGATATTGGAAAATATCATTTGGCATTGTATATGTATAATGTTGAGCAAGAGTGGCTTCTATGATTAGTCATCATAAATTATCTGTCCTATGGTATCATAATTATTGTAGTAGTGGTATAAGAATTATATATTGTACCAGTGGCATCTATGTGTGATATTCTATGGCATCTCTGAGATATATGAAGATACCCTATCTCCAAGAGAAACCATAATCATTATATGTGCATAGGTCTTGTTGATGTACTATATGACATGACTTTGAGCTATGAATAGTATTGGAATTGGATTATTGGTATGGAAACATATTAAGTATATATGTAGATCCCTTGTTACTTATAACCCTGAAGAGAAAAAATTATGATATAGTGATGTTGCAGTAACCCTTCTTCATGATTTGAATCTTGTTCACAAATGAAGTTGTGAACAAGATATATTTAGGCTTTAAGTAGCTTGATGTGAAGGATTGTGTCTCATGATATTGTACTTTGTATCTCAGTTGAACTCTTGATGAAATATAATAAAATAATAAGAATTGAATTCTTTGTTTTTCCCCCTTTTTTGGGTTTTTCCTTGGCCTCTGACTAAATTATGGTGCCCCTATTTGTACATGCTTTTCTTCTAATGTTATTTTATTGTTCCGCTACATTGCTGATGATATTGTTCTTTCTACATAATTGATAATGATGTGGCGATGTTATGATATTGTGGGGTTGAATTAAATGTGTAGAAGATGTAACACAATTATGTAAAGAAAAGAAAAATATAGCCCTAAGGAAAATCAACACATTTCTCTTTTGTGTTGTGTTGATGCCTCGAAAATCGCTGCAACAACATTGGGGGATAACCACCCGATGGGGGGTTGTTGTAGAGGACAACATGTTGTAAGATTGATATTCAGGATCTACTGACTATCGTCTTGTTGATATTGATAAGGATTTGATAAGTTGTAACTACTATGATGAATTATTTTTTGAAAATATGACAAAATGGATTCCTTGACCTATTAGGACTTTGATGTAAGTTATTTAATAACATGATAAAAATGTGATTTTGAATGAAGGTGAACTTGTCATCTTCCTTAAATATATGACACTAACCCTTGATGAATGATTAATAACTTGTGATGATAGTAATAGATATATGAGAACATGATATAGTTTGACTCTATGATATGATATATGATAATTTTGTATGAACTAATATATCTCTACCTTGAAGAATTAATGATCTTGATGTATCAATGATGACTAAAGAAGCTTCCCATTTATAGGGGGAGACCTCTAATAAGGTCCCAACACCTATTATTATTTGTGTAATGATTATAAACTTAGGGATAACTCAGAATTTATGAGATAGATGAATAGGATACCCATGATTACAGATTGAAACAAGTATTTTGGACTTATGAAAATATTAAAGTATGTCTTTGTTAACTAGTTGTATGTGCTCACAGTTCATTGCTGACAAGACTGGTTTACCCCAAGAAGTTTTAGCATCATATTATCATGTAGAAGTGTTTTGTTAGAATCATGGCATGCTGGATTGAATTGATGGATTATTTTTAGATGGATCCTTGTGTTGCAAACATGCACTCCAAGATAGATAAATTATAGACATATATATATCTAGGATAGAGGAATCTTCATGAATTAAGATATGACACAAACTTAGACTTGTGGTTTCTACTTCCTCGTGTGAGAGGGGGAAATGATTATTATGGTATTATTTGATTTATAAAATGAACTTTATATAACATAATATTTTATTTTATGTATTGTATGAACAAAAAATTGTTGCTTTAAAGAACTCCATAAGACAATATGGTTGAACTCTTTAGTGATTTGTTTAATTCAGTAATGGATATGATAACTTTGATATGTTTATGATATTCAGAGAGCATCTTGGATTTATGGATGTGACCTTCCTGGGAAAGGGTAAGGGATGATTGAGAACAATGATTTATGCTCTTCCCCCCTATTTGAGCTCATAGGGGAGGAACTAAGATTGAGAGCTCATGGGGTTGAGGTATCTATGGAAAATAGGATGGTTATGATCCTCACCCTCTAAGGTAAGTGGATCTCACATATGTCACCATAGGGTGTGTGTGATTCTTGACACTTGTGACATTTTTGGCATCTCCCCCTATCATGATTGACAAAGTATACCACAATATTCATCCTACCCACAAGTAGGGGCTTGTTGCGATTGCCTCCCCATTTGGCCAATGGGTTGAGATGAGTTGAGTAGGTGTGAAACTTTCATAGAAATTTTATCTCCATCAATTATAGAGGTTCAAAGTGTTCTACCACTTTAATCATCAAGTTCAACTTGAGAAGATCAACAAACATTGGGATTGTTGTGATCCCTACCATATATAGAAATTTTAATCTCACTCATTGACTAGACAACAAGATGGATGTGGTCCATGATAATAGGTGGATATCACCCAATTATCACTCAACAATAGGATGGTTGTGATTTGTACCCTATATAGAAAGTTTTTTCTCGCCCACTGACTATACAACGTGATGGAAATGATCCTTGTTGGTAGATGGATCTTGCCTATTACCACTGGATAGAGGGTTGTATCTTGAGCTTCCCTGTAACGTGAGGTTCTTCCTCTTTAGATTGGAGATTGTTCGATAGCTAGAGATGGGCATAAATAATATGAGATGATATATGACTTGATGAATATGATTATTCTTCCTCAAATGACCAAATTGATTATTGGATATAGGAAGGAAGTTGGATGCTCCCCTATGATGATCCTTCTTATTCTTCTACTGGATCAAGATTTTTTAGGTGATGATCACAAGAATCAAGTTATGTTGAGATATGATGATATGGTTGTGGGATATTCCTTTGATTCAAGGAGGGTTTGAGGATTAATCTCCCCTACATTTAATTCTACATTCTTCTTCTTCTATGTGATGAGATATAGCTAAGGTAAAAATTATGGGACAAGTAGGGTTGAGGTTTGATCTCCCCTACCATTGGTTATGGATTTATCTTCTTTTATGAGACGATATGAGATAGGTCTTATCAATGATGCAACTTTCTTCCACATAATTAAGATATTTACACTCGTGATACATCATGATACAACAACCTTGATGATATTTGGTGTAATTGATGGAATTCCTTCCTAGTTGAGAGGGAGTGTTAAATTTAACAGCTAGGGAGAAATTCCATAGCCCTCCCTCCTAATTTGAGTAAGCAAAGAAAATGAATATATATATATATATATATATATATATATATATATATATATATTGGAAAGATATTTATTATGATCTCTCATCAAGTCAAACCTAACTTTGGAGGGAAAAGTGTTTAACGAAATTCAAACTTTTGAAATTGATTTCAAGTCAGCTTGGAAAAGGGTCATGTCCTTTCAGACCCTCAAAAAAATACAAATTCCAAATCAAGTTAATCACTTTAGAGACACGATTTTATATCTCTCTACAATTTTCGATTGGTCTGTAACTTTGGTGGCATGTATCTTTCTTAGATGCATCTCTTTGTACTTATCAAGTGCTAAATTATGAAACTAGGGTCAAATTACACTTTTGAAAATAATTTGATGGATATTATGATTTCATTGAATTCCTCCTTACGAGAGGACAAAAATTGACCTAAATATCATCAAATTTGGACAAGGGAGAGTGAATTTATGAAGAAAAGACCACATATGCAATATGAAAGGTCAATTATAACTGGAAATTGGTCACCCTTGGAAGCCTATAAATGCAAGTGACCTCAAGCTCATCTGGAAATTACCAAGCATATTATTCTTCTCTTCTTCATTTATTGGTTCACATAAGTCTGAGGTTGGGACGACAAAAGAAGTTCGCAAAGGTCTGAAATTACAGGGTCTGAAGCTCGCATCAGTTTTAGGGTTTTTTGGTTACAGTTTCCAGCTTCCATATGGAAAATTTTACCATATTTAAATGGACTGAATATAATCCTTTATTCACATGCACAACTCCCCATCCATGCGACCGGGAAGTTTGACTGAAATTTGACCATTGACTAAAGATGACTGCATCTGACTAGGAAAAGTTGTATTTGATATATCTTTATGCCAGAAATATATTTCTAAATGTTATTGGGTTTTTGGATGATATTGTATTCAGCTCACTATACTTTCTGTTGAACATTTTATGACAATCTAATAGAAGAAATTTTTTCAAAGGGTTTTCCCCCTAGTGTGGTTTTTCCCTTGTATTTGACCAACTCTAGGGTCTCTTGTTGATGTGTTGATTGTCTCCTTTGTCATTGCATTTATTTTTCTATCTTCAATTGCTATTGATGATTGGAAATATTAATTGATATTGAAACTATTGAATTGGGCTAAATTAATTGATTCAACATAGAATAGTCAGAAAATTAACATGGTACCATATCTAAGGTGAAGGACAAGCCCAAAAGGAGACAAGCATTAAAAAAATCATCTTTGGAAATTTGAAGGAGCTAATATATTCAAGTCAAGATGTCTTCCTTCTTCAAGGAAAATGAAAAGTTGGGTGACTCATTTAATTTTGCTACATGGAAAGTCAGGGTGGAGATCATAGCTTATAACAATGATGTTTTGGATTACATTCAAGGAAAGGTACCTGAGTGTAATATTCCTAAATTAGCACATAGCTAATTGGAATATTAAATTTCGATTTTTTCTCTTAGATATAAGAATAAGAGGGTATGGAGACCCATAAATCTCCTTAGTAAGGAATAAAAGACACTCCTAGTGTGAATGCGGGTCACCTAAAAGCTGGATTGAAGACCCTTAGGTGTGAAAAGGGGTTGGAGCATGAAGACTGGGTCAAATTTGACCAAATCAAACAACATTGTTATGGAGGAGTGGCATTCATGGTGGGACAATGCAGTTTTGGAGGGAGATTGATTGCATGGAGGTGGTGACCTAATTGAGTGGGGCCAAGGGTGAGGAAGCTCATAACTTATTTAAGGAAGATGATGGCAGCCATATGGGATTATGTTTTTAGATTATTATTTTGATTTGATTTGTTTAGACTTGTTGCTCTCTTCAGTTGTTTAGCTATGATTGCAATGTTGTTTAGCACAGGGTGTTCTTGAGTGGGAATCCCAACTCTTTCCTTGAGAGGCCTCTAAGAGGAGTCTTGAACTACATTGTACACTATCCGGCATCAAGAAAAGCTACATATTTGTTTTATAGCATAGTTTCTGTAGAGTATTGTGTTATGTTGCAGGGTGCAGCAATGGAGGATTTCATTGGGTGTCTTCAGAGCTAGTTTTGCAGTGGAGGAAGGTTTCCTTCCATTGGGAGGCCAGTAAAGAAGCCTCTTGGGCTTTATTGAAACATTTGGCATTAGGCCAAGGAATATTTATCTCCTACAGCACAGTTTCAGTCTAGATCTGCGTTATTTTAGGGAGGAGTTGGAGGGGTAGTTGCAGTGGGTGTTTTGGGAGGTGATTTCTTCGGTGGAGGAGCCATTCTTTCATCCAAAGGATCCGTTGGGGAAGAGTTGTAGGTTTCTACATTAGCTTCAGCCATATCTTCTTATTTCTATTGTTGCAGCATACCTTCAGCCCTAGGGTTGCAGCTTACATTGGCACATTGTGTGCATTTTCTGGAAACCCTCTTGGGTTGTCTTGGAAAGCTGATCTAGTGCCTAGACTTATATGTGTAGCATCTATGGTGGCATATATAAGTATTTCCGAATCATTGTATGATATCCAGTTGTAGTTATGCTTAGTATGACTGTGCTATAGCAGCTCTTTGACATTTTTAATTGTATCAGCAACTCATATTTTGGAGTGATTTTTTATGGGAGGCTTGTTCGATCATTTCATATGATTGATGCCTCACTATTTTGTATTGGTTTGCTATTCTTATACATAATGTTATGGCCCCATATTGGTATCCATGGTTGATGAATTTATTTACACTGTTATTTCAATTATTGTGTTCAAATATTGCTGCTTCTCCATTTGGGAATATTGCAATGGTATCGTAGCATAATCTTGGCTCAACCTGTGGATCTCAGCCATTATGCTATCAAGAGAATAAGAAGAAGGAGAAAGAGATCAGAATGATGGAAAGAATAAGTATCATCTCATCTCTTTTCAGATCGAAGAGGGACCTCACCAAGGAGTTCAAGCAAAGAAAAATGGAGAAAAGTTGTGAAACCACACTAGCGTTTCAAGATGAGGAAGGTCCATGTACTTCCTATCAGCAAAAGAAAGATCTGGTATTGCATAGAGCTCCAAAGAAACATACTATGCCTTTTCCTTTTGAAGAATAAGACAAGAGGCAGGGATATGGAGGACACTTAGATCATGAGATTCTAAGTGAGTATCTTGCAGAATACAAATCTCAAACAAGGGCTTTCAAGGATAATCTAACTCTCCCACAGTTCATTCAACTCAAAGAAGAAAGGAGACCTTGTAGTAATAGATTTCTATTATTTACATTTTATGGGTCATCCACATGCACAACAATGAAGTTGGATGCATTTTTCTTGCTACATCCATTAGTAGAGAAAGAAGCTATTAATATTGCAGCGTTGTACCTTGAGGGTGAAGCAAACATTTTTTGGTTCAACCATTTGAGTCATGCAAGAGTGACTTCATATGCAAACTTCACTCAAAGGTTGATCAATAATTTTGACAAGAAGAAATCAGAGGAGAAGAGACCCTCACCACCACTTGCTACAGAAGCACTTGCATCAGGAGAAAGAACACTTCCAACTTTGTAAAGCGGTCTTGATCTCTTGACATTTAGAGTCCCATGCACTATTATGGAGATGCATGAGGAGGAGGAGACTTATACCAACACTGATGCATCCATAGAAGAGTAGCCATCATCATCAGTAGTTGGGGAATTCATCACACCAGAGGATGGAACCCTTGTAGCAGTACAAGATGTTCCCAAGCTTTACTAAGGTATGCACATGTTTCCACTTTCTGTTATTTCAGCACATCATATGGAGGATTGTGGGAATATACCATTGCATGACCTAGGGTCAAAGCACATTGATGATTTGGAGCAGCAGACTATCACTGCATTGAGGAGCCTTGATTTGTTCAAGGAGGGAATTAAAATTCATCCTGGTTATTCATTGTTGAGCTGCACACAACTCTTGGGGTTGGAGTGTATATTTTTGGAGGATAGGATGAGTAATGTCCTAAGCAATGCAATGCAGAACTATGTGTTCAACATTGAACATGATATTGAGAAAGAAGATGCACCATCATGGAGATCAACAACGCTGTCATTAAGCAGTAGTGATGAGTTGGGGGGCGAACCATTATTGGAGCATTCCAATGACCTTTCTACATGTATAGCACAGGATAGGTAGATGGTTGATGGAGGACATCTTATGATGGATGACATCTCCCATTATTGTGATGGGTACTTCTTGATGAGCACTTCACATTTTGATGATAAGTTTTTTCCTACCAGTTATTTGGATCCTTATGAGGTCAACATGGTAATTGATGGGTGGTATTCATTTGGAGATCTCCAAGAGATTGCATTTCAACATCCCATGAGATGCAAAGATATAAATCTAGTTTGGTAGGATGGTAATCTTCATTGGAGAAATACCAATGTTGAGCATAATAGTAGACACTCACCATTGGTTGGATGGGTGATGAGGACAAGAAAGAGGTAGGAAAACCACTTGCAGATCTATGACACAGGGCAGCAGGAGGCAAGGCTGCGTTGGCTACCCTTGAAAGAGTTTGGTCATCATGTGATACATTCTATTTTAAGGAGTATGTTGTTGGTTGGGAATTGGCATGGCACTTGCATCATATGGCAGCAAGTATTTTGGGTGCATTGTGTTGGTATGAAAATTTTCATATCAATCACCATTTTTTCACCTCATTATTTGTATGATGGATGTGTGAGGAGGAAACAAGAGCTATTGTTGCTTTCGCTACTCTTGGGAGAGTATGGGCTGAATTTCTCCCATACTTTGCATGATATTTCAGGAGAAAGGGATGACTCAATTAAAGTGCGAGGAGGCTACCCTTCATCATTGAAGGATCATGAGGTACTTCCACATACGAAGAGGTCTCCCACACATAGTAACATGCTGGTGGATGAATTTGGCATACGGCATGTCAAAGAATGGAGTCATTGAGTGGTAAGAGCCTTATCACTAAGGCTAACAACGTTGTCACTTGGGAGTATGTTTCTATTGATGGAGTGTTCCAAGGAGACTATGCATCCCTTCATTTTGTATACCTTTATGAGAATATTTTCATGGGAGGGCTCATCTATGGACCTCACTTTCAGCCTACTCACAATGCATGGTAAGAAATGTATTTATGTACTTATTGATCATTTCATAAAGTATTTGCATCTTCTCACCATCTATGTACAATACATTGTTCCACAAGGGGGAAAGATTATCTTTGGGTTTCATGGTCCTTCTAGGACGAACATGTATGATGGAGATATCCTTTATTTACATGACTTTTGGAAAATGTGGTGTTATTTTTGTTATGCTCAGCTGATTTATAATTCCATTTACTACCTCCTAGTAAATGAGCAAACATGAAAAACTAGCAACTTGTTGGGAGACAACTTTCCACATGATGTTTTAAAATAACAGTTGGTAAAACTGCACTATACCACTGGAGAAACCATTGGTACCATCCAAATTTTCACATAACCTTCAAAAATTTTCTGATTTGGATACCACATGGTGATGATGTACCATTCACTTTGTATGGGATGGATTGGGCTCATGAAACTAGAGGAGTGGTCGTTGGAGATCCAGTTGTCCTTTTTTATCTTGAGGGAAACATTATTGCAGCCCAATATCAATGGTAGATCTACACTTTCCATAAGTGGGGAGGGAGACATCATGGGGTAGGCCATTTGTTCTACCATGTTCAGTTATGCAACCCACCTACATTGCATGAGCCAAAGGTGGAGGAGTATTTCTATGAATTGCCATTTTGGAAGGTGACTCATTTTGTATGGATGATAGCTTAGGGATGGGAGATTCACATGGGAATGATAGTGTTATCACAAAATCAGACCTGATAGGCGACTCATCAAACCAATTTTGTGCAACTATTTCAAACCAATATTTTGGTTGAGGCTTAGCCTCCTCAACCTGAGAGGGCTCTCTCAAGGGTTTATGATTTCTAATAAATGTGTAGATGGCTAACTCTAATGGGATAAAAACAGATAAATGATATAAAATGGTTGTAAATCACATTATCAAGTGTACATTTGGCTTATGGAGTCATAATAGCTTTAGCAAAACCAAAATAATCTACCTAGCATGGAAGTCAAGACATATCAGAGTTCAAGTGAAGGAAAACACATGTAGAACAGTGAAACACACAACTAATGTGTCTATGAAGGAAGTCAGAGCATCATTGATGAATTCTGAGTAACATAAGCAAACACCATTTTAATAGAGTATTGAAAAGATACCATTAGAACAAGAGCATACAAGAAATCCTTATGAATATTGAGTTGTCTAAGTAGAAATTTTGTATTAGGCTGAAAATAGTCACTTACATAAAATAGAGTCTTTTCTCTAACAAATGTCCAACCCTTTCTATTTAGACTTATTGATCTTTTATAGATCCTTTAAATCATGAGATAATCTTCTCCATAACTAGATACATCGAATTCCCATGCTTTAACACCTATTCAAACTATAAAACATGGTGTTTATTACAAACACAATTGTAAAACTAACATAGAGTCCTATTACAAATGGAGTTAGAAATATTTTGGTTCTACTCAAAACATCTTTATCTAAACTTAAATACATCATTTTCCACCTACCATTTCATTAAGTCAAATCCTACTGATGAGTTTGAACTTTTTATAACCATAATGTTGATGATGTTGATTCCCTATAATCTAGGAAACTGCTTCCCTGTTTTTAGGCTTAGGATCCCTTTAGTTTCTTGAGATATTATAACCACTTCCAACTGATAATTTCGAGGGTAATTGATGTTGGGAACATGATTGACATATTTCCCAAGTCATCCCTTCATGCCAGCTACGCGAAACCACCTTGAACTTCTCAAAACCATGAAAACAAACCTGCACTATGAAAGGAACACAGTTTCGTAGCGCTTTTCGTAGTGTGATCTTTTTTACAATTTTCCTTCAAAATTTAACTTCCTTTCCTTCAAATTTACTTTGATATTGACTTGATATATCTTCCTTAGGAATTTCAAATCAAAATTCCTAGTCTTCCCTCCAAAATTTGATAAGAAAAAGGGTGAAAAAGCTGCTACAGCAGTTTCGTAGCGCTTTTCACCCTTTTTGCACTACAGGTGCTACAAAATTGTTGTGCAAGCAGTTTTAACCATATTTTCACAAAATTTTAAAACAAAAAGGTACCAAAGCTTCAGAAAATCATTGGCTTCATCAAAACCATCAGATATTTGAACTAAAAACATAATCTTCACAAAATTTGATCCTCATTTTCCATTTAGAGTTTGTTTTAAATTTGTCATTTTGTACCTCTGCTCTTTAGTTCATCTTGAGACTGTTTTAATTCTAGCTCCAAATCCTTCACTTGGATTCTTAGCTTCCTTTTAATTTATCTCAAATGAGTGTTGATCACTCTAACAAACCTTGCTTCTTTAATAGTTGGAACTGTCCATGTAAAGAACTGTTGGGTACTGCTTGGGATCTCTGACCTAGCAACTGTTTGACCTTCCCAAAGAGCCTTCAATATCTTGAATTCTGTCTTTTCAATGTTGTGCTGTCTTGCCCTCTTTCTCATCATTTCCATTTCTTGAGTTGCTAGCTTCAACCTTTCTTCCAACAGTTGACACTCTGACATGAGTTCTTTTCCCTTCTCTACCTTGTTGACTGCATGCTCTATTATAGGAGACGAGAGATCAATCACCTTTTGAGGGGCTTTGGTTGCTTCAATAGTTACTTGGATATATTTACTGCTTTCTTGGAGTTTCTTTTCATGTCTAGTTAGAGATTTCCTAGCTTGAAAAACAAAAGCTGCATTCTCACCTTCAAAATCCAATTTCTTTGCTGATTTGATTTTTTCTCTGTTTAGGTTCATTTACTTCAATGAAATATGCCTGCGCAATGGGTGATTCTTCTATGTCTATTGCATGTAGTATCACATCCAAATTTCCTTTCATCATTGGACTGTCCTCTGCCATTGAAACAACTGCTTTTCCCTTTGATGCTGATACTTGACTTCTTGTCTTTCTCTAGCTCTCCTGCTTACTGGCCACCTGTTTTTGTTTTGTTTCTTTGACGTTTTCTACTTTTTGTTTTGCAAATGATGGGGTTTTTGCAATAAGCACTGATGCTTTCTCAATTTTGTCTTCAACATATTTCCTTGGTTTCAACTTCACAAACCTCTTAGCTTTGGCAACCACTGGTTGACTGGATTCTGCTACTGGTGGTGAAGGATTTCCCTTGATCTTAGGGTTTCTAGCTAGGGTCAGGGCTTCCATTTCAAATCCACTCATAAATAAAAAGGAAGAACAATCTCTGTTTATTTTCTGTAGCTCATTTAAAACTAGTAACTTAATCAAACCATGATGAAACAGAGATGTTTCACAGCCATCAGATTTATCTTGGACTTTGTCAACCATTTTGGAAAGGCTTCCATGCAAGAAAAATGGTAAATCTAATGATATCATTCCTGTGAAATGCAACAACAGTTTAAAATGATAAGTGTAGACTTTATGGTACCTGCCTTCACATGTGAAATATCTTTGGATGTTTAATAGCAGCTTTGCATAGTTATCCTTGATACAACTCCTGGGTATTGCATTGTTCAAGTCCATGTCTACAACTTCAGGTTTCATAAACTCCTTGCATGGCTCCATATCAAACCTAAAACCTTTAAACCAAGATTGATGTCCCCTTGGTATTTCTGTCACAACAACTATGATCTCAGGTGTCACTAGCATGTTTATCATTCCAACTTTGGTAGTGGTTCCACTGAAATGTAGAGCAAACTCTTTGGACACTTGAGTGTGGCAACCCTGTAGCTTTTCACAAAATTTGAGACAGCTAGCCTTGCTAAAATCCTCCATTACCATTTGATCTTCCATAACAGAATTTGCATTCTTATGTTCGTATCTTAGACAATGTCCCCCTCTATGGATCTTCTTTTCCTCTGCCATGTTTCTTGTAGAAAACATGTTTGTTTCTCTAAAACCTGTAAAGCAACCTCTCTTGACCAGATGAACAACCTCACTTGATTTGATGAATCAACCTCACTTGATTTGATGAGAGTTGTCTTCGGATAGAAAAATCATAAACTTATCCTCACTGTTTCAGAGCTTGGACAACATATGTGAAGGTGAATGAAATAGGAATGACTCAATTAGGAAAAAAATTCGAATTAGAGATGTCACTTCATGACCAAATGATGTTTGATTGATAACTTATCATGGATATGATGACTGTAGGACAATTGGGTACAAAGAATCTATTAATCAACTGACTCACCATACTCCTATCATGTCATTCCCCAACTGAAACTAACAAATCCCAGCTTATTTGACACGATAGCTACGAAACTACGCTTTTGTAGCGCTCACAGTGTAAATTTTGAAATTCGCGCTACGAAAGTAGCAACGCTTTCGTAGCACAAAACTCATTTTTTGAAATAACGACGCTACAAAACTATGGATTTGTAGATAATTGCAGAAAATCAACCTAAAACCTACCTAGATGACCCTTAAATGAAAAATGTGAACTTTTTGACTATGGAATGAACATAAAAATACTTTTTGAATTTTGATGGTGAATACTAACCTCCAAAACTATGACATACCCTTAACCATACTAAAATGACTTTCAAAACTATTTAGATCATGATCAAAACAGAGTTGACATGCCATGTTTTAAAAAAAAAATTATAGTGATAACAGTGGCTCCACTTGGGATAGTGTGCCCCTGTGGTACACTAAGAACCAATAGTTCCAGTGCTGCTATCCATTTTTCTTGATCAAAACAATAAAAAACTTGAAATTTCCAAGCTTCCTCCTCAAGCTCTAATGGCCTTCACCTCAGGCTCAAGCTTGCTAATCTTGCTTGTCATTTTTAGCAGAAAAACTTATAAAATTAAATATATACAATGACATGAACAATCCATCAGATTTTAGGAAGAATAATGCTTCAAAAACCTGTCATTGACAAGTCCTCCAGCATATGGTTTTCCATCTATCTCCTGCAGTATGTAAGTATTTTTTCCATGGAAAGAAACTACCTTGAAAGGACCTTTAAATAAGTTATCAAACTTACCATGTTTTCCTTTTTCTTCAATTTTGGCCTCCCATTTTAGCACTTCATCTTGAATTTGAAAATTCTCTTCCTTGATCTTCTTATCAAATGTCTTCTTGATTCTGTTTTGAGATTGTTGATTTTTGTCATAAACCTCATTCCTTTTCTCTTTTAGAGCTATCAGTTGATTAAATCTTCTCTGGATTGCATTTGGTTCCTCTTCTAGCCCTTTAATGAGCTTCATAACAGGTACTCCTAGTGATGTAGGAAAAATAGCCTCAATGCCATATACCAATTCATATGGTGAAGTTCTGATTAACCTCTTTGTATATATACTATCAGCCCATAAGGCATACTTCAGTTTCAAATGCCAAGCCTTCTTATTTTCCTGCAACACCCTTTTAATGATCCTCACAATGCTCTTGTTAGAATATCCAGCAAGGCCATTTCCTTGCAGATAGTATGCAGTAGAATGTCCAAGAGTAATATGATATTGATGATAGAAATTGATCAGCTTCTTAGAATTGAATGCTTATGCATTATTAGTTATAATCTTCAATGGGAAACCAAATCTAGACAAGATATTATTTTCTAAGAAAGAGATAATCACAGAATCATTTGCTTGCCTAGTTGGGATTGCTTCGATCCATTTGGTGAAGTAATCAGTCGTTGTAAGAATCCAACGATGCTGACCTGAAGATGATGGATGAATCTCCCCGATAAAATCTAGTCCTCACTATTGGAATAGCGCTTCTACATAAATAGGCATCAAAGGTAAGGGTACAAGTTTTTTCTTACCCTCTAAAATCTGGCATTCATGGCAAGCTGCAACCCTCTTTTATACATCCTTAAACATTGTTGGCCAATAAAACCCCACTCTCACAATTTTTTTCATTGTCACCTTCCAATAATGGTGACCTCCACAATCTTCTTTATGAAATTCCTCAATAAATTTATCAGCCTCCTCCTCCAACAAGCAATTTAACAAAATTCTGCTGGTATCCTTCCAAAACATATTTTTTCCAAATATAGAGTATCTCAAAGATATCAGTTTAAAAAACCTTGCTTTGGATTTTTTCAAATCAGCAGGTGCTTGATGGTGCCGTAGGACAAAAAAAACTTCCTTGTACCAATCTGAGGTGATATATTTTTCTTCAATAGGAACTAGTTCCTCATCTTCATCTGAAATTTCTACAATCCAATTTAAATCAAGACAGTCAAAGTTTGACTGTGCCATCAGCTTCTCCAAGCCTTGACCTTTGACCAATTTTGTCGGTTTAATCTCAATATCATATTCTAGCAACTTGGAAATCCATTCCCCCCTCTTACGATCAGGATCGGCTTGAATGAGGATGTCTTTCACAACAGTATTAGGAACAAACACCATAATATGAGAATGCATAATATAAATTCTGAAATCTTTGACAACCTTTACCAAAGAATAGGCATTCTTTTCTAAGATATTATACTTTAGTTCAACATTGGCTAATGTCCTACTAAAGAAAGAAGTCTATTGTTCAATACCTTTTTGTCCCTTTTGTAGCAGAACTCCGACGATAATATTCTCTGATGCAAAGGTAAAAACCATAAATTCCTTGGAAAAATCAGGACTGATCAATATTGGTGCCTGTGTGAGTGCTCTTTTGATTTCTTCAAATGAATTTCTTGCCTCTGCTATCCACTTAATATCAACAACCTTCTTTAGCATCCTTTCCATATCCTTCACAATCTCAGCAAAATTAGGAATAAATCGCCTTACAAAATTAACTTTTCCAAGGAAAGATTGAATATCCTTCCTACTTCTTGGAAAATCCACCTTCTGAATTGCATTGACCCTGCTTGGATCAATCTTAATCCCATATTTATAAATGATATGCCCAAGTAATTTACCTGAAGTTAAAGCAAAAATACTTTTGGTGGGATTTAGAGAGATGTCGAACATTCTACATTTCAGCAGAATTCTTTCCAAGTGTTTCAAGTGATCTTCTTCCTTCCTTGAAAATATTGTTATGTCGTCAAGATACACAACCACCATCTTGTCCTTTTCTTCAGAAAAAGTAATGTCCATTTCCTTATGAAAGGTGGCTCCTACATTCATGAGACCAAATGGCATCTTGGCGTACATAAAAGTACCCCATGGTGTAGTAAAGGCTGTTTTTTCCTGATCATCATGATGCACAAGGATCTAATTATAACTTGAAAAACCATCAAGCATAGACATTCTCTGAGAACCAACAATAGTTTGCAAAATTTTATCCATCTTTGGGAGAGAATAATTATCCTTCAAGGAGGCTTTATTCAGATTTCTGAAATCAATGCATATTTTGATTTCACCACTCTTTTTCCTAACCGGAACCAAATTTGCAAGCCAATTTGAAAATATGATTGGGACTATGATTTTGGCATCAAAGATATTTTTAACCTCCTTCTCAATTAAGGGCATGAGAAGTGGGTTGATCCTCCTTAACTTCTGCTTGAAAGGTATTTCATTTTATTTTATGGGAATAGTGTGCTAAATAATAGTGCGATCGTATTATTTCAAATCATCATAGTTCCAAGAAAAGACATCTATGAATCTTTTCATCATTTCAACATACTTAGACTTCATATCAGCTGAAAGAAATTTTGAAAATTTAATCATTTTGGGCATAGCTATAGTACCTAGGTTACAACTCTCAACTTCTTCATCATCAGCATGCATCTTGGAAGATTTAAAGACATCATTCTGATCAAATTTTTTTTCTAGAGGTATGAGTACCTTTGGTATGGAATTATTATTTAATTGCAAAACTTCAGAATTCCCTTTAGATTCAGTTAACATGTTCTATTAATCTACTTGTACATTTTCAAATTCTTCTTTTAGCTCAATAAAAATTTTCACCTGTTGATCATCCTCAAAAACTTGCCAATGAGTAATATTATCAGGAATGGCTGGCCTATGGCGGACTTCAACTTCATAATTTTCTGTGGAGTGCATAGGAAAAATGAAAAGGCTTGCATAGACAGTAAGAGAATCAACAATGGAGTTTTGTTCTCTAGTTTTGACTGTGAATGAATAGGCTTGAAAGTTTTCTAACATGTCCAAAACCAAATTCCTATATGCTCTCATCCTTGTGTCCTTTGTTTGATAAACAACCTCAATATGTTTTATGACTAATTCTGAATCTCTAAAAACAGAAATATTTTGAGCATTCATTCTTTTCAACACTTCTCACTAGCACATTTGGCCCAATTTCCAACGGCCAATTCGTCGCTATTCCGACACATAGGCGTCGCAAGACCGACAATTTGAGGATGATCAAAACGTGGTTAGCCATTACGTCACAATTCCGACACTTCAATAAAGTGTCGGAAGAATGACACTTTGTCTGACGTTTCCAAACAATTTTTGCTCTTCCGACGCTTTCCAAACCGTTGCTCTTTCGACTTTCCAAACCGTCGGTCTTTTGACGTTTCCCAAACCTTTGCTCTTTCGACGTTTTACAAGCCATCGCTCTTCTGACGTTTTCCAAACCATCGCTCTTCCTACGTTTTTCAACTGTCGCAATTCCGACGATATGTCATCCGACGTTTAGAACGTCGCTCTTCCGATGCTTATGTAACGTTTCTTTACCGATGAAAAAGTAAAAATATTTAAAAAAAGAAACTTCGCTCTTCCGACGCTTATGTAATGTCGCTTGTCTGACGAAAAATTAAAAATATTTAAAAAAGAAATGTCGCTCTTCCGACATGTAAAGCGTCGTTCTTCCAACGAAAAAGTAAAAATATTTAAAAAAGAAACGTTGCTCTTCCGACGTGTAAGGCATCGGTCTTCTGACGAAAAAGTAAAAATATTAAAAAAAGAAAGGTCACTCTTCCAACGTGTAAGGCGTCGGTCTTCCGACGCTTGGATAAAAATATTTAAAAAAAAAAAAATCCGCCAAATGTACTAGTTTGAATGTATATCCTCTGCCTTGAGTCAATTTTGCATTTAGAGCAAAATTGTAAGTTCCATCTAACATATTTATTCTTGAAAGTCTTAGATAATTCTCATTCATTCTGGAAGAATTAGGCACTTTATGCAGATGATAACTCTTCACACTACCTCCTTTTTTTTTAAAGATAAATGTAAAAAAGGCAATGGAATTATCAGGAAAAGTGAAATAGTAGGTTCCTATTGCATATCTAGAACACATCAACATAAAAGCCACATCCATCTACTCAACCTTTGCACAATGATTTTTTATGCACCAGCTATAAAAATGGAAATGGCGGTATCAGGACCAGTGAAAAAGAAGGTTCCTATTACATGTTTAGAATAGTTCATACATCTACATAACAAAAACTAGATGCATATAATCAAATTTTGCATGGAAAAATAATGACAAACATTAAATTCTCTTGAGCATGCTCATAGAACTAAATTTTTTTACATCAGTCCACAAGATATCCATTCATTTCTAGAAATTTTGCAAGAAGAAAATGAAAGTCATGTGTAACAAAGTATTATGAAAAGACTTCAAATTACTGTCATATTGGAGCAACTAGCCTCTGAAAGAAAATATAAAAAGAAAAATCAAGACACTGAGTGTGCCCAAAGGATTGTCCTTAGAGTGGAAATTTCTATCTGGATCCCTACTTTTGCAAAAATATTTCTTATATATACAGAATTATTTACTCACCAGCAAAAAGAAAAATGAAAATGGAAGGGCATACACAATGAAATTTATATCCTTTTCCTTAAGGAAAAAAAAATCAGAATAAGATGCATGGTCTAAAAATTTGGCATCCTCAATCAACAATGATCATTTTTCCAACATTTCCATATGTACCTCGTCAACAAAAAGCAACCAAAGAACTGACCTCATTTTTTAACACATTTGCAGTGGAGTCCCCAGAGAACACACGATGTAGAAACTCACAAACAGTGAAAAATACCAATTAGCAAATCCCAAATCACACATCAGGAATCTCCCAACAAGAATGCACTTCAATGCAAATGCCCATAAATAATTTTTGCCAACTGAGATTGCACCTTTTCCCAGCAAGACCTTGAAAAGGACAGTCCTGAAAAATATGCTTCATTATTTCTGCCTTTGGAAAGGAGAGGAAAAGACCCATGGAAAGGTCACTCTTGGTTAAAAAAGCTTTGCAGGGGAGAGTCTGAAATTATTTAGAAGTCAAGAAGACTAGTTTCCTTTTTCCATTCTTATTGAAGTCCCTAAAATATCCATCCTCATCATTATTCTGTAGTGAAACATGCACAAAAGCAAATATTTTTTTATAACATAGATGCATACGAGTTTTTAGATAACAAGCAATAAGCCCAAGATACACCTTGTCACTATCCACCTATCAGAAAACCTTGTTGAATATGTCACCTTTGAAAAAGGATACCATTTGGAGACAATGCCACATAAATTTTTTCTTCCACTGGGCTTTCCTAAAGATTAAACTCCTAATAGATTATAACCAAAACATATTAATATTACAGAAATAGATTAATAAATCATTAGGGTCATTGTTTGTGTATTTTATTTCAGACTATCAAATAACCTTTGGGAAAGTTATAAAATTCATATGAAAAGATATTAATTTACATATCAATAATTACATCATATAGATTTTAACTTGTAAAGGTCTCGTGAGGAAATTTTGGCCTTAGTGAGCCTTACATAATCATGTCAATTCATGGAATAGGCAAAACTAATAGCAAGGCAGCCATAGACTTGCATATGAAACCTATGTAAACATAATACAATGAGCCATTATGTCATAGTGATCTATAATTAGTTCATTACATATCAAAGCTATGACTGTTGAAATGAAACACACCTCTGTTTCTCGAGTTTCTCAAGTTTCTTAAGTTGTATGACCTACATTCCTTTGCTACGCTTGTCTCTAAACTTTCAGGACCACATACAAAAACACCAATGTCAACATTCTCCCAGTCATTTGAAACTTTCCCAAATATATCTACATTCAAAACCATGTAAAAGATTGTCAGATCTTGAGACCATCTTGATCAATGTAGCAATTATGAGTTTCCATGGGGATAGTCACAAGAAATTGGTTTAAATGTTACAAACCATATATGAAATAATCTCAAATTAATCAAATCAATCCCAATGCAATTAACAAAATTATTATTTCGAAATAATCTTAATTATTTAGTTTAACATTACTGGCGAGCCAAGATTGGCCGATTTTTCCCTATTATTTCCTGATTATTGCAGATTGAATCTTTTTAAGGCCCTCACTGATTACTTGCTGATTACAAATTATTTCATCTATGTTCCTAACAGTTGTTTCCCAATGTTATTTATATTATTTATAGATATATAGATATAGATAAATATTCCTTCAAAGCTGATCTATTCAAATTTCTTATATGTTCATTTTGCCTTCTCAAGGATGGAATTTGACAATGGTGTGCCTCTTTGGCAGTGCATAATCATGATTTTCTGGTTACTCAAAGCAGACAAAGTAGGGTTTCTTAGCTATGAAATATCTTTAGTCAATAAAAATATAACTTATTTTCACTAACAAATAAGCCCACATATGATACATTGAAATATGGAAAGGTTGAAACACCATTTTGAAATGTGATTAGAACTCAGGAACTGGGATGCAATAAGACATTTTAAACGCACAAGACAAGAAGGTCCAGAAAGGCTCACATTATGCAGATAAAAAATGGATGGTTGCAAGATGAATTGACTTGATATCCCATGCCAATTTAAAATTCATATTAGAAGGCAAGCTTGGAATTTGACAACCACCCCTAGATATCTAGCTAAACTTTGATGAAAGTTGTAGTTATCACATTGTGATTCATAATATTTCAACGTTTTAAAAAGTCAGTCTACAAAGAGGCCCATTTTTTCAAGACAACACTTAACCTATCTTCGAAAGTCACTGTTACCCTAAAACTATTATAAAAGTCTAAATCAAAATCAATGGGTTGAAGATATTCAAAATTAGAGCAATTTAAAGCATAAATTGTAAATAAAAAAACAAAAGGAGAGATCCATCACGGCATAAAATTGCCCCTTCTGCAAGTTTGCTTTCTCTCCTTATCTTGTAATATAGGTAAAGATATTGTTTACAAAGGGAAAATTTAGACAAAAATTTAGACAAGGGCGCACTATTACACCAAATGCACAAAACGACACTAGACATATAAATATAAGCCAATCTAAACCAACTTTGGAGGATAAAAAGAGTACCTTATTTTTGGGCACCATGGCTAGAATTAGCTGGGGCGCTCTAGTCATAGCAGAACCCTGCATTGGTATAGGGTCCTGCAACTCAAGTTTCATGCCTCCATTGATATAGGTGGAGCTTGAAGAAGACAAGAGCAATCCCCCTCTTGAACCACATTGTCCTGCTACTGCACTGGCCATTGAAGTGCCACAATAATTTAAAACCCTTTTGTTGTGTTCTGTTCCTAGCTATATTCTACAATTCGCCCTCAATTCGCCTACAGCCTTAGAGTTTATTGGGTTAGTTCAAAGGAGAAGAATCCATATCCCTATAATTTGAACAGACCCACAAAAGATAGAGTGCAGAAATTCATACCTACAACCATCTATATCTCATAACCAAGATAGTGTAGAAGAAAAAATAGCGAATTTGAATGGGGTAAAATAAGGGAAATACCAATTTGATTCTTCCAGAAGAAGAGAGCATTCTTCCACGATCGATTTCTCTTCAGATCTCCCACAGATTTCTGAACATTGGCAAGACTTGAAATATCTCCATCGGCTACTATGGCTTTCGAGCTGTTAAAGGACTGTGGTCGCTTTAGGGTTTCAGAGCATCCATGCTTCTGCAAGAATCTGGAAAAAAGCAATAATCATAGGGAAGAATGGAATCATGGGAAAGAAGGCATAAAGGTCGACCAAGAGGATCAGGAAAAAAATGGAATAGGTCGATTAAGAAAATTTGAATAGGTGGAACAAGCGGAGCAGAAAAAAAAAATTGAATAGGTATAAAATCTAAAATTTGGTTACACATAGTCTTAAGTCTAAAATCAATCTACTTTTTAAATTAGACCTTTAAGAAAAAAAATCGTATCCTAGTTTCTCGATTAAGAACAATTTTCAAATCAAACACCCTTGTGAAGAAGAATGCTAAAGGGTTTAAATTTTCTCCAATGTATTTTATTTATAAGATTATATCTAATCAATTCTAAATTGTACACAAAAATGAGAAGCTAAGTAGAAATTTATTTTCTAAAGTATGTAGGTTATTTGTATGTTTCCATACATAAAATGGGAACTTTCATTGGGGAGAACATCCACTCATTTCCTATGGTCATTCAACCATGTCAATGATTTTGGCTCTAGGAGGGTTGTATTGTATGAATGATAGTAATAATATACATAATGATATGTCACACAAATTTTTTAGTGCATATTCTAATCCTATGCAAACTTTTGAAAATACAAATATTTATATTTAAAGTTCAAATGTTCCATATATTGAACCATTATATATTATTCCTAATGAATAAGTAAATAATTTATGTCAACATACCTAGACATATGCCCAGGAAATAAATAAGATGTGCATTAATCCATTACTTTTATTTTGTTAGGTAATGTGAGTTTTGAGATAAGTTACATGCCTAACATGTGATTTGAGTAGCCATGAACCAAGGGCTTTTAAGCTGTCAAAATCACCTAGGGATCACATCCAACCTAGGCAACACCATCCGTTATCTTGACTAAAAATTTTCCCACATAGTTTCGAACCAACGATTTTCTCACCAGTGATTGTATCTTACCCGTTATTTCACATTCCCCAATGCACAAATCAAATATTTGGATGTATCTTGGATGACTTGTCACATTCCATGACTAGCTTCATGCATATTGAATAGGAATTCCCATCATTTAAGAATTTTTTGGAGGGTTTTCGTGGCATAGTTTTTAGGGGCTTAGGGGTTCGATGAATATGAGATTAGGGGTTAGAGGTTTAGGGTATAGCAGTTAGGGGTTAGGACTAGAATAATGAGTTAGTGCAGGTTAAGGGGTTAGGGATTGGGGGCTTAGGAATTAGGGGATCTAGGTACATTTAGGGGTTAGGGGAGTAATGATTTAGTAGTGGTTAAGGGATTAGGGATTGGATTTAGGGAGATCATAATGATTTAATGGTTAAGGGTTTAGGGATTGGGGGTTACGGGTTAGGGGATTTAGGTGCCAAGTCACAAGCATTGTCTGCTACGAAGGCTTTCCAAAGAATTTGGCTGGCATCACTATGACACTATTACGAAATTAGAAGGGAAGAGAAAGGCAAAGGCTCATGTATCATATGAGAGAAGGAAGCAATTGACAAAATTGAGATCAAAAGCAGTGGAGTCAGCCGAAAAGAAGCTTACCCCAGAGATGGATAAGATAAAACTTGACAACATATTGGTCAATTTCCTTGACACTTTATTAGTTATTCAGAAGGAGTATGAATACACCACCATTAAGGGGTTATAGGTTTAGGGTTTAGGGGGTTAAGGGGTTATAGGTTTAGGGTTTAGGGGGTTAAATGGGTTAGGAGTTTAGGGGGTTAGGGGATTTAGCAGTTAAGGATTTTAGGGGCTAATGGGGTCAGGTTTTAGGGGGTTAGATGGGTTAGGGGTCTGGAATTAGGGTTTAAGGGGTTAAGGTTAAGGGTTTAATGGTTTAGGGTTTAAGGGGTTAGGGGTTAAGGGTTTATAGGTTTAGGGTTTAGGGGGTTAAATGGGTTAGGGGTTTAGGGTTTAGGAGTTAGGGGTTAAGGGTTTAGAGGTTTATGGTTTAGGGGTTAAATGGGTTAGGGGTTTAGAGGTTTAGGGGGTTAAATGGGTTAGGGGTTGGGAATTAGTGTTTAAGGGGTTACAGGTTAAGATGATAGTTTCATTGGTCTCTGTTTGTACACAATAGTTGCTTATTATTTGCGTCTCAATGTAAAAAATTTGTAAGTATTGTTGCTTGTTGCCATGTCTTCTTTATTTATTAATTTATAGTATTTTTTAGCCATTGCTTTACATTTATTGATGAAAATGTTTATTGCAATCAAACCAAATGTATGTTCAATCTGTTAGCCACCTATAATATTTTGTTATACCAAAAGGTGGCTAAGATCTTTTTGCGCCTCCAAGGAACAAATTTTATCACTAAAAATTGTTGGCTCTTGAAGACTCCTTGTAGGCCTCATGCCTCTGTCCAAAATCCTCATTTGCTGTCCCATTTTTTATATATACTCAGGAATTTCTGCTGATTCCAACTGAAAGACTGCTGAAAGATCATCATTTCTCCTCTTCTCAAAACCTTTCATCTGCTCCCCTTTTTCTCCATCAAAAATACCTTGTTTTCATAAGTCCTCTTCTTTCCATTTATAAAAAATTCCCCTTTCATAGTTAAAAACTCACTTTTTAACTTTTTCAGAACCCCCAAATCCATTTAAATCCTTGAAATTTCTCACAAAAAATCAAAGTTTCATTGCTATAGACCTAAGCCCTTTGGGCTAAGCCCTAAACCACTTCCCCACCATATGCTTTGGGTCTGGAACCACTTGCTAATACGTTAAGGTGCTAATCGCATCGAAAAGAATCAAAGACGCAAGTCTTTGCCATACTCCAAAAGTTCCGATTGCGATTAGCCTTGCTGCTTAAAGACCCCGGATCATATTATTTTCATATAACCTTGAGCCTGCCTCGGCGCTTAAAACCTTGTGAATATTTCATTTCCAACCCTTTTTTCCTTTGTAAATTACAAAAACCCTCTTTTCCAAAGTTTTGATTTAATGAGCCAAAGTCACATGTTAAATATAAAAATGGTTAGATCAAAAAGACCGATCGCGCAATCGCAATCGGGGAAATTTCAATGGGTTGATCGGAAAGACCAGGCTCGCAGTTCCGATTGCGATTAGGCCCTTATTATATATAAATCCCCGGGCCTATCAATTTTCATACATCCAAAGGCCCCGCAGTCGGGCGCCTGTCCGCTTTATATATATGTTTTTCCACCCGGATCCATAAAAACCTTTGTTTATTTCAAAAGTTCGGGTTTTTTATATATAATATATAAGGATCTCTCCCCGATTCAATCCTGACCATTGATCTTCTTCTCAGATCGGCGGCCTGCGCTCAATCGCAAGTTCCCTCCGATCGCAATCGCAAACCTTCCTGTCTCACTCCCGATTGCGATCTGCCGATTCCATCGCAGCCGTCCATCTGTTTCGTGATCCGACAGCCATCGCACACCCGCTCCAATCACAATCGGAACTTTCGATCGCACCATCCTTCTGCGTATTGCGATTGAGATCCCTCGATTACATCCCGTCCGTTCATTTCCCGCTGATCCAACGGTCATCGCTTGATCGCATTGGTCGCCCGATCGCTGATCGCAAGCCCTTTTCATGATCCTCCGATTAGATCTGGACCGTCCACGTGTCCAGATCGGACGGTCCAAAACCACCCAGTATTGTTGCTTGTTTCCATGTAATCTTTATTTATTAATTTATAGTATTTTTTAGCCATTGTTTTACATTTATTGATGAAAATGTCTATTGCAATAAAACTAAATGTATGTTCAATCTCCAGTTTCAAACTCAGCCACATTATTGTCACACAATTTAAGTCTGGAGAATGGCCATCTGATGAAGTCTTAATAACCAGATTGCAACTCATGACTACTCCAGAAAATCTTAAGTTTGAGTGTCCCACATTCATGAGAAATTTGGCTCTTATACTCTTGCTCCACCTGATTGTGTCCTGGAAATACCCTTGTTTATTGCAAAAACATCCTAATGTTGTCGACCTTGTCCCTTAACAGACCAAGGAAACATAAGTGACTGAGAGGAATGGAAAGCACTACAAAGTTGAAGAGAGTACAAAAGACTAAGATGGTTGAAAGGATAATCTTGAAGAATGTAGCAGTGTTGAAACAACTAAAAGTTGTCCCAAACAAATAGTTGATAATGCGAAACCTTCTTCTGTACTAGTCAAGCAAGACTACATTTATGTGAGAGCAAGAAGAGGCCAAGCGACTGACAGGCATAGCCTAGAATATAGGGTATGGTTCCCTCTTTTTGATTAAATATTTGATCTACATTTTGTCTATCGAAGATTAACCATTTTAACCTTTCCAACAAGGCGGAATTAACCCAATCGTAGGTCCCAATATGTCATGATATATATTAACTCTAGATATATATGAGAAGGAATAATAAAGACATAGATTGATAGAGGTGGCGAGACAAGGGGAGTCACAAGGGAGAGATGGTGATAAACTGGAGGAGAGGGGAGAGAAGGAATGGAGAGAGAGAGAGAGAGGGAGAGGAGTGAAAGAGGTAGACAAGGGTAAGAGAGAGAGATAGTGACACAAATATGGAAGGGGACATAAAGAAGGATAGAGGGAGGGATATAGTGAGAGGATTGGAGGGTAGAGAGAGAGAGAGAGAGGTAGGAGAGAAAGGGAGAGAGAAGAAGGACAAGAGATAGGACTTAAGAGAGAGGAACCAGTATCATAGAAGAAATAATATGTGACCAATTATTCTATATGGAGATGGGAGATAGGGGCACCCTACCTACCTACTAAATGTCTAAACCAAATGTGGTGTAAACGTCTGTAATGGTGGTCGATTATACAAGGAGAGGATTTTATGAGGAGGCACTGGATTTTTAATGCATGATATGCAAAAAAAAAGTACCGAACCTAACCATTTCCAATGACCACACATATACAACAGTGTGAATACAAAGGGAGTGTGAATTGAGATTGCTAAGTATTGCTCCTATAAAATAAAATAAAATATCAATTAAGTAAAAAGCATATATAAACTAAACTATACTAGAAATTATTTTTGTATTATAGTAGAATGAAATGGAAGAGATGAGCTGTGATGCAGAAATATGCAAATACTATTGAAAACAAGAGAATAGCCTCAAAGAATTAAAAAATCCTAACAGCAGGACTGAACTTTAGTATCTGCCTATCAAAATTTCAGTTTTGTTCAAGCAGAAATTGAAGGATGTAAATTCAAGAGTGCAAACACGGCATGTATAATGGATTAAAACAACAAATATATTAGGCCCACTCTACACAAATCTACAACCCAAGATTTCAGGATAAAAAGAGCAGGCTCCAACAACAATTGCATAGAAGCCTTTATTACTCAAATAGAAGAATGTCACAACAAGTTGTCATCTTTCAAAAGCTCCTACTACAACCTACAAGCTAACAGTACTCACTCTTATTATCTATTTCTACAAATGTCTAACTAGTGTGCCCATCCTTTTCATTTATAAGTTAAGAGAAGGTGTTGTTAGAAAATAGGCTAATGATAGCGTTAGTGGTGCATCTCCCTTGAGCATGAGAAACTCCCTCATAACTTTGCCTTGTATGCAAGGCTTTTCTTTTAGAGTAGTGCATTATCATAGTAGATATAACTCCTCTCC
>CM076572.1:1054501888-1054753196 GCA_034641835.2 Pinus albicaulis | reverse complement strand
CTAGCGTTCTAGTTAAATATAGATTTGAGTCTCTACACTTGGTATCAGAGCAAAGTTCAACCTCTAGGACCTATAGGCCCATAAAGTATTAAGGTTTTCTTGTATTTTTTTTTTTTTTTAGAGCAAGGACAAAACGACACACAGTGCTTATTTTTACTATACAACTACATAGTGAACATAAATTTTAATCATAACAATGCTATAGCAATTTGGAGAAATCATATCCCAAGCACTTCATACCATATATTCCGGTTAACAGTTCTCTATGTGCATGCCATTTCGTTGATGTATGCCATTGACATGTTAATATAAAATGGATCTGGAAGAAGTTCATAATATAAACCAAATGTCATAAGTATTAAATATATAAGTAAAACGTTGACATGAATCATTAGATGCGATGAAGTTTAAGACTCATCATACTCTCAATCCATACCGATAGTGACAGGAATTAATAACTTTTGATGTACTCAAGTATTATAAAAAACTCGCTAGTTGGATCTTGCCTTGAAAATTCTCATCTTCCATGTTTTCCACAATACATAAAGCATTATTATAACTCTGTCACGTATAACAACAAAAAGCAATATTTGCTCCAAGCATACAGGGTCTTGATTGATGGTAATCAATCATGTTTATAAAACGCATGCTTCACATTCAGATTTAGAGATAGCGTTCATCGTATTAAATTGTTGGAAAACATGCAATATGGCATTTTAGCAATTAGAACTTGAAGAATTTATTTGCTATCGTTTTGAGAACACAACTTATACTATACAGACAAGTATGTAGAAAGAAGACTTTTTGATCTAGAAGAAAGATATGCTATAGTAATATAGTTCCAATTAAAATCAAATCATTTTGAATGATAAAGTTTTTATTACAGACACTGTGGAGGCATTAGACAATATGCCTTGTAAAGATAATCAACTAATCTTTTGATAAGTATATATGATCATGAAAGAACAACCGTCGACTGGGATTCACGTGCGACTTTAATAAACACATCTTCTAGGGTTATGTCCGCAAGACCTTCAAGCCTGATAATAAGACAGATCTGTTCGTAGTACATCTCGCACACCCGCCAGCAAATCTGAAATGATAGTTTTTGCAACTTGCCAATCTGGTTGTAGAGTTATACAATGCTAAAACTTTTTTCTCTTCTCAACTGTGTAAAAATATAAAAGATTGGCAGTTGTGCAATTATTGGAGAAAACACATAAAAAGGAGTGCGATGAACAATAGCTAATACAAGGAACTAACAGGGACAGCGTGATCATAGACCACTGTCAACTAACGCTGTATCACGAATATTTACCGGACGTTGCGCATAAATTCTATCACTCTATATTTGTCTTAGATATGCTTGATATTGTGCATAAAACCTGAGATTTATCCGCATGTAACGAAAGCCATTAGAGGTACTACTTTCAATAGCATGGTACCAGACCATCTTTGTAACCTAAGTTTTGAGTGTAAGCTGGGATATGGCTAGTTCAAATGAATACGCTGAGGATCTGTACAGACCAAAAATGGTTCTCCACGCATAGATCGACTCCCTAGGAGACAGATCGATCCTCCAAACTCAGTTCTTGTTCCTTATGACCGATTGGAAAATAGGATACCTCGTATTCAATTGAGCTCTCAGCGCGTAGAAATGAATTACATTGGACTAACGCACGGGATGCATTCATTACTCAGTGAGGTTCTTCCATTACAGTAACGTTCAACCTTTCTATTTTTAGTTATGCTTTTATGATCACACAGTGAACTGAACGTAGTCTCTCAACCATTTATTATTTAATAGATCTTGTCTATTTGGCGGTTACTCTTTGGGATCTGTACAGCGTAATGGGAGGACCCGCGTATTCACCAAATCTGATATGAAAACTATTTTTCCACAAATCAAATAATAAAAAGAAAAAAAAAAAAAAAATCTTTTCAGTGGTGTGAGAAAGTACGCCGAGCACCTAGTACAAGCAACCAATTACAGAAAATCAATCACACCGCTGATTACACAGTCTTGCTCGGAATTGAAACACAAGATCTCCTACCTTAACCGTTAAACCACTTCCTGGTGACTATAAAACGGCTCATTAAATTTTGGATCTGCACTATTATATAGAAAAACAGAAAGCAAAATATGCACGTAGGTCAGGAAAGGGAGTTTCTGTTATTTTTCGGAAAAGGAATGCCATGCTTTGACAATGACTATAATGAATAAAATTTATTCACGTGGGTCCACGCGGCATATCATATGTTCATAAATTTGTGAACAGATGCATTGGTTAAAATGCATCTCATATTTTGATCGATTTCTTTTGCAGGCTTGAAAATGGATTTACGAAAATGATTGATAAATATCTATAAAAATTTCATTGTTAAATTTATTTAGATTTTATTTTTAATGTAAAACTACCGTCTCAATTAACAAAAATTGTTATATAACTTTTAAATTTAAATCTTTTGTAATTTATCTTAGTATAGTAGATTGAAAATAAATTAAATATATATATTTTTGAAATAGTAAAAAAATTAATTAATTTATATATATAAAATAGTGAAAAAAAATTTATCATCAATTAATCAACAAACTAATAGTGAGGGTGGACAATTCTAATTTTTATCCTCGATACAAATTGTTTTAGCTTATGTTTCTCCCATCTTCCCTTAGTGAATTTATCATTTTAATTGGTCGGATTTCGAAATTTTTACAAGGATTTCAATGAATATGTAATGCATTACAAATATGGTTTTTAGGTGAAACATGGTTGTCAGTCTTTCCGCTCCTTAAGGGACCTTATCGCTAATAATCTGATAAATAAAATATGCTGATACGACTATATTCTGATAAATGGAATCTGTTCATTGTGCTACGAGTAATCTATTACGAAAATTAACCGAAAATCTACAAAACTTCTTCTGAGTTAAAAAAGTGTTTCTTATCAAGTTACTCAAAATCTGTTGACAATCACGGCATTGGCCTATTCAATTTTTGTGAATAATGTATTTTTTTTGGAATCTGTTATTTGCAATACCCTGAATGTACAACACGAAATTTTATTTTTTATCTCATTAAAGAATGAAATGTATAATTAAAACATTTTAATAATAGGTTTGCTCACAAACTCTTACGTAGGTAAAGATACCCAATCCAAATAGCATGGGAGATTTTTCATTTTAAATATATGGATTATAATATCATATAAAATTATACTATTAAAAAAAAGGAAAAAGAAAAAGAAAACTTCTTTCATAATATTATTTTATTTAATTAATTTAATTAAAATAAATGCATGTTAATAATATTATTTTAATTAATTAAGTTAATTAAAATATGTATATAATATCATGTTATACTTTTGAGTTTAAACTGTATTGCACACATTTTTGTGTGTCTCCTTAATACAAACAGTGACCATCTCAGTTTTTGTATAATAAGGCTATCAATCACCTCTATCATCTACTTGACATAACAAAGTCCAAGCCGATTAGGACTCGTTATGTAAAATTGTCTTATTAAGATTAAGCCTTATAAGAAGGTTTGAATTTCATGAGTAAATAAAATCTTATAGAACCACTTAGGTGATTGTAATGTGTAATTGATGGGTTTAATCTTATATGAAATCATGTTAAATTTTGGCAGGGTGGTGGATTCATTGGTGAACCATGGTTAGAAGAAGTACAAGAAGGAATGGGGCATCTAGAGGGCGCAATGTGGCGCCACCTCAACAACCAACTCCTGCGACACCATCCAATGATGAGGAAAACGTCTCAACACAAAAACCAATACCTGCAGGAGAAGTGTTAAACTTAATGAAATCATTCCAGCACATGTCTGAGGCATTAATAAACCGTCTGGAACAAGATCAGGGAGGACCTGTCATACAAAATGAAGCACCCCGAAACACCACAAGAAATGATGTACGTCGAGATTTGGAAAAAGTAAAATTTCCGGAGTTTTGGGGGTCCACAGATGGTCAATCTGCAGAGGCATGGTTAGAAAGCATGGTTATGTGCTTTACCCTGAGAGAGTATACCTCTAACATGAAGGCAAAGATGGTTGTATTTCAGCTAAAGGGAAATGCACTACTTTGGTGGAAGACCTTGTTACCCCAATTGGGGATGGATATCTCGGAAGTAACTTGGGAATTGTTTGAAGAAAAGTTTAGAGAACGCTACCTATCAGAGGAATTTCTTGAGAGGCAATTAAATGAATTCAATGCTTTAAAGCAAGGGATTCGTTCAGTGCCAGAGTATGAGGCTCGTTTCATGGAATTACTCCGATATGCCCCTCATTTAAACACAGAAAGGCTCAAGGTGAACAAATTTGTGTATGGATTAAATGGAAATATTCGGGCTAAGGTTAGGATCTTAATGCCCCGCACCTTGCACGAAGCAGTCCAACGAGCAATAATTGCAGAAGAGGAGATCATGATTAGTGGACCTAGTAAGACAACCAGGCCCACAGAATCAAGAGTAAACAATGGAATCAGTATGGAACGTAAAAAATTTCAAAGGGGTCCTGTGCTCAATCGTCAAAAGTGGTCTACCGGAACACCATATAGGCATCCAAATCAGCAGTTGCATAAGGTACCTCATCAAGCTCATCAGCAACAACAACATCGTCTTATGCGACAGCACCAAGTCACACCACCTCAGCATCGATCCCATCAGTCTGGCTCTTTCCAGCAGAGTTCCAGGCCAACTCCCAGTTCAGTCAATAATAGAAACCAAGCTCCTAAGAGGGGGTGTTGGACTTGTGGAGGTGCTCACTACGAGAGGGATTGCCCTCAAAAGATAGGTAATAACAACTCAACTCAGAAAGCAGCTACGGTGGGGGACCTGGGGAAGGCTCATCGCATCCATGCAGCGGTGAACAATCGTCAGGTCGAACACCAGTCTACTGTGTTGGAGACCACAGGTAATATTGATGGTATGAGTTTTGTCGTTTTAATAGATCCAGGAGCTACTGATTCTTTTATTTCTTTAAATGCATTATCAAAGATTAAACATAAACCAATTGCTCAATATGATTTTAGACATGTAGAAATGGCATGTGGTATGAAAAGAAATGTAGGAAAGATGGTAAGGGATTGTGAGGTGGACCTGGGTGTATGTAAAACCAAGGTATCCTTGTATTCTACGATTTTAGGAGTCTATGACGTAGTTATAGGAATGGATTGGTTGGAGCGACATGAGGCACTCCTAGATTGCAAAGACAAGGTACTATATTTCACAAATGATGATGGAGAAAGAAGATCATTGAGGGGAAAGAACCGAGGAGTGTCCCTAAGGTTCATCTCCTCCATGCAACTAATGAAATATAGACGAAAGGGGTGTCAGATGTTCACGGTGATGGCTCTAAATGATAAGGGTGATTCTGAAAACTTTGATAAACATCCAATTCTTGTTGAATTCAAGGATGTATTTCCTGAAGAATTACCGGGCTTACCCCCAAAAAGGGAAATTGATTTCACCATCGGCCTTAAACCAGGCACTGAGCCTATTGCAAAGACACCTTATCGTATGTCAGCTCCAGAACTAAAGGAATTGCAAAAACAATTAAAGGAATTGTTGGACTTGGGGTTCATACGACCCAGCATATCTCCGTGGGGAGCTCCCGTGATTTTTGTTAAGAAGAAGGATGGGTCTTGGCAACTGTGCATTGACTACCGCCAGTTGAACAAAGTGACAATAAAGAATCAATATCCTTTACCTAGGATAGATGACTTGTTTGATCAAATGAAGGGGGCAACCGTGTTTTCAAAAATAGATTTAAGGTCAGGATATCATCAATTAAGAATCAAGGAAGAAGATATTCCGAAGACAGCCTTTAAGACAAGGTTTGGGCATTATGAATTTGTAGTGTTACCCTTTGGACTGACAAATGCCCCAGGTGTTTTCATGAGTTTGATGAATGGGATATTCCGGGATTACTTAGACAAATTTGTACAAGTATTTATAGATGACATTTTGATCTACTCAAAGACCCCGGAAGATCATGACGAACACTTGAGGATAGTTCTGCAATGCCTGAGAGAAAACCAATTGTATGGAAAACTGTCAAAGTGTTCCTTTTACCAATCTAAGATTCATTATCTTGGGCACATTATCTCTGGGGATGGCATCGCGGTAGACCCGACAAAGATAGAGGCCATCATGGAATGGCCAGCACCAACCAATGTTCATGAAATACGAAATTTTATGGGCATGGCAGGGTATTATCGTAGATTTGTCGAAGGATTTTCGAGAGTAGCAAGCCCCATTACCGAGCTCCAGAGAAAGAACAGGAAATTTATTTGGACTGAAAAATGTGAAGAGGCATTCCAAAAGTTGAAAGTATTGTTAATGACGGCACCAATTTTGAAAGTGCCTGATATGGAACAAGAATTTTTGGTTTGCACTGATGCATCCAAGCAAGGGTTGGGTTGTGTATTGATGCAGGAAGGAAGAGTAATAGCATATGCATCAAGAAAACTTAGAACCCATGAAGAGAACTACGCAACCCATGATCTTGAAATGGTAGCAATTGTTTATGCACTAAAGAACTGGAGACACTACCTTCTAGGAAGGAAGTTTGAACTTAGAACTAACCATTGTGGACTACAGCACATATTCACTCAGGACCACTTAAATGAAAGGCAAAGAAGATGGTCTGAGCTAATCAGTGAATATGATTTTGAGATTACTTACATAAAAGGAACAGTAAATAGGGTAGCTAATGCTTTAAGTAGGAGGCCTCGAATATTTTCAGTGATTCCTTTAAAGACAAATTTGAGGGAGAGGTTGCTTGACTTGCAATTTCAAGACACCTGGTACAAGGAGGTGAGCAAGAGTTTGAGGGAGGACGAAATGAGGATCCCAAAATATGAAGAATACTCCCTTGATAATGATGGACTTCTACGATTCCGGGGAAGGATATATGTACCACCGAATGAAAATATACGCCAATTGATATTGAGTGAAGCACATCGTGCAATATACATGGCACACCCTGGTGTTAAGAAAATGAGTGCAGATCTGAAACCACTTTTCTTTTGGAAAGGAATGAAGAAGGACATTGTAAACTTTGTAGCAAGATGCTTAGAGTGTCAGCGAGTAAAAGCTGAACACAGACATCTAGCAGGGTTATTGCAACCCCATGAGATACCAGAATCTAAATGGGAAGTTATATCAATGGACTTCATTGTGGGACTACCAATGACCTCCAGAAGACATGATTCCATATTTGTAATAGTGGACACATTGACCAAGAGTGCCCATTTTATACCAGTTAAGACTACATATAAGGCACCTGAGATAGCTAGAGTTTTTATTGATGAGATTGTAAGATTACATGGAGTTCCGAGGAAGATCATATCGAATAGGGGAGCAGTATTTATAGGAAGGTTTTGGACCAGTTTCCAAGAGGCCTTGGGAACCTAATTAAATTTCAGCACTGCATACCACCCTGAGACAGATGGTCAAACAGAGAGGACTAATCAAATCCTCGAAGACATGCTACGAATGTATGTGATGGACCAACAAAAGAAATGGGAGGAGTTTCTACCTTTGGTAGAATTTGCTTACAATAACAGTTATCAAAGTTCCATCAAGATGGCACCATTTGAGTTCTTGTATGGAAGACCATGCAGAACACCTCTTAGTTGGGACCGACTAGAGGACCGAGTATTAATAGGGCCAGAAGTGGTGCAAGAGATGGAGGAACAAATGACTGTGATTAAAGGAAGGCTAAAAGAAGCACAAGATCGACAAAAGAGTTATGTTGATTCTCATCGAATAGACCGAAATTATGAAGTGGGAGATAGGGTGTTCCTGAGAGTAAGGCCCCAAAAGAGCTCTATAAGATTTGGAAAGGGAGCAAAATTGTCCCCACGGTTTGTGGGACCTTTTGAAGTTTTAGAAAGAAAAGGGCCGGTAGCGTATAGACTTGCATTACCTCCATCCCTAGCACGTATTCATGATGTGTTTCATGTTTCTGTTTTACGTCATTATATTTCAGATCCATCACATGTTATTGACTTAAATCACTTGCAGGTTTCGGACGAGGGCAAGATGATGGTCGAACCAGTTCACATTTTGGACCAGTGAACTTTGCAGCTTAGACGACGATTATTGGACCAGGTTAAGGTCCAGTGGGACAATTACAGTCCTAGTTCAGCCACTTGGGAAAATGCCGAAGAGATGCATCATCGTTTTCCTTATCTATTTCAAGGACTTCGAGACAAAGTCCACTATTAAGAGGGGGTGTATGTAGTGCCCTACTCTAGTTGACTGACAGTGATATGAATTTTAACAATTTAGCCCAAAAACCAACACTTTATTCTTTGAGGACCTCAGATTGAGGATCCGGACACATGACTCTATTATTAGTGGATTTGATGGTTATGTATGTCTTTATTGATTCTATGATGATTGTAGCATTAATGGATATGCATGTTCTCTATTGATATCATGATGATGATAGATTTTATGGATAGATATGTTTCTATTGATGTTACGATGATGATGGCTTGATGGATATGTCACCACTTCCATGGTTTGAAACTTCGGGACGAAGTTTAATTTAAGGGGGGGTGTACTTGATATGACATTAACAATGATTTAGCCTTAAGTCTCACACATTATTATTTGAGGACCTCAGGTGGAGGATACTGACACTTCACTCTACTATTAGTGGATGTGTTTATTTCCTAGTCGGTGTTAGGATGATGGTGGCTTTGATGGATATGTATTTTTATATTGACATTATGATGATGATAGTTGTGATGGATGTGTCTACTTACATTACTTCTGGTTGACGATAAACAATGATGTGGATGCCTATGTCATGTTGATGATTTTGTTATGAAAATGACCAGCACTAAGAAACTTGGTTACTGATGATTATTGAGTATTACAGGAAACCGCCAAAGGCACTCGCATATGATGAGTTGACAACATCTGGTTTGATAGAAATTAATATTTTTGTATTTGAACTTCTAAGTTCAGTTTGAAACTTGTTATATATATACATATACTCTGATGATATGTCATTGGTTGCAGGAACATGTTAGTTGCTTGGCCGAATGACTCACATATGGGTGATGGGGTTGTACAATTGGATGGAACTTCATGGGAGGGGTGGGACAGTGTCCCTGATCTCACCTACTAGCACTCCCGCCATGACTTAGGATGGAAAGGTCGAAACACCTTCGCCTTGAAGATCATGATGTCGTGGGGGCAGGTCCCAAATTGGGTTCGCTCACGAGGATTTCTGGGGGGCGCGCATCAAGGCGGACTCCTTGATCCCCAGCACCATTAGTCTCACTATAGCAGGCAACATACGAGATGATAAGGGTCTCTGTAGTTGCACATATAATTTCCCCTCATAACCACTGGATGCTTGAAGGGCAAGTGGTGTGGCACCCTTGGAATTTCAAGAGAAATTCTTGAAGGGCACGACCGACTTGGCACCCTTGGCATCAAAAATAAATTCTTAGGCATGGCACCCTTGGAACTTCGAATGGAAGTTCTTGAAGGGCATGACTAAACTCGACCCTCGACATCATTAAAGAACTAATAAATATAATCAATATATGAAATCCAACTAATTCATAACAAATGATATATGAGGTTAGAACCAAAAGAATTAAATCAAGAATAAAACTTAGGGTAAGGGAGGAATAGGAAGAGATAAATTAATTACCATGATAACTCTACCCTTTCCATGATAAAACAAAATATTAAATGGATAATGTATATAAGTAGCTTAATTAGGCAAAAAAGGGAAAAGAGGGACATAGAGTTAAGTATAAAGATTTATTAAAAACTTCATTAAGAGAAGAGGGTGGTGAATTATAATAAGATTAATAAATTAAAATTTGAGAAATTAGAGAACTTCCATGTGGCAAGAGCCAACATAAGAATATTCATCATAAATGCAAATTGAGGTAGTTTAGGGGACCAAATCTAAGACTTATCAATTAACTGCAGTAATAAACACAAATTAAGGAGTAGAAAAGGGGAATCAAGAGACAACTAGGAGAAGAAATAGGAAGTCTTGTTGGGTTGAGGAAAATTGCTATTTCAAGTGAATAATTAAGTAAATTATTTTGGAGAGTCTTGATGAGAGGATGACACATGGGTGGGTGAATAATCAAATTTTGGGTTAATAAAAAACAATTATTTATGCATGAAGTTCCAAGTGTCACCTATGAAACATTCTATAAAAGAAAGGGAAAGAGAAGGGAAAAAGGACTTTTTTTAGGGGGTTTTATCCTATTGTTGGATGGAGGAGATGATGTCAAATTTGAGTAGTTATGAGCTATAGTTGAGTTTGGTGAGATAGAGTGTTATAGAGAGGGGACTCTTGAGCCAAGAGAGGCTCACCTCTATCAGCTAGCATTTTCCTTTGATTTACAACCCCATTACAGCTCGGGGGTCCGCGGGGAAGGAGAGTACCCAAGGAGTAGGCTGGGAGGTTAACCGGTGAGTCACTGCATTCGGCTTTAGCATGACACATTCAGGCGTGGAGATAGACGACATCAAAGGAGCTCGCCAAGCAGCAGGTCCAGTTTGGCTCTCATTTCAGGGTGTACGGTACACGTTTATTTTTATCGCTTTTATTTATGATGATTTCATTGTGCCTAGAATTCACAAGTTAAATGGATGTATGTGTGTGAAATCTAATTTTATGAACTTGAATATAACTGATGCAAATTCTTGTGTTCAGTTTTTTTTTATGCTTATGGTATGAATAGTTAAATTTTTACTAAGTTTTCATAAACTTGTAGGACTATGGTTTAATTGGCAGTTAGTCACACCCCTTCTTGGATAGCCTCGGTGTCATTTGTCGTGTTCTATTGTACTCTTAGACAGAGCCTGGACAGGGCCAGGTAGCCTCCAGATCTCATCCTCTTTAGGAGGTGACATATCTGGTAAATGCCCTCCCAGTCAATCTCTGGTCAGAGTTCGTTGTGTTTAAGCCTAGCGTTCTAGTTAAATATAGATTTGAGTCTCTACACTTGGTATCAGAGCAAAGTTCAACCTCTAGGACCTATAGGCCCATAAAGTATTAAGGTTTTCTTGTATTTTTTTTTTTTTTTAGAGCAAGGACAAAACGACACACAGTGCTTATTTTTACTATACAACTACATAGTGAACATAAATTTTAATCATAACAATGCTATAGCAATTTGGAGAAATCATATCCCAAGCACTTCATACCATATATTCCGGTTAACAGTTCTCTATGTGCATGCCATTTCGTTGATGTATGCCATTGACATGTTAATATAAAATGGATCTGGAAGAAGTTCATAATATAAACCAAATGTCATAAGTATTAAATATATAAGTAAAACGTTGACATGAATCATTAGATGCGATGAAGTTTAAGACTCATCATACTCTCAATCCATACCGATAGTGACAGGAATTAATAACTTTTGATGTACTCAAGTATTATAAAAAACTCGCTAGTTGGATCTTGCCTTGAAAATTCTCATCTTCCATGTTTTCCACAATACATAAAGCATTATTATAACTCTGTCACGTATAACAACAAAAAGCAATATTTGCTCCAAGCATACAGGGTCTTGATTGATGGTAATCAATCATGTTTATAAAACGCATGCTTCACATTCAGATTTAGAGATAGCGTTCATCGTATTAAATTGTTGGAAAACATGCAATATGGCATTTTAGCAATTAGAACTTGAAGAATTTATTTGCTATCGTTTTGAGAACACAACTTATACTATACAGACAAGTATGTAGAAAGAAGACTTTTTGATCTAGAAGAAAGATATGCTATAGTAATATAGTTCCAATTAAAATCAAATCATTTTGAATGATAAAGTTTTTATTACAGACACTGTGGAGGCATTAGACAATATGCCTTGTAAAGATAATCAACTAATCTTTTGATAAGTATATATGATCATGAAAGAACAACCGTCGACTGGGATTCACGTGCGACTTTAATAAACACATCTTCTAGGGTTATGTCCGCAAGACCTTCAAGCCTGATAATAAGACAGATCTGTTCGTAGTACATCTCGCACACCCGCCAGCAAATCTGAAATGATAGTTTTTGCAACTTGCCAATCTGGTTGTAGAGTTATACAATGCTAAAACTTTTTTCTCTTCTCAACTGTGTAAAAATATAAAAGATTGGCAGTTGTGCAATTATTGGAGAAAACACATAAAAAGGAGTGCGATGAACAATAGCTAATACAAGGAACTAACAGGGACAGCGTGATCATAGACCACTGTCAACTAACGCTGTATCACGAATATTTACCGGACGTTGCGCATAAATTCTATCACTCTATATTTGTCTTAGATATGCTTGATATTGTGCATAAAACCTGAGATTTATCCGCATGTAACGAAAGCCATTAGAGGTACTACTTTCAATAGCATGGTACCAGACCATCTTTGTAACCTAAGTTTTGAGTGTAAGCTGGGATATGGCTAGTTCAAATGAATACGCTGAGGATCTGTACAGACCAAAAATGGTTCTCCACGCATAGATCGACTCCCTAGGAGACAGATCGATCCTCCAAACTCAGTTCTTGTTCCTTATGACCGATTGGAAAATAGGATACCTCGTATTCAATTGAGCTCTCAGCGCGTAGAAATGAATTACATTGGACTAACGCACGGGATGCATTCATTACTCAGTGAGGTTCTTCCATTACAGTAACGTTCAACCTTTCTATTTTTAGTTATGCTTTTATGATCACACAGTGAACTGAACGTAGTCTCTCAACCATTTATTATTTAATAGATCTTGTCTATTTGGCGGTTACTCTTTGGGATCTGTACAGCGTAATGGGAGGACCCGCGTATTCACCAAATCTGATATGAAAACTATTTTTCCACAAATCAAATAATAAAAAGAAAAAAAAAAAAAAAATCTTTTCAGTGGTGTGAGAAAGTACGCCGAGCACCTAGTACAAGCAACCAATTACAGAAAATCAATCACACCGCTGATTACACAGTCTTGCTCGGAATTGAAACACAAGATCTCCTACCTTAACCGTTAAACCACTTCCTGGTGACTATAAAACGGCTCATTAAATTTTGGATCTGCACTATTATATAGAAAAACAGAAAGCAAAATATGCACGTAGGTCAGGAAAGGGAGTTTCTGTTATTTTTCGGAAAAGGAATGCCATGCTTGACAATGACTATAATGAATAAAATTTATTCACGTGGGTCCACGCGGCATATCATATGTTCATAAATTTGTGAACAGATGCATTGGTTAAAATGCATCTCATATTTTGATCGATTTCTTTTGCAGGCTTGAAAATGGATTTACGAAAATGATTGATAAATATCTATAAAAATTTCATTGTTAAATTTATTTAGATTTTATTTTTAATGTAAAACTACCGTCTCAATTAACAAAAATTGTTATATAACTTTTAAATTTAAATCTTTTGTAATTTATCTTAGTATAGTAGATTGAAAATAAATTAAATATATATATTTTTGAAATAGTAAAAAAATTAATTAATTTATATATATAAAATAGTGAAAAAAAATTTATCATCAATTAATCAACAAACTAATAGTGAGGGTGGACAATTCTAATTTTTATCCTCGATACAAATTGTTTTAGCTTATGTTTCTCCCATCTTCCCTTAGTGAATTTATCATTTTAATTGGTCGGATTTCGAAATTTTTACAAGGATTTCAATGAATATGTAATGCATTACAAATATGGTTTTTAGGTGAAACATGGTTGTCAGTCTTTCCGCTCCTTAAGGGACCTTATCGCTAATAATCTGATAAATAAAATATGCTGATACGACTATATTCTGATAAATGGAATCTGTTCATTGTGCTACGAGTAATCTATTACGAAAATTAACCGAAAATCTACAAAACTTCTTCTGAGTTAAAAAAGTGTTTCTTATCAAGTTACTCAAAATCTGTTGACAATCACGGCATTGGCCTATTCAATTTTTGTGAATAATGTATTTTTTTTGGAATCTGTTATTTGCAATACCCTGAATGTACAACACGAAATTTTATTTTTTATCTCATTAAAGAATGAAATGTATAATTAAAACATTTTAATAATAGGTTTGCTCACAAACTCTTACGTAGGTAAAGATACCCAATCCAAATAGCATGGGAGATTTTTCATTTTAAATATATGGATTATAATATCATATAAAATTATACTATTAAAAAAAAGGAAAAAGAAAAAGAAAACTTCTTTCATAATATTATTTTATTTAATTAATTTAATTAAAATAAATGCATGTTAATAATATTATTTTAATTAATTAAGTTAATTAAAATATGTATATAATATCATGTTATACTTTTGAGTTTAAACTGTATTGCACACATTTTTGTGTGTCTCCTTAATACAAACAGTGACCATCTCAGTTTTTGTATAATAAGGCTATCAATCACCTCTATCATCTACTTGACATAACAAAGTCCAAGCCGATTAGGACTCGTTATGTAAAATTGTCTTATTAAGATTAAGCCTTATAAGAAGGTTTGAATTTCATGAGTAAATAAAATCTTATAGAACCACTTAGGTGATTGTAATGTGTAATTGATGGGTTTAATCTTATATGAAATCATGTTAAATTTTGGCAGGGTGGTGGATTCATTGGTGAACCATGGTTAGAAGAAGTACAAGAAGGAATGGGGCATCTAGAGGGCGCAATGTGGCGCCACCTCAACAACCAACTCCTGCGACACCATCCAATGATGAGGAAAACGTCTCAACACAAAAACCAATACCTGCAGGAGAAGTGTTAAACTTAATGAAATCATTCCAGCACATGTCTGAGGCATTAATAAACCGTCTGGAACAAGATCAGGGAGGACCTGTCATACAAAATGAAGCACCCCGAAACACCACAAGAAATGATGTACGTCGAGATTTGGAAAAAGTAAAATTTCCGGAGTTTTGGGGGTCCACAGATGGTCAATCTGCAGAGGCATGGTTAGAAAGCATGGTTATGTGCTTTACCCTGAGAGAGTATACCTCTAACATGAAGGCAAAGATGGTTGTATTTCAGCTAAAGGGAAATGCACTACTTTGGTGGAAGACCTTGTTACCCCAATTGGGGATGGATATCTCGGAAGTAACTTGGGAATTGTTTGAAGAAAAGTTTAGAGAACGCTACCTATCAGAGGAATTTCTTGAGAGGCAATTAAATGAATTCAATGCTTTAAAGCAAGGGATTCGTTCAGTGCCAGAGTATGAGGCTCGTTTCATGGAATTACTCCGATATGCCCCTCATTTAAACACAGAAAGGCTCAAGGTGAACAAATTTGTGTATGGATTAAATGGAAATATTCGGGCTAAGGTTAGGATCTTAATGCCCCGCACCTTGCACGAAGCAGTCCAACGAGCAATAATTGCAGAAGAGGAGATCATGATTAGTGGACCTAGTAAGACAACCAAGCACGCAGAATCAAGAGTAAACAATGGAATCAGTATGGAACGTAAAAATTTTCAAAGGGGTCTTGTGCTCAATCGTCAAAAGTGGTCTACCGGAACACCATATAGGCATCCAAATCAGCAGCTACATAAGGTACCTCATCAAGCTCGTCAGCAACAACAACATCGTCTTATGCGACAGCACCAAGTCACACCACCTCAGCATCGATCCCATCAGTCTGGCTCTTTCCAGCAGAGTTCCAGGCCAACTCCCAGTTCAGTCAATAATAGAAACCAAGCTCCTAAGAGGGGGTGTTGGACTTGTGGAGGTGCTCACTACGAGAGGGATTGCCCTCAAAAGATAGGTAATAACAACTCAACTCAGAAAGCAGCTACGGTGGGGGACCTGGGGAAGGCTCATCGCATCCATGCAGCGGTGAACAATCGTCAGGTCGAACACCAGTCTACTGTGTTGGAGACCACAGGTAATATTGATGGTATGAGTTTTGTCGTTTTAATAGATCCAGGAGCTACTGATTCTTTTATTTCTTTAAATGCATTATCAAAGATTAAACATAAACCAATTGCTCAATATGATTTTAGACATGTAGAAATGGCATGTGGTATGAAAAGAAATGTAGGAAAGATGGTAAGGGATTGTGAGGTGGACCTGGGTGTATGTAAAACCAAGGTATCCTTGTATTCTACAATATTAGGAGTCTATGACATAGTCATAGGAATGGATTGGTTGGAGCGACATGAGGCACTCCTAGATTGCAAAGACAAGGTACTATATTTCACAGATGATAATGGACAAAGAAAATCATTGAGGGGAAAGAATCAAGGGGTGTCCCTAAGGTTCATCTCCTCCATGCAACTAATGAAATATAGCCGAAAGGGGTGTCAAATGTTCACGGTGGTAGCTCTAAATTATAAGGGTGATTCTAAAAAATTTGATAAACATCCAATTCTTGTTGAATTCAAGGATGTATTTCTTGAATAATTACATGGCCTACCCCCAAAAAGGGAAAATGATTTCACCATCGACCTTAAACCAAGCACTGAGCTTATTGCAAAGGCACCTTATCGTATGTCAGCTCTAGAACTAAAGGAATTTCAAATAAAATTAAAGGAATTGTTGGATTTTGGGTTCATGTGACCCAACATATCTCCATAGGGAGCTCCCATGATTTTCGTTAAGAAGAAGGATGGGTCTTGGTGACTGTGCATTGACTATCGCCAGTTGAACAAAGTGACAATAAATAATCAATATCCTTTACCTAGAATAGATGACTTGTTTGATCAAATGAAGGGGGAAAATGTGTTTTCAAAAATAGATTTGAGGTCAGGATATCATCAATTAAGAATCAAGGAAGAAGATATTCTAAAGACAGCCTTTAAGACAAGATTTGGGCATTATGAATTTGTAGTTTTACCCTTCGGACTGACAAATGCCCCAGGTGTTTTCATGAGTCTAATGAATGGGATATTCCGGGATTACTTAGACAAGTTTGTACAAGTATTTATCGATGACATTTTGATCTACTCAAAGACCCCAAAAGATCATGACGAACACTTGAGGATAGTTCTTCAATGCCTTAGAGAAAACCAATTGTATGGAAAAATGTCAAAGTGTTCCTTTTACCAATCAAAGATTCATTATCTTGGGCACATTATCTCTGGGGATGGCATCACGGTAGATCCGAAAAAGATATAGGCCATCATGGAATGGCCAGCACCAACCAATGTTCATGAAATACGAAGTTTCATGGGCATGGCAGGGTATTATCGTAGATTTCTCGAAGGATTTTCAAGGGTAGCAAGCCCCATTATCGAGCTCAAAAGAAAGAACAAGAAATTCATTTGGACTGAAAAATGTGAAGAGACATTCCAAAGGTTGAAAGTATTGTTAACGACGACACCAATTTTGAAAGTGCCAGACATGGAACAAAAATTTTGGTTTGCACTGATGCCTCCAAGCAAGGGTTGGGTTGTGTATTGATGCAGGAAGGAAGATTAATAGCATATGCATCAAGAAAAATTAGAACCCACGAAGAGAACTACGCAACCCATGATCTAGAAATGGCAGCACTTGTTTATGCACTAAAGATTTGGAGACACTACCTTATAGGAAGGAAGTTTGAACTTAGAACTGACCATTGTGGGCTACAACACATATTCACTCAGGACCACTTAAATGTAAGGCAAAGAAGATGGTCTAAGCTAATCAGTGAATATGATTTTGATATTAATTACATAAAAGGAACACTAAATAGGGTGGTTGATGCTTTAAGTAGGAGGCCTCGAATATTTTCAGTGATTCCCTTAAAGACAAACTTAAGGGAGAAGTTGCTTGACTTGCAATTTAAGGACACCTGGTACAAGGAGGTTAGCAAGAGTTTGAGGGAGGACGAAATGAGAATCCCAAAATATGAAGAATACTCCCTTGATGGTGATGGACTTCTACGATTCCGGGGAAGGATATATGTGCCACCAAATGAATATATACACCAATTGATCTTGAATGAAGCACATCGTGTAGTATATATGGCACACCCTGGTGTTAAGAAGATGAGTGCAGACTCGAAACCACTTTTATTTTGGAAAGGAATGAAGAAGGACATTGTAAACTTTGTAGCAAGATGCTTAGAGTGTCAGCGAGTAAAAGCTGAACACAGACATCCAGCAGGGTTATTGCAACCCCATGAGATACCAGAGTCTAAATGGGAAGTTATATCAATGGACTTCATTGTGGGACTACCAATGACCTCAAGACGACATGATTCCATATTTGTAGTGGTGGACACATTGACCAAGAGTGCCCATTTTATACTAGTTAAGACTACATATAAGGCACCAGAGATAGCAAGAGTTTTTATTGATGAGATTGTAAGATTACATGGAGTTCCAAGGAAGATCATATCAGATAGAGGAGCAGTGTTTACAGGAAGGTTTTGGACTAGTTTCCAAGAAGCCTTGGGAACCCAATTGAATTTTATCATTGCATACCACCCTGAGACAGATGATCAGATAGAGAGGACTAATCAAATCTTTGAAGACATGCTACGAATTTATGTAATGGACCAACAAAAGAAATGGGAGGAGTTTTTACCTTTCGTGGAATTTTCTTACAATAACAATTATCAAAGTTCCATCAAGATGGCACCATTTGAATTCTTGTATGGAAGACCATGCAGAACACCTCTTAGTTGGGACCGACTAGAGGATCGAGTATTAATAGGGCCAGAAGTGGGCAAGAGATGGAAGAACAAATTACTATGGTTAAAGGGAGGCTAAAAGAAGCACAAGATCGAAAAAAGAGTTATGCTGACTCTCATCGAATAGACCGAAGTTATGAAGTGGGAGATAGGGTGTTCTTGAGAGTAAGGCCCCAAAAGAGCTCTATAAGATTTGGAAAGGGAGTAAAATTGTCTCCACAGTTTGTGGGACCTTTTGAAGTTTTAGAAAGAAAAGGGCCGGTAGCATATAGAATTGCATTACCTCCATCCCTAACACGTATTCATGATGTGTTTCATGTTTCTGTTTTGCGTCATTATATTTTAGATCCATCACATGTTATTGACTTAGGTCACTTGCAGGTTTCGGACGAGGGCGCGATGATGGTCGAACCAGTTCGCATATTGGACCAACAAACTTTGCATCTTAGACGACGATTATTGGACCAGGTTAAGGTCCAATGGGATAATTACAGTCCTAGTTCAGCCACTTGGGAGGATGCCGAAGAGATGCATCATCGTTTTCCTTATCTATTCTAAGGACTTCGAGACAAAGTCCACTATTAAGAGAGGATGTATGTAGTGCCCTAATCTAGTTGACTGACAGTGATATGAATTTTAACATTATTTAGCCCTAAGACCTGCACTTTATTCTTTGAGGACCTCAGGTTGAGAATCTGGACACATGACTCTATTATTAGTGGATGTGATGGTTATATATGTCTTTATTGATACTATGATGATGATAGCATTTATGGATATGCATGTTCTTTATTGATATCATGATGATGATAGATTTTATGGATAGATATGTTTTCTATTGATTTTATGATGATGATGTCTTTGATGGATATGTCACCACTTCCATGGTTTGAAACTTCAGGACGAAGTTTAATTGAAGGGGGGGTGTATGTAGTGCCCCACTCTAGATTTCTGACCTTGATATGACATTAACAATGATTTAGCCTTAAGGCTCACACATTATTATTTAAGGACCTCAGGTGGAGGATATTGACACTTCACTCTACTATTAGTGGATGTGTTTATTTCCTAGTCAGTGTTAGGATGATGGTGGCTTTGATGGATATGTATTTTCTACTGACGTTATTATGATGATAGTTGTGATGAATGTGTCTACTTACATTACTTCTGGTTCACGATAAACAATGATGTGGATGACTATGTCATGTTGATTATTTTGTTATGAAATGACTAACACTAAGAAACTTGGTGACTGATGATTATTGAGTATTACAAGAAACCACCAGAGGCACTCGCATATGATGAGTTGATAACATCTGGTTTGATAGGAATTAATATTTTGTCTTGAAATTATAAGTTCAGTTTGGAACTTGATATATATATATACTCTGATGATATGTCAGTGGTTGTAGGAACATGTTAGTTGCTTGGCCGAATGACTCACATATGGGTGATGGGGTTGTAAAATTGGATGGAACAACATGGGAGGGGTGGAACAGTGTCTCTGATCTCACCCGCTAGCCTCCCGCCATGACTTAGGCTGGAAAGGTCGAAGTACCTTCGACTTGAAGATCACGATGTCGTGAGGGCAGGTCCCAAATTTGGTTCACTCACGAGGATTTTCTGGGGGGCGCGCATCAAGGCAGATTACTTGATCCCCAGCACCATTAGTCTCACTATAGCAGGAAACATATGAGATGATAGGGGTCTCTGTCATTGCACATATAATTTCCCCTCGTAACCACTGGATACTTGAAGGGAAAGTGGTGCGGCAGCCTTGGAATTTCAAGAGAAATTCTTGAAGGGCACGACCGACTTGGCACCCTTGGTATCAAAAAAAACATCTTAGGCATGGCACCCTTGGAACTTCTAATGGAATTTCTTGAAGGGCATTACCAGCTTGACACCCTCGACATCATTAAAGAAACTAATAAGAATAAACAATATATGAAAATCCAACTATTCATATCAAGTGATATAGGATGTTAGAACCAAAGGAATACAAATCAAGAATAAAACTTAGGGTAAGGGAGGAATAGGAAGAGATAAAATATTTTACCATGATAACTCTACCCTTTCCATGTTAAATCAAAATATTAAATGGATAATGAATATAATTAAATTAATTAGGTAAAAAGGAGAAAAGAGGCATAGAGTTAATTATAAAGATGTATTAAAAACTTCATTAAGAGAAGTAGGGTGGTGAATTATAATAAGATTAATAAATTAAAATTTGAGAAATTAGAGAACTTTCATGTGGCAAAGAGCCAACATAAGAATATTCATCATAAATGCAAATTGAGGTAGTTTAGGGGACCAAATCTGAGACTTATCAATTAACTACAGTAATAAACACAAATTAAGGAGTAGAAAGTGGGAATCAAGAGACAACTAGGAGAAGAAATAGGAAGTCTTGTCGGTTTGAGGAAAATTACTATTTTAAATGAATAATTAAGTAAATTATTTTGGAGAGTCTTGATGAGAGGATGACACATGGGTGGGTGAATAATCAAATTTTGGGTTAATAAAAAAATAATTATTTATGCATGAAGTTCCAAGTGTCACCTATGAAACATTCTATAAAAGAAAGGGGAAGGGAAAGGAAAGGGACTTTTGGTTTTACCCTATTGTTGGATGGAAGAGACTATGTCAAAATTGAGTGGTTATGAGCTATAGTTGAGTTTGGTGAGACAGAGTGTTATAGAGAGGGGACTCTTGAGCCAAGAGAGGCTCACCTCTATCAGCTAGCATTTTCCTTTGTTTGTACAACCCCACTGCAGCTCGGGGGTCCGCGGGGAAGGAGAGTACCCAAGGAGTAGGCTGGGAGGTTAACCGGTGAGTCACTGCATTCGGCTTGAGCACGACACATTCAGGCGTGCAGGTAGACGACATCAAAGGGGCTCGACAAGCAGCAGGTCCAGTTTGGCTCTCGTTTCAGGGTGTACGGTACACGTTTATTTATATCGCTTTTATTTATGATGTTTTCATATGTGTATGAAGTCTAATTTTATGAATTTGGATATCAGCTTTGTATGCTTATGGTATGAATAGTTAAATTTTTACTAAGTTTTCAGAAACTTTTATGACTATGGTTTAAATTGGCAGTTAGTCACACCCCTTTTTGGACAGCCTCGATGTCATTCGTCGTGTTTTATTGTACTCTTAGACAGAGCCTGGACAGGGCCAGGTAGCCTCCAGATCTCATCCTCTTTAGGAGGTGACATATCAAATGCCCTCCCAGTCAATCTCTGGTCAGAGTTCATTGTGTTTAAGCCTAGCGTTCTAGTTAAATATAGATTTGAGTCTCTACATCTTTCATGTTTTATGTTGTTGTTAACCGATGTTGTTCCTGTTTCGTATTACAAATAGGCAGCCTCGGCATTTGCATATCTTTTGACTAATGACATGGAATCCATCTTGTCCTTCTGCTAATTTAATTTTCTTAGTTTTTGTTTAATTCCAGCACTGTTTGTTTATTTCAGTCTTGCACATTTGCTTCAGTAGTTAGATATAGATATATTAAATTGCTCATGTCATTTTCAGTTACCTCCGAAAGCCATAGCTGGACTAATGGTGAGGGATTGAAGTATGAGTGTGTAGTTTGATATTAATTTACTTTCTGCAAGTTAGATATATTAAATTGCTCATGTCATTTTCAGTTACCTCCGAAAGCCACAGCTGGACTGATGGTGAGGGATTGAAGTATGAGTGTGTAGTTTGATATTAGTTTACTTTCCGCAAGTTAGATATATTAAATTGCTCATGTCATTTTCAGTTACCTCCGAAAGCCACAGCTGGACTGATGGTGAGGGATTGAAGTATGAGTGTGTAGTTTGATATTAGTTTTTTTTTCTGCAAATTAGATATCAGATTGCTCAAGTTGTTTATGGTTACCTCCGAAAGCCATAGCTGGACTAATGGTGAGGGATCAGAATATAAGTTGATGTAATTTGATTTAGATTTACTTTGTTGCAATTCTTGGATTTCTTTAAGCATAGTTTCTTTTGTATTTGGACAGTAGCAAGGATAATGAGTTTCATGATCAGTAGTTCACTGTTTGTTTGACTATAATAGTGATGCAATTTCATTTTCTTTGAAGAATTAATTTTGTCATTGTGTGTTTTAAAATTCTTTTGAATTTTGGAAAATCATTAGAAGGACATCATTGTCTTGAATATTTGTCTCCATACTTGTCTTTTAGAATTTCATAAAAATCCAAAAACGACAAAAAGTAAGAGATAGGTTATCTTGCACATATAGTGCGCCACACTTCATCAACTTACGAATCCCGGATTGATAAATTAATGTAGAAATTTAGGACACACTAAATTGACCAAACATTTTGGCGCCGTTGCCGGGGAAGTGTAACTAGGTAGCCAATTTCTTAAAAAAAAATAATAATAATAAAAGAAGGGAAAACTTGATAACTTCTTGAAGTATGCTCTCCTCTTGCACCTAGTGTGATCTGGAGGATCACAAAAGAGAGTTATTGGTTCAGTAATTTCTTAAGTATGCTCTGTTCTTGCACCTAGTGTGATCTGGAAGATCAGAAAGAGAATTATTAGCCCAACTTTAAAAAAAAAAAAAAAAAAAAAAAAATGACATGCATAGAGCAGGAGATTCTAGGGGAAGGTTTATAGCTAAAGCCAAGAGTTCGATTTTCACAACTCCATCTTCTTCAAGGCATAGACAAGATTCACCACCATCTACCCCTAGCCTTAAGATTTTTGGAATTCAAGGAGCAACTGAATTAGAGGATTCTCCTATACCACCTACTAAATCTCATTTAGAAAAGGAAGAGATTCCCTCTCATCCTCCCTTGATAGAAGAACCAGAGGACTTTAAGGACTCTAAAGAAACTATCATGGCAGAGGAAATAATAAATGGATTTGGAGGTAGAGGTAGAGGTAGAGGAGGAGGAAACAATGGAGACAACAATGGTGAAGGTAATAATGGAAGAAATAGGGAAAGAGACAACTTGTTTGGATTCCCTATAGTTGATGAGGAAACTCATACAACGATGAAAAACATCTCACCATCTGTCCTCCCCAACTTTTATGGATTGCGAAGTGAGGATCCTGAAACATTTCTGTTTGAGTTTGAAGTCGTGTGCCGAACCTATGACTATATGGAAGACTCTAAAAAACTCAAACTGTTTCCTTCAACATTGAAGGGAGCTGCTTTGAAATGGTTCATGGGATTAGCTACTCAATCTATTAGGACTTGGAATGATATGAAAAAAAAAAATTTGGATAGATACTTGGACTATTGTATGCCCACCAATCACAAGGATGAGGTATTCAAAATGATGCAAAAAGAAGATGAAAATTTGGAAGACTTACTTGAAAGATTTCAATACAACTTGAAAAGAGCAAAGATGAGCAACTTAGATGATGAAACCTTGAAAGCCCTCATATTAAAAGCCATTAGAGATGAATGGATAGATATTTTAAACATGATGGGGAAAGGAGACATTTCTCAACTTCCACTTCGTGACATAACAGAACTATGTGTCCATCTCTCAAGAGGAAAATCTAAAAAAGGAAAAGGGCCTAGGGATCCTTCTCTTATTAGGGCTAACAAATCTGCAACTGGATCAGTAAGTAGGGCAGAGATTGGTAATATGCTTGATGAGTTCAAAACTGATATCTTAGGGAGCCTTAGTGAACAACTAGACACCCTTAAAATCCAAAACAAGCAGAAAGCAGAAACAGATGCTTTAGCCATCTTTTGTCTGAAATGTAGGAAGAAACATGCTTTAAGGGAATGTCCCTTGGATGCAAAAGTTGTAGAAACATGTATGATTTTCTCAGAGAATCATGAGATCAAGGATTGTCCTTCAATTCCTGGACTCAAAGCTGTTTTTCAAGAAGACCCAAATTCAGTAGAATCTCTCTGTTTTGTTGCAAGAAGACCTTGGCGGGGACAACAAACTCAAGGGTTTAACAACCCTATGAATTTTCAAACCCCACCAAGTTGGAATCCTTGGCAACAACCTTGGCCCCAACATCAGAATCCATATCAACCATGGGTACAAGGGATGCAAAATCCTTATGGGAGATTTTCTCAATTTTATCAATATCCTCCATCTTTTCAAAATCAACAAGCTCTACAATTTCCAAACCAAAATCCACAACTTTCATTGCCATTTCCACAACAACAACCTTCTCAACAAAATACAAATCCTCAACTCATGCTCCCATACCAACAGAAGACAAATCAACTTCCAGCTCAACCATTGCCAAATCCTAACAATAAGAATCCTCAAACTACTTATGTGGTAGAAGGACAACAATTTCCTACCTATATGATTGTTCCTCTCAACGATGTACAACTCAGATCTGGTAGAGTTTTAGAAAAACCTTCTATAGATATTCAAGAGCAAGATACCTCTGAGGAGGACTCTCTTAAAGTCAATGAGGGTTCTGAGGAAGCATCTCTTCAAAATTCAAACATTCAAAAAGAAAAAGAAAAGTTAACACCCACAACTCCTATAGTTGAGCAACCTGCATCTTCATCTACACCTCCTTTTCCCGAAAGACTACAAATTGACAAGGGGTGGAAAAACAAATCTTGTTGCCTAACTATGATTTTCTAGATGAATTGAAGAATGTTTGTATCAAGATTCCCTTGCTACAAGCCATTCGAGAGATTCCTATTCTAGCAAAAACAATAAAGGAGTTGAGTTTCAAAAGACCAGGAAGGAAACTAAAAGACATAAGAAGAATCCACCTGGTAGGAAAGATTGCAGATATTATGATGGGAAAAATTACCGTGCAGAAGTATGTAGATCCAGGAAGTCCAATTGTCAAGACACATATAAATGGGATAGAAATTCCAAACACATTGATTGACTTAGGGGCTGCTATCAACATTATGAGTAGACAGACTATGGAACAACTAAAACTTCCTAACCTTCTTTTTACACCTACTTTACTGCAACTTGCAAATCGATCAATTATTAAACCAGATGGTGTATTAGAAGATATTTCAGTCTCCTTAGATTCTTGGGAATATCCAGTAGATTTTATGATTTTGACTCTCAAGAGTAATCTAGGAGGGCACCCACTTATCTTAGGAAGACCTTGGCTAGCCACAGCTGATGCTTTCATTAGTTGTAGATCTGGGGATATGTACATTTCTAATGGTAATTAGACAAAGAAATTCAATTTGTATCCTCCAGCAAAAGCAATCACAGAAGTAGGAGACAATGAATGGGTCGATGATGAGGACACTATACAACCTGTCTTTACCATTTCTGAAATCAGTGAGGATAGTCAAATTTTGAACACATTAGAAAATTTTGAGACATCTTCAGAATATGACCCCACACAATTTCAGTTGGAATCTGACATAGAATATTTATCATCAAGAAAAATGTCTCTTTACTCTATGGAAGAGTTTGGTAGTTCTACCATTGAGATTTTTCCAGGAAAAACATTGAATATCAACAAACATTTGGAAAATTCACAACAAAAAGAACTAATCAAAATCTTGCAAAAACATTCTACTGCATTTGCATGGGAGTATCTTGACATGAAAGGTATTGATCCTAAGACTTGCATCCATCATATCTATATTGAGGAAAACAGTAGACCAATCAGACAACCTCAAAGAAGGATGAATCCAAATCTTAGGGAGATAGTGAAAGAAGAGCTCCAAAAACTACTCAATGTAAACTTCATTTATCCAATTTCAGATAGCCGATGGGTTTCTCCTTTGGTTATAGTACCTAAAAAGAATGGCAAATGGAGGGTATGCATTGATTACAGGGAATTGAACAAAGCAACTTTGAAGGATCACTTTCCTTTGCCTTTTATTGATCAGGTATTAGATACATTAGCAGGTAAAAAGTACTTTTCATTTTTGGATGGTTTTGGTGGCTATAATCAAATTCAGGTAGCACCTGAAGATCAAGATAAGACCACATTTACTTGTCCATGGGGAACTTTTGCCTACCGAGTGCTTCCTTTTGGGTTATGTAATGCACCCGCAACATTCCAAAGAGCAGTACTAGGAATTTTTTTCTGATCTAATCCATGATTGTGTAGAGGTTTATATGGATGATTTTACAGTTTATGGTAATTCATTTGAAGAGGCATTAGAAAAATTGGAAAAAGTTCTTATAAGATGTAAAGAAACAAACCTTTCATTAAGCCATGAAAAATGCTTTATGATGTTTACTGAAGGGATTGTTTTGGGGCATCATATTTCGGGAGATGGGATTAAGGTTGATAGATCAAAAGTTGAAGTCATCTCCAAGTTACCTATTCCAAATTATCAAAGAGATGTTAGAAGTTTTCTAGGATTTACTGGTTACTATAGAAGATTTATAGAAAACTTCACTAAAATTGCATCTCCACTCTTCAAATTGCTTACAAAAGACTATGAATTTAAATGGGATCCTGATTGTCAATCATCTTTTGAAACTTTGAAAACAAGAATATCTGAAGCACCTATATTGAGAGGACCAAATTGGAAACTCCCTTTCCATATTTCTACGGATGCTTCAGATACAGCTCTAGGAGCTGTGTTGGGTCAAAAAGATTTAGTTCCTTATGCCATTTATTATACCAGTAAAAATTTGACTCCCACAGAGTTAAACTATACTGTGACTGAAAAAGAGTTTTTAGCTATTGTTCATGCAATCAATAAGTTTAGACATTATATAACAGGCTATGAAAATTTTATTCATACTGACCATTATGCAATTAGATATTTAATGAACAAACCTGTTACTAATGGCAGAGTGACAAGATGGCTCTTACTTTTACAAGAATTCAATATTACTGTGTTGGATAGACGAGGGAAACAAAATACAGTAGCTGATTTCTTGTCTAGGATTCAGAATACTAAAGAAGATTCTCCTGTAGAGGATAAGTTTCCTGATGAATACTTGTTTGCAGTAACTATTAAGACTCCTTGGTATGGAGATATTGCTAACTATTTGGTTACAGGGAAACTGCCTTCACATTTATTTCCAAGTGAAAAACGAAAAATTATTCAGGAGAGTTCAAAATATTCATGGATTTCTAACGAATTGTTTAAAACGGGGCCAGATCTTGTGATCAGAAGATGTGTCAGGGAAGATGAAATGCCTGATATTCTTAAGGCATGTCATGATGAACCATGCGGCGGACACTTTGCGGACAAAAGGACGGCCTATAAAATCCTTTCTTTGGGATATTATTGGCCTTCCCTCTTCAAAAATGCAAAACAATATGTCAAAAGGTGTGATAGCTGCCAAAGAGTAGGGAAACCTACCCTTTCAAATGAAATGCCATTGCAAACACAGGTACTCATTGAACCCTTTGAAAAATGGGCTTTAGATTTCATTGGACCTATTAATCCACCATCTAAGCAAAAGAAGTATATATTGGTTTGCACTGATTATGTTACTAAATGGGTAAAAGCTAAAGCATTAGTATCTGCTACTGAAAATTTAGTTGTTCATTTTCTTTATGAGGATATTTTTACTCGCTTTGGTGTTCCAAGAGAAATTGTGACAGATCAGGGAAGCCAATTCACATCCAACTTGGTGGAGAAGTTGATGGAAGAATACAAAATCAAGCACAGAAAATCTACTCCTTACCATCCTCAAGCAAATGGTCAAGTGGAGTCCACAAACAAAGTTCTTGAAAGTATCATCACCAAAACTGTTCATCTACATAGAAGAGATTGGGCAGAAAGGCTTCCAGAAGCCTTGTGGGCCTACAGAACTACATGGAGGAATACAACAGGACATTCTCCCTATGAACTTGTTTATGGGAAAGAAGTCTTGCTCCCCATTGAGTTCCAAATCAAGACCTTCAAGATAGCAGTTCAATTGGGGATGAATTTATCAGAAGCCCAAAAGCATAGAATGGAGCAATTAAATGAGCTAGATGAGATCAGACAAGAGGCAATTCTAAGAACTGATCTAGTTCAATATCAAAGAGCTAAATGGCATAACAAGTACATCAAAGAGAAGAAGTTTCAAGAAGGAGATTGGGCATTGTTATTTGATTCCAAGTTTAAATATTTTCAAGGAAAATTTCAGACTCATTGGCTTTGGCCATATGAGATTGACAAGATCTTTAGCAATGGAGTGGTAAGAATCAAGACCATTGATGAGTTTCAAACTCCTCTTATTGTGAATGGCCACAGATTGAAAGTTTATCATAAGCCACTCTCAAAAGAGGAATTTGTCAAAATGTTTCAAGAAAACTCTGCAATCAGGCTGGTACAGAAGAATTCTTCTTCTCGACCAGCCTAGCTTTTTTTCTTTTCAGTTTTATGAAAAAAAATAAAAATAAAAAAAATATTTGTATAAGCCTGAAAACCAATCACTGATTGGCAGTCTTATATAGAAAATATTGGGTGAAAATTAGGAACACCTGACACCCTATATTTTCCAAAAAAGAAAAATCTATCTTTCATTTCACAAGTTTTGTGACCACCCACTCCATTCCATTCCACTTCATTCCACTTCATTTCACTCCACTTCATTCCATTTCACTTCATTTTATCTATTTCATTCCATTTCACCAATAAAATTCTCTTTCATGACCATTTCCATTTATTCAATTTTCATCCGTTCATTTCCATTCACCCAAATAATAGCTGTGTCAGTTTTCGCAGCTGACATCTGTTTCCGCAGCTGACACCAGTTTCCGCAGCCAGAAGCAGATTTCGCAGCTACCACTCTGTTTTTCAAAAGAATGTACAGCTAGATGTTATTTCTATAATCATGAAATAAAATGCAGGTATGAGGACCAATTATGAAGACATGGAGCATTCAAGATATCAATGAGGAGCAACTAATTGAAGACCAAGGAAAAATGGTAAGAATTCCAAGGTATGAGTAAAAATTTATTTCAAATAGCATTTAAAACACATTTTTATATAGTTATAAACCATAAGCTCCATTATGTGCAATGATTGTATTGACAAACTCCGTAACCACTCCATGATCTCTGTACAATCCTCCCACAATCCTTGCATTCATTCTCAAATGGTCCCATAATTAAACCTCCGATCTTCACTCATACTCCGATATTCCACCTGTGACAATGAAACGTAGTTGATTTGACTACGGCTTCTTTCAGCTGCATAAAATCCGTAGCCGTTGTATAAACGTGCTTACATTTATTCTGCAGCCACCAAATTTTAAAACACTGCCGGATGTGTTATACTCCTCCTATTGTTCTATTAATCTCACAGCCGCATTTCCGCCGTGCTCACGTAACCCTTCTCTGTTCCGCTTCACCCCATTTCATTCTCTGTTACGCTACGGTCTGTATACCCACTCTCTGATATCTACCTACAGTCATCGTGCTCATTTCCGTTCATTCAGCCGTCCTACTTCCATTGAACCCTCCTCACGCAGGCAAGTTTTTAAAGAGCAGAAAGAAGGATGGGTAAATTTTTGAGAGCAGAACCAGAGGGACCTAAATTCATGGAAGGATACCCGCAAGTCAGGGATATATTGAAGAAGGCAAAGTGGCTGTGGTTTATCCAAAAGTTTAGAGGCTACCATAAAGAGGTGACAAAAGCTTTTGCAAGGTCTTTCAATGGCCTGGAGGTAGAGATTGGAGACCTTAAGTTTACGGTGAATGAGGCATCTATGGCATCTGCCACAGAACTTCTTCAAGAGGGTGAACGTTGGTTTAAGAACAAAAGCATTAGTGATGAAGCCTGGAGAGTGATTCTACATAACCCAGGTATGGACATAACTATTTTTAAAAGAGGAATTCTTGTTCATGCTTTGAAAGAGGAATGGGCTACTTTGCTGCTAGTTGTTCAAAAATTTATCACTTGTGAGGGCCGTTTTGGGTCAATGTATATGTACCATACCAGATTGCTGATGAATTTTCTAGATAACCAGACCCTCAATCTGCCATACTTTTTATTAAATAGTTTGAAGAAGATGTCTGTGACTGTTCAGAAGCATTTAGGGGATGTAGAACCACATCTATATCACCATGGTCTTGTGAAAATTTTGATTGAAAAACTGTTAAAAGAGAAGAAGGACACATGGGAACAATTTTTGATTAGAAATTTCTTTGAGGAACCTCAAGAAATTCCTGAAGGTAGTACATCAAGAAGGAGTAGGAGAAAGAGAACAAATGATGAAATTCAAAGTACTCCTACTACTACAGTTGAAAGAACTAGTAGGGAAGAGAGACTGTCAAAAGGAAGAAGAAAGAAACCAAGGGTAAAAAGCCAATAACATCAAAAGAGAGAAAAAGTATTAAGGCTATGCATCAAACCCCTTCTTCTGAAGAAGATCATCAAGTGTTATCTGAGAGACTAGTTTACCTTCAAGAACAGTCATCTATGGCCAAGAAGAAAGGGAAAGGAAAACAAAAGCAAAAAGACAGTGGTCCACAGCGTATAAGAATAAGTTCCAGGCTTAAGGGGAAGTTGAGGAAAACGCAAACGAAAGGACCCCATTTTATTGATTTGGGAGAAGAAACATTTGAACAATCCCCAGCTGGCCATAGTCCATCTCACTCTCAGTCAGACAGTGAACCTATTTCATTTCATTCTCAGTCAGACATTGAACATAGTCCATCCCATTCTCAGCCAGACGTTGATGTGAGCCCTTCTCAGCCAGATTTTGAAGACAACTCTCCTCCACGGCATTTTGGGGACAGCCCAATAAAAATGACACCTGAGATAGACCCAAAGCAACAAGAAGTATATGATTATATAGAATCTTTAGAAAAAGCAGCTACGGGTCCCAGTACTTCGTCCACTTAGCCTCACACAGCACAAGATGATCTAGTCCAATCATTGAAACAAGAAGTCTTTGAGCTAGAGCTTTTAAATAGACACATTAAAAATGAAAATGAAACATTGAAGGAACAAGGAAAATTGGACAAGATCATTCATGATAATACCATGCTACATCTGGGACTATGGCAGAAGAAGAAGAACATGAAATTGAAGAATAAATGCCAGAAGTTAAGCAGAGCACTGATTAATATCAAATTCAGATGCTTGATGAAAAAGCCCAAGATGTTAGCAGCACCAAAGAAGAGGAGGAGAGGACTGGATGTACTGGCTGAAGTGTCAAGGCATATGAATTGAAGAAGGATTATCAAAATTTTAGTTGCATGAGGACATGCAACACCTTCACAGTGGGGGTATGTTGAGTCTCAAATCTGCATCTTTCCTATACACCTTTCTAGACCTTTTTCATTCACCTGAACCTTCTAAGTTGTAAATATCATTGCATATTAATTGTAAAAGAGCATCTAAAATGGTTTTTAACTATGTTTTGTGTCTGCTGTTTGATTTAGATTTTTTCTCATTTAGCTGCGGAATCTTGCCACTTTTCGCAGCTGCTGCAACTTTCCGCAGCCATTTTGTGAAAGTCTATGTTGCAGGTGTCTTCAGGCAATTCGAGCCACATGGGCAAGTCAGAAATGATGTGGACATGGATCGTGTCCTATTGGCTCGGGCAAATTCACCTAAGGAGGTTGTGGTCAAAGGTGGCCAAGTGGAAGTCAACCGTAGAGTCCCACGGTGACAGGACTCTGTTTCTCATCACGTGAAGATTTGTATGACCATTTCTAATTTACGGGAGACACATCAACACCTGTACACGGCTCCATAAGCCGAATCCAACATCCACTCTTCATATATTTACTCCTCACCGCGGCCATGATGTTGGATCTCTGGACGTGATGGTTCACGTGTCTCTATCAGCACAAACTTTAGGGAATTAGTTATATCACCTTTGTTATAAATAACGTGTTTTCATACGCATAATAGTTAGCCTCCATATAGCTCTGTAATGTAATTGCGTTGCCACTGTGCTGTAATATCATTTCTCTGTTATGATTGCATTTTAATATATAAGAAGACTCTGTTTCCAAGCGTAATTCGTATTTGAAGGCTGTTTCCCGACGCTGGTGCAGAGGGCCCCTGCACACGCTAAGGTTTTGTGCATTACTGTATAGTTTCTTGTTTTATTTGTTTAAGTTCATTGTGCCATAAGTCATTCACGTGTTTATACATTGCATCTTTCATGGTATTTATGCTTCATCTCTGTTCATAATCTTTCATGCTTTACATTTTACTTCTGTCCATAATCTTTCATGTTTTATGTTGTTGTTAACTGATCAGTTTTCTTGTTTCAAATTACAAATAGGCAGCCCGGGCATTTGCATATATTTTGACTAATGACATGGAATCAATATTGTTCTACTGCTAATTTAATTTTCTTAGTTTTTGTTTAATTCCAGTACTGCTTTGTTTATTTCAGTCTTGCACATTTTCTTCAGTAGTTAGATTTAGATATATCAAATTGCTCATGTCATTTTCACCTCCGAAAGCCATAACCGGACTAATGGTGAGGGATTGGGGCATGAGTGTGTAGTTTGATATGTATTTACTTTCTTCGCAAGTTAGACAGTTAGATATTAAATTGCTCATGTCATTTTCAGTTACCTCCGAAAGCCATAACGGGACTAATGGTGAGGGATTGAAGTATGAATGTGTAGTTTGATATTAGTTTACTTTCTGCAAGTTAGATATATTAAATTTCTCATGTCATTTTCAGTTACCTCCGAAAGCCACAGCCGGACTAATGGTGAGGGATTGAAGTATGAGTGTGTAGTTTGATATTAGTTTCTTTTTCTGCAAATTAGATATCAGATTGCTCAAGTTGTTTATGGTTACCTCCGAAAGCCATAGCTGGACTAATGGCGAGGGATCCGAATATAAGTTGATGTAATTTGATTTAGATTTACTTTGTTGCAATTCTTGGATTTCTTTGAGCATAGTTTCTTTTGTATTTGGACAGCAGCAAGGATAATGAGTTTCATGATCAGTAGTTCACTGTTTGCTTGACTAGAATAGTGATGCAATTTCATTTTCTTTTAGGAATTAATTTTTTCATTGTGTGTTTTAAAATTCTTTTGAAGTTTGGAGAATCATTAGAAGGACAACATTGTCTTGAATATTTGTCTCCATACTTGTCTTTTAGAATTTCATAAAAATCCAAAAACAACAAAAAGTAAGAGATAGGTTATCTTGCACATATAGTGCGCCACACTTTACCTACCTTACAAATCCCGCATTGATAATTAATGTAGCAATTTAGGACACACTAAATCGACCAAACAGTGTTTTAAAACGATCGTGGGCCATCGGATGAGATCATCCCACAAGATCTACAGTTGAGGAGGCACGTAAAAAATGCATATGGAAAGAGGGAAAGTGGTTTCAGGGATGGAAACCACCTTTTTCGTGTGAGGAAAAGGCGGGTAGGTGGTATTTCCCTTGGGGACACGATACGCATCTCCGCCCGACACGTGTCTTTAGAAAACCACCCATTTCGCGTGGCCTTTGGAGAAATAAACTTTGTGTTGAAAGCTACGCGATATGGAACGAGAAGCGTCAGATCTGGGGCCTCAGATCTGATGGTGGAGAACGAGCGCGATTTTGGAAAGATGCACGAGCGGAAGTGAAGGGAGGGGGATTTTATCCCTCAAGCATCTTTTGGGCGCGATCACTGTCCGATGAGCCGACCTCAGATCGAACGGCACATGTCAATATCGCGTCGGGCCCATAGTCAACTTTTAATGTGTGATGAGGGCGGTATCTCCAAACTGCTTGAGGCCACGTGTCGGTCGGTGGCGGTGATCGCTGCCAATCGGGGAAAAACTGCTTTCCTCTAAAAAGCAGTGCAATGAAAACTGCTTCTGGCCTTTCTTTTAATATAATGAAAAAAATCATTAAAACCCAAAATTTAATATAAACAAAGTTTTAATGCTTCAGGGATGGGATATATATTTTTAATATGGCTTGGCACCCGTCTGCGAGGCCATGGTCTATATGAAAAGCGATATGACCGGGGGATATAATACATAGGGCTAATTGGCATCAAAGATTTCAATAAAGGGAAAAGACTTGTGCGTTGTGTTTCCTCCGATGTGATAAGCGCCCAAATGGCTTAGCGCCTGATTCCAGCACCAGGGCATGTGTAGTGGAAATGGTTAAGGACTTAGCCCAAGGGGGCTTAAGCCTGTAATACACAAATGAGTTTTATTATAGATTTTCAATGGTTTTGAGGGTTTCGATAAGGCAAAGAAGGAGTCTTAAACCTTATCAAAGGGGTTTTGATGAAGGGGAAAGGGGAAAAACAGAAAAATGAGGAGTTTTTATGGGGAATAAAGGGGTAAAAATGAGGTTAGTTTTGGAAGTGGAAGGAAGGGAAAAATGATGATTTTGCAGCAGTCTCTCATGAAATCAGTAGAATTCCAGGGTGTTATGTGGGCACAGTAGGGAAGATTTCAGACAAAGGCATGAGGGCCTTAAGAGTCTTCAAGAGCCAACACTTTTTGCAATAAAAATTTTTCCTTGAAGGCTCCAAAAATTATTTAGCCACCTTTTGGTATAACAAATTTCATAAGTGGCTAACAACATCATTATTCATCAGCATATGCATCTATGTATAAAGAAAAATAACATCATCATCAATGCAGTGAAACATAAAGGAACACAGGAAGAAAATCATGCACACATAGAGACAGCAGGATTGTTCAGAGACCAGGGAAAAACCCACTATGGGGAAAACCATTGAAAATTATTCTTCTAATAGATTGTCATCAAATGATTCAACAAAAGAGATTAGAATGATCCATATCTTCACATCGACTAGGATATCCATGAAATGCATCTAAACATCAAAATCCTATTTCTAATGACTGTAATATATTGTCACTTCCTGTAGCATATTGTTGAACATTGTTGTCATTGAGTAGAATATTTGGAGTATTGTAGATTCATATTTGAGTCCAAGATGCATGAAGGAAGAGTTGATTGAGTGTCTATAGTAGACTTAGATGCTCCCTAGTGGAATTTGTGCATACGTATGAGGACAAATATGATTTTTTATTCCTCATACCCTTTGACGCACCCTTCAAGCTATTGTGCATGTATCTAAGGCTCCTAAAATGCTACCTGGGCCACTTTGTGCGTGCATCCAAGGACCTAAATTCTCAATCTTCCTTCTGAGGCCCTGGACGCTACCTTCAAGCTAGCATGGGTTCATCCAAGACTTATTGGATGCTAAAATTCCCACATCATGCTTGCATCCAGGGATGAAATTTCCAAGTTCTGTGCCAACGTCCGAAAACCAGAAACCCTAGATTCGTGCGAGATTTGACCCTGCAACTTCAAACCCTTGTGTGAGCTTCCTTCATCAGACCTATGCAAGCCAAAACAAAATAGAAGAGGAGAAGAGAGCTTGATCAATGTGTGAAAATAAGCTTTACGTCTCTTCTTTTTATAAGCTTCCATGATGGTCCACTTGATGTTGAGGTTGACCTATGTTATCACTCTATAATTTATAATATTGGAAAGAATAAATTATAAAGAACAACATCAAAACCACTTGAAACCTAGGATCTAGCCCTCCTAGACTCAGAGAGGGATCTCTCTATATAAGATTTAGATTTATTTGAAGCTTTATGATATTAGGCTAGTTAAATTAAATGTGAGAGTTGTTTTTGTTTGATTGTTTGTGGTTGGAATTAAGGGATTTATTTAAACAGTTTCCATTGGGATATGGAGTAAACCTAGGTTGGGTGTATGCATCAATTTTCAGAATAAATACAAGGCAAGCTAGTTGTAAATATTGGTGTTTTATAACCGAGTGAATTTATGAAATGGAGAAAAACGATTTTCATTAATAATATAAGAGAAATTAAGAATTCTTAAACCATACATCAGAATAAAACATTAAAATTGTGAAAATAGTCACAATTAAGGTACTCTGGAAAGTAAATCTTAATCTAAATTTTATGTTTCACAATTAGAGTTTCAAATGACACATATGAAAATATGACAGTGAAAACATTAAACATGATACAGGAAAAACGTCACCGGGATAACACAACAGATGAATCTTGCAAATTGATCTCTTTATTGATGCTCCAGCTTGAAAATTACGAATACTCCAATGAAAAGTGCTTACAATCTAGGGTCCAACCCCTACTGAATAAAATGCTATATTTAAACTACTTCCTACAGATTTTTGTATCAAAAGAGGCAATCTGTTCATTTATTACAAAATAACTGAAATTTGACATTCGTGTTCCATGCATCGACACGTCGTAATGGTTTTTTGACAAATGTCTTAAAGTTTTCAATAAATTGTTATTAAGCATTGTAGTGGTTTTCTTTGCTGGAAATTTCAATGTTGTTGTGTTGTACTGATACACTAGACATGCTGATGTGGATGATTGACTGAGTTAATTGTTTTTGTAATCATGTTGAGCTATCATCATTACTGCAAATCACACAAATTCTCCCAATCTTCTATACTCGAAATCTTTATCATGATTAACCTTCTATATATCTCATTAGTTTCTGTGTATTTCATGAAAGTTGGCTTCACCTGAAAAATGTGCTTGATTTCATGTTGTATGAAGAAATCATTACTGAGAACTTCATAAAAATCCCTCCTTGTCATTGTGTTCTTCAAATTTTCATGTTTAGATGAATCCTTGGAGTTTTTAGTCAGCTTATTTACATAATCTGGTTTTGCCACAAGTTTATCATTAATCACAAATAATGAAGGAAAACCTTTCTTGTTCAATGGTTCCATCCTACTCAAGAACCTGCTTACTCCAATCTGAATCTGATTACATTTTTCTTCAACCTATGCAACTAAATTCTTCCTGTTCAACACTTTCTTGACTTCAAGTGTAGTTGTTGTCATGTCTTCTACTCCCAGGGGTTCTAATTCATAACTGATTTTCGAGTCGAGAAATCTAATAATATTATTATCAGTTACAGGTTTATCCCCTAATTCCTCATTTGCTTTTTCTACTGCAACACTTACTGAATGAATTAAATCCCTCTGCTTAAATATTATCTGGATAGATGGTCATATTTCATTCATGGAGTCAATTATACTCTGCCTGATAATTTCTTTGAGTCTTCCTACCATGCTCCCAATTGAGGACTCCTGAAAAGACTTCTGCAAACTTTCATTTAACTTTTTTTCTGATTTGCAATTCTATAGAATGTGTTGAATATTTCCTTTTTAATTGATCTTGTAGTTCACAGACTTTTTCCTGCAATTTTTTAATATATGTTGTTTATAAGGATGTGTTTTCCATTTCCTTATCTAGCTGCTCAGTGCCTTCTCTTGGTGTTACCTATAGTTGTAGAAGTTTCTGAATGAATAACAACAAGAGGGACTACTTGCAGTGGAATCATGGCTTTGGCTGCTTCTTTTTCTGCTTCCTTCACTGCATCTCTCACTACTTTTTGTCTTTCTTTTACCATTTTCTCCATCTCATTCTCCATTTTCTTGATTTTCTCATATTTTTCAATGATCAATTGCATCATTTATGCCTTCTATGTTTAATTTTCTTCTATCTCCCTTACCATAGGATCTTCTTTTAGTGGCATCTTGAGTTGCCTCTTCAAAGTGGCTATATCTACACTCTTCTTCTTTACAAGTGCTTCTTCCACTGCTAGGTTTGATGGATTGTACCTAATTTGAACCACTAAATCCTCTAGGGATTTAATCCTTAAGTATTTTTCCATGGAGGAAATCTTCTCTATATTCAACTGTGAATGTGTGTTGGATAATGTAACCTGTAACTTTGAAAGACTCATGGTTTTCCTAGTTAAAGTGGAGGAGAACATTTCTCCTGTCTGCTTATGCATTTTCATTTGGTCTATTATATGAATGCTCTTTATATCAAACTCAAAAGAGGTCTTCTTGTAGTCTTCTGTAGTTTTGGGTTGAGGTATTTGTGCTTCTAAGAAGGCCATATTCATTCTTCCCTTTTTAGAGCCGAAAGTTGACAGAAGCCTCCTTTGGGAGTTGCTTGTTTGTTTCCAAAACTGATTATAAGTGTTGGTCTTGATAATCTCATTCCTTCTTTTGATTTCTTTAAATGTATCATATATATCATCCTCCTTTTTCCCTGTAGTGGTAGTAGATGTTGGAGTCTGCACATTCTTCTGTTGGAAAGGAACAGTGGCAGAGGATGTTGAAAAAATTGTTTGGCCACCTGTTGGAGATGAGCTTGGTGAATCTATGATTGTGATAATATTTTGTTGATATTTCTCACTACTCTAGTCCATGTCCATGTGGATTTTGGCTCTTTTCCTATACTTCATCCTGAAATCCTTGGTAGCTGTATCAATATCCATGTTTGTTTGGTCATCCCTTATTCTTTTGTTCCCTATTTCCTTTTCTAGTTCCTTTCCTTTGTCATCTTTTGTTCCTGCAACTTTCCTTTCTTGTGGAGTTGGTGTTTGTATTCCTGAAGTGGAAATGACATACCCTTCTGCTTCTTGGAGAGTGTTTTCTACCCATTCCTCTTGGTTCATGTAATTTTATATCTCCAATCTATGGGTATGAATATATGGTGTGGATTTATTATCCACCCTATTCTAAGAAATGATTCGCATGGGATCATATGACCAAGTGAAGCTATGATTGAACTTCATTTCCTTCAATATTTTGTCTGCATCTTCCCCTATAGCTCTGTTGTTGCAAATGAATGGACCAATCTGTGATTTGATCTTGAATTGGGACTTTTTCTTCGCAGAGACAAAATGCACCTCATCTACATTTATCATTTGTCTAATATATTCAAGTGTAAATATTCTTGTAGAGAGGTACTTAGCAGTTTTTTTGGGGCCAATTCACTTCCATAAACCCTTATCTCTGTGTAGTTTTGGTAAAGATACCAATCTGTTGTTCTTATCTGATATTTCAACTACATCACCTTCTTGATCTCCTGGCTAATCCTTGGCTCTGTGGCATTACTGAGTGCACTGATTACTGGATGTATAAATAATTCTACAAATCTCTTGTAGGAGTCATTCTTCTGCTCCTTCATCAATAAGGTAGTCTAGAAAATCAATGATTGGGGCTGAGAATCATCATTCAACTTCATCATATCAAACTAAAACCTACTGGATTGAAAATAGAGAAACATGTACACCAACACAGAGGTGTATTTGAACAACGCTTTTGTCTGAATATTTAATAACTGTTCATGAATGGCATCAGCAAGAAATTGGTCATAGTTGAACATGATTGTGGGTTTGGAATTAGAGGAAAGAATAGACAAGAAACCAATCATGGCGTCATCTACCTAGTGATCAGTGTGATACCCCAATAAATAAGATAAAACAGTGACAATGTGTTGGGCCCTATCAGGAAAGATGTGTAAATGATAGGGTGGATTCTTGTTAGGAATTAGGGCATTGGTGGCCACGAAAAACTCCAAAGTTTTAGCCCTTCTGGTGAAATCCAGTTTCTGGTATAATTCTCTAAGGGCCTCATATGAAAAATGGATGGTGTTCTCAACAATGTGGGCTTGCAACATGCTTTGGATAGATTGGGCATCAATAGTAAACAAATTTTCTCCTGATGGATTAACTATGGCTCTCTGGTTGATGTCATAACGTAATTGACATTTTCTGACAAACTCTGGACAACTATACGTTTTGGGAAAGATTTAAAAAGGAAATTTGGTTCCCAAAGGCCTATATCATCTACTTCTTCAAGGAATTTATCCTCGAGCCAATAGTATACATCGAATAAATCAAATTCCGACTCTGTCTTGTGGCTTTTATAATCTTTATCTGATAGGGATACGTGATATAAGTCTACCTGAAGGTAGACCATGGGGTTAAAAGGCTCCTAGTCTTTATTATGAGGCATTCTTCTTCAACGGATAATTACCACTGAATCTGGAAAGAACGAGATGAAATAAGAGGAAACAGAGAGCGAGAAAATGTCACATAACAAGATTGGGGAAGGAACAAGTTAAAGGGGCTGTGAGCAAAGTTGAAAGAGAAACCTACTATTGAACTACGGATAACTAATAATTTCTCCTTTATGAACAAAATCATTTCTTCCATTGTATGCCTCAAATGATTTTGAAATCCAAAATTTTAAAACATAACCCCTTTTCCACCTTTTGAGTGTAAACACCCTATATTTTGATCTTCTTCCATCATAGGAAAAATGAGATTTTGATGTTGTACCTTGTGGAATAAATATCACCTTTTCCTTTCATTCTTTCTCCTTTACCTTTCTAGCTACCCAAACTACTCATCTAACATTTTTTTCTTATTTTTGCAGGGTGCATTTGGACTATCAAACCCTTAAATCATTTTTATTTTTTTTAATTTCTAACCTAACACCTAACCTTATTTCATCCATTGACTCGGTTTAAATTGTTGATTCAATTTCATTTTCTACCTATCTTCTGATAAGAAAGATTAAACATTTTGGTAGATCTTTATTTTATAATCTATCAACAGAAATTGAAAATTTTCCAATCATGATTAAACTATATGATTGAACAAACCTATCTAATGAGTAGTGGTGTTTGATACCTGTAGTGGTAGGTTTCAGGGGTAGGGGCAATAGCTTTCTCTTTCCTTAAAATATTTGACATTTATGACATCCAAGAACCATCTTATGGACATCAGGAAAAAGGGTGGGCGAATAAAAACCAACTCTCATGATCTTGTTAGTAGTGGTTTTCCAATAGAGATGTCCACCACAGTCACCTCCATGGAACTCCTGCATCATCCTTCAACAAAAATTTAAGCAAAATACCTCTAATATATTTCCAATACAAAACATTGTCCAAAATGGATAATTTAATAGCTTTAAGTTTCAGAAATATAGCCTTTGTTTTAGACAAACTAGGAGGAGCATTTAGATTTGAAAGTACATACAAAATATCAGTATACCATGGGGAATTCAGGAATTCTTTATCAATCAGTGGAGTCGCCAGTTCCTCTTGTTCATATAATGAAAGTATCATGTTGATTTATAGTGCATGAAAGTTAGATTATTCCATCAATTTAGCTAATCATTGGCCTTTAATCAACTTGTTAGGCTTGATTTCCAAATCATATTCTAAGATCACTACAATCAATTTTCCTCTTTTTCCATCAAGATCGTTTTGTGTTAAGATGTCTTTGACAACTACATTTGGAACATAAGCAACGATATGTGAATGTATAATGTAGACTCTAAAAGATTTCAATGCTTTAACCAAATAAAAAGCCTATTTTTCCATAATATTATATTTCAATGACGAATCTCTTAATGCCTTGCTAAAAAAAGTTATTGGCTGCTCATTTCCTTCACTGTTTTTCTACAATAAAACAACAGCAATAGTATGTTCAAAAGCAAAAGAAAAAATGAAGAAATCTTTAGTAAAGTCTAGATTGATTAGGATTGGTGCTTTTTTCAATGCTATCTTGACTAAATCAAAATATGGTTTTTCTTCTATGGTCCATTTTATTTCTGAGTCTTTATTCAAAGCATATTGGTAATGTTCCTCAAAGTTTCTGCTAAGTTTGGTATAAATCTCCTCAAAAATTTGATTTTACCAATGAATGATTGGAGTTCTTTAAGATTTCTAGGATGGATGATTTTTAATATTCCTTCATTTATGTTAGGGTCGATTTTGATTCCATTGTGAGAAATAATTTGACGTAACAGTTTTCCTTCTTCCAATCCAAATAATGTCTTCTTAGGATTCAGGGAAATTCCAAATTTTCTGCATTTTTCAAAAACTCTCCTCAAGTGTGCTAAATGTTCTTCATCTGTTTTAGAATACACAGTAATGTCATCCAAATAAATTACAATAAAGTGACCAATTTCATCAACAAATTTAATGTCCATGGCCCTTTGAAAGGTAGCTCCAAAATTCATTAATCCAAAGGGCATTTTCACATACATGACTGTCCCCCAAGGAGTCGTAAAGTTGTCTTGTCTTGATCATCAAGGTGTACTAACACTTGATTATAACCAGAAAAAACCATCTAATAAAGATATTCTACTGGAACCTACTACCCTTTTCAATATGTGATCCATTTTTGGTAAAGGGTAATTATCCTTAAGAGATACTTTATTAAGATTTCTAAAGTCAATAGAGAGTCTAAGTTTGCTTGTTTTCTTCCTAGTTGGCACAATATTAGACACCCATTTGGAGTGTCTGAGTGGTACTATGATTTTTTATTCATACATATTTTTAATTTCTTTCTCAACTAAAGGCATCAAAACAGGATTTATTCTTTGTAATTTCTGTTTGACTGGTTTTTTATTTTATTTAATTGGAATTTTATGTTGTATGATGCTAGTATTATAATATTTTAAATCCTCATAGCTCCATGCAAACACATCAATAAATTCCTTGAACATATCCATATATCTTCTTTTTGTAGTAATAGGTAGAGATTTAGAAATTTTGATGATTTTTGGGTTATGTTCAGTGCTTATATTACATTCTTCAATATTTGTTCCAGTTGATTCCATTTTGGGTTTCTTTTCCACACCATTAAAGTCAAATAATTCCTCTAAAGGGACCAGCCCTCTAGGAAAATTATTGTCTTTAAGTTGAAGTATTTCGAATTGTTCTTTTTCCACGTCTTTTTGATTTTTTGTGTTATGTACAGTTTTGTTAGCTAGAATATTTACATCGGTATTTACATCTAAAACAACAGTTTGTGTTTATTCAATACTTTTTTCATCAATAAGACTGTCTTCCTCACAATCCATGTCTATATTGTTGTCTTCAAATTCATCTTTATATTGTAGGAGGCTTTTGATTTGTTTGTCACTACCAAAATCTTGCCAGTACCTCATGTTATCTAGCATAGAAGGACGATGTTTGACATAAATTGTGTATTGTTTTTTTGGGCGAGGCAGTTTACAGGTACTTGTTGAAAAATATAGACCATTTTCTAAGACATTTTTATTTCTAGGAATTATTGCTAAATCATATTCATCAAAAGTTCTCAATAAATAAAGTACAACATTTCTACAGGCTCTTAATGTTGGATGTTTTGCTACATATTTTCCTTTGATTTGTTTTATTACTAGCTCAGAGTCACCATGTACATAGATCATTTTTTCTCCTAATTTTTTCAACGTATGCAATCCCAATAGCAAAGATTCATATTCTGCAATGTTATTTGTGCGCTGAAAATTCAATTTATATGAATGACCTTGTACACTATTATTCCCTGTAGTATACACCCAAATACCTACTCTTGATCTAGCTTTTCCACATGAGCCATCAAAACTCATGCTCCAAAGAGGTTCGTTTACATGACTTGGTTGTTATGTTTGTATTTGACTGTCATTTTCTCTAGAAACATTTTATATATGGGAAACTTGTGATTCAATGGCTCCATCATTATACAAAATGAAAGATTCAAGTTCAGTGTGAACATAGTACAAAGGATAATTGTGAAGTTTTTCTTTCCTACTTACCATGCACTTCATTAATGTTTCCCTATATAGTCTTCTCGATTGACCAAACACCGGAATTGTTGCATATGTCATGTCCATTTGCAGGGTCCCTTGTAATTTTTCTCCCCATGAGCGAGATAAAAGCATTCCATATTTAGGGGGAATGTCAGCTACAAAAATATCCATCACTAAACTCTTTGCAGGTATCTGAGCTAGAGTGACACAGAGATCTTTAATCAGACCTAGGCACATAAATTTACTAGAGTCAAAAGAGTATAAATATTTATAAGGTGTAGTGATTTCAAGGCCAATTTTCTCCATGACAGCTTTTGGCATAAGGTTGTGTGAAGCGCTCGAATCCAACATGGTGTTATGAAGAATCTTGTCATGAACGTTTAAACTGACATAAAAATAAGGGAAACCTCCTTCCTAGGGTTTTCCATCAACCTCTGGCCCAAACAAAAGTTTAGGTTGATCATCACTTAAATTGACTGTATTTGTAACCTCCCCTACATTTTACACTTTTAGGACTTGAGACCTATAGACATTTCTGTTGATTAATTCAGTGAGAGGAATAGATATCTTCAGTTTTGCAAGTTCACTCTCGATACTGAATGGTGTTTGATTTTTTACCAGGTTTGAGAAATTAATTCTTTCAGCCACTATCCTTTGGGTAATTCCAGTTTGTTTACTTGTACTAGGAATGTTTGTCTGAGAATTTCTGGCAGGGATATCTACTATTTTCTTGGTACTGTTTTCTGTGTTTTTCTTTTCTCGATTATTTACATTTTTCTTTGTGTTTTTTGTTGTTTTATTAACTTCATATTCAAATGCTTTCTTGGGAGAATTTTCAGAATTATTTTTATTAGAATTATCTAATTTTTTTTTTGTTTCTAAAATTGTATTGTTTGTGAACCTCCAAAATAGAATTCTCAAAACCTGATTTGTAATCATAAGATTCTTCGGATTCGAGCTCTGTTTGGGTTAATGAAAACAATTCTTGTTCTTCTTCAGTGAGAAAAATAGAATCATCTTCATTAATTCCCATCAAATTAATCTGATTTTCCTCATCTTCCTCCACTATTGCTTCATATTCATCATCATATTTTTCTTGAAAAGGAGGCCTAATCTACTGATCAAGGCCTCTTTGGTCTCTTTGTCTAACCTTTGGAGGATTTCTTCTTGGGTTATGATTTCGATTCCAGGGAGCTGGTTGATTTTCTCTGTGTATGGCTCTTTCATTCAAACTAATCCTCTCCATCATCCTTTCCATGGTCCTTACCAAATTTTCGATTTTGGCATCAGATGTAGAGGCTACAAGTTCTTCTCTTATCGTGAATCTCCTCTCAGCTCTCATCCTAGCCCGTTTTGCTAATAAATTAGCTTCTACAGTCACAAAATATTTTTGCATTTCCTCTAAATTTGATGAGTCTCTTTCCCTAAGCTGGTAGGCCATGTCTAGGTCAAATCCTTTTGGGAATTTAACCAAGACTAACCCTTGAGGTGGTTTCATATGGGCAGGGAGTGCATTGTATATGTTGTTGAATCTAGTGTAGTAGTCTTGTACACTCTCTCCTGGAGACCTCTTAATAGTCTCATATTATAACAAAATCTGCAATGCATTTTTCTTGATTTCCCATGTATTAATAAATGTTTGGTGAAAAGCAGGGAGATCATGAATACTATTGGAAAATAAGCCTTAAAACAATTTTCTAACTTCACCTCCTAAACTATGAGCAAACATTCTCAATTTGACATTGTCATCATCAATTTCTTTTAAATCAAAACAATCATTCATTTTATCAATATGTTGTTCAACAATCACTGGACCAATTCCATCAAATTGGGGAATCTTAGATTGATAATCCTGGGGCATAGGGGGTAAAGGTGTTGGCAGAGCCAATGGGGCATCAATTGTCGTACATGAAATCAAGACTTACCTACATGCCAAACATGTTCGTCAACGTCTACATCAAATACATCCTAGAAAAGCTACTGCTATCAAATCCGAAGTTGAAAAATTACTTCGCGCAGGTTTTATTTATCCAATTCCTTTAACGGAGTGGGTATCAAATATTGTTACTGTTACTAAAAAACAAGGAACGATACGAGTATGTATCGATTATAGGGATATTAATCGAGCTTGTCCCAAATACAATTATCTAACCCCCTATATCGATCAAATAATTGATGATTGTGCTGGCAGTGAAATGTTTTCCTTTATGGATGGTTTTTCCGATTACAATCAAATAAACATACTCCCTGCTAATCAGCCAAAAACAGCTTTCATTTGTCCATGGGGAACATTTCCTTATTGCAAACTACCTTTTGGATTAAAGAATTCTGGAGCAACTTTTCAAAGGGCTATGTCTTATGCGTTTCATGACATTAAGCACATTGTGCAGCCTTATCTCGATGATTTACCTGCTCATTCATCGCGTAGGGCTGACCATCTCACTCATTTACGAGCTATCTTTATGAGATGTAGGCATTATCGAATTAGGTTGAATCCACACAAATGTGTTTTCTGTGTAGAATCGGGTCACATTCTAGGATTTGTTGTTTCGAAAGCAGGCATTCGCGTTGATCCGTCGAAGGTCGAAGCTATTGTCAATTTACCTCCTCCTTCGACTCTGTGCCAACTCCAAAGTTTGCAGGGGAAAGCAAACTTTTTACGTTGGTTCATTCCTAACTACGTCGAGCTAACAAAGGGTTTTACCTGGTTGCTAAAATAGAACATTCCATTCTTTTGGGATGAGATTGCTGATCGATATTTTGATGCACTTAAACACGCATTGACACATGCACTGTTTTTGCATCCTCCCAACTAGAACCAGGACTACGTTTTGTACCTCGTCGCCTCTCATTCCACAATTGGGATGGTTTTAGTTTAGGAATATGAATCTAAAATTTAACATGTGATTTACTACCTTAGTCGAAATCTGCATCCGACTGAGATCAAATACATACATGTGGAGAAATTGGCCTTGGTAGCTGTTCAAGCTGTTCAAAGATTTAGACACTACATCTTATTACGCAAAACCACAGTAATTTCTGACTGTAAACCTATGATGTACATTTTGACCAAACAATTGCTAGGGGGAAATTATTCCAAATGGATAGTTATCCTGTAGGAATTTGACTTGGAGTTTGAAAAATCCAAGGCAAAGAAATCTTTGGTTTTTTCCGAATTGATGTGTGATTTCCCCTCTACTGATATTGAAACTGTGGCAGAGGAGCCCATTGCGAAATAATCCTTGTTTCTTATCAGTACTTTTGATCCATGGTATGGGGATATTATCATTTATCTCCAAACCCAATCTTTTCGGCTTGAAATATCACGATCTCAGCGACGGAAAATACATTTCCAATCCTAGCAATGCAATATTATTGGTGATACACTCTATCATCGTGAAGCGGATTCTGTTTTCCGACGTTATCTTACTCATGAAGAAGCTGAGAATGTTTTAAATGACTTCCATTCTGGGGCATGTGGCGGTCATATTTCTGGGTATTCCACAGCTCAAAAGATATTGCGCGCTGGTTATTTCTAGCCGTTGTTATTCAAATATTGTATTTATGCAGTCTGAAAATGCCACAATTGTCAACTTTTTTATTGTAAGATGTGTGCGCCACCCGCTCCTCTTCACCCTATAATTGTTGTCGGTCCTTTCAAAAAATGGGGTATTGACTTTATTACATGTAACCCTCACTCGGCCGGGGGGCATGCGTATATTATCTTAGCGGTAGATTATTTTACTAAGTGGGCCGAGGCGATGCCTACATTTTCGGTTGACGGCAAGACTGCTGCAACTTTCGTATTCAATCACATAATTGCTAGGTTTGGTGTTCCTCAAGCCATTATTACAGATCATGGAAGTCATTTTCGGAATATCATGATGACTGAAATGACAGATCAACTTGGCCTGAGCCATGATAGTTCCACTCCGTATTATCCGCAAGCTAATGGTTTGGTTGAAGCTATCAATAAAGTTTTAGTCACTATGATTAGACGAATTATTGGTATTCACAATACAAATTGGCATTCCATGTTATTTTCAGCACTTTGGGCATATCGAACCTCGGTAAAAACATCAACTGGTTTCACTAAATTTCGTCTTTGAAATTAGCCATATAATTACTTCCAGCTACGTCTGAAGAGGAGAAACGTTTTTTTTACTTGGCTCAGCTAGATGAGAATCGACGAAATGCTGCAATATCAAACGAGGCTCATGTCAAAAAGAAAAATCTCAGTATGATAGAAGTGTTACCCCTCGAAATTTTTCAGAAGGAGACCTAGTCTTAGTTTATGATCAAGCCAACGATAAGCTAGGAGCTGGAAAATTCATGCCTATGTGGCATGGCCCTTTCATTGTTAAGCAGAAACTGGCAAAAGGGGCCTATGAGCTGATAGATTTTGACGGTGTCCCTTTAGATAAACCTAGAAATGGGCTTTATCTAAAGATATATTATGCTTAAACATGGTGTGGAGATTTAATTAGATTAGATTTCTTTATAGCTGGTGTATTTTAGATTAGAAAAGCGTGCCTAGTTTAGAAGTGTGTTTTGTCATTATTCCTGCTTATCTGAGTTTTACTCTTGATATTGCAGATGTCGACGTCTCTTCAAACCTACATTGGTTTTTTTGATGGTGCTTTTCGTAGTACATGGAACATTTCTTCCGCAGCTTGGGTTATTTATTCACCCTCTGACAAGTTAGTATCCATGCATGGGGTAAGCCTTGGTCAGACACGAATAACATTGCCGAATATAGTGCAGTGATTGAGTTATTATCTGAATCCATATCTTTTGGAATTCAGAGTTTGATTGTTAGGTTGGATTCTGAACTTGTTGTATTACAGCTTAACAGGGTTTATGCCATTAGAAATCCAATGTTATTATGGTTATTTTTAAGAGTTTGTCTCTTGGAACGTGAATTTGATTACATTGAATATCAACATATTCCAAGACATTTAAATACATTAGCAGATGCAGTTGCTTCTAGTATGATAAATCGACATTTTCAATAATCAAAATAGTAAATTAAACAACATTCATAACATATACACAGGTAGCCGACAAATAGAGATATATCATAGTATAGAAGTGTTTTCAAAAAATATATACATCGTCTTCGATCATAGGTTGGAAACACCTTATGATCAGCAAAATGGTAATACAAAAGGTCAAAAGTATGAGTCTACGACATGATCATCCCATCACTGATGGTGATCACAATAAGAGACCACTGCCCTAGCCACCCTACACAAGAACCTCCTAAAAGGTCCTAGAACACCAATCACGTATCTCTGTAATCTGAGAGGAATCTCATCTATGTCTGTCTCTGGAATTTCTAGAGTCAGACGCTCTAGGTGATGCTCTAAATCAGACAGGATTTCTAAAGATTGGCCTACTGGGGTTGGTGCGGCTGCAACTAGTTGTCTTCTTTCATAAGGCTAGAGATGGGTTGGTCGCCGTGGGCTCACATCTGCATTCAAAACTTTTGGTTATTAATTTTCAAAAGACGATCAAAATACAAAAAAAATTAGAACTAGAAATTTTTTAAAATGATTTTACCTGATTCATCCCACTGTTCCCCTGCTGGGAGAGTCATCTCTCGGTCATCGCGGAAATCTATCCCGATGTTTGAAAAATCCTCTATAACGAAAAGTTGGCGTTCTAGACAACGAAAATATGAAGGAGGAAATCGAACAATCTCGACGCCCTCAATACCATGGCGGGCCATCAATGCAACCCAACGAACCATCCTAGGTTCTCGAGGTTGACCGGCATCAACAGGAATGCTCTGCGGAGCTAACATGGGGATCCTCTCTAAAGCAAAGGTAACTAAAATGGATCCATATCCAAAGCTATTTAGTTTTCCATTCTTCGCTCTAGTCAGTTGGCCTTTTACATTGGCCAACACAGCTTCGCACCAGTTGAAAATGGTGCCTCGAAAACAGTCTACAGCAATGCGCATTTGGGAACCGGTAGCCACATTCAGCGCTGCACTCCCACATAATTTGGTAACAATAAACACAATAACTTTCAGCTCGGGATAGATGATAGTTTTTATATCGATTTTTTTGTCCCTAGGCTCTGCCTGATCATTACAGAACTCTTGTCGAAGACTAGCGACAGTCTGGCCACCTGGCCTAGTCCCAAACAAGGAAATTTGTTCGCCCCTTTTGGAAAAACCAGTCAGAAAATAAATATCCTCCAGCTCGATTTCGAGCCGGTGGTCACCAACAATGAAACATTGGTCCTGTATGTTCCACCTGTTTACCAGCCATGTTAGGAGGTCTTCCTGTGCCCTCATGCCCTGAATGGCCCAGAATTTATACAAACCGCATGCTCTTAATGCTTGCATTGTGGGAAAATGGAGCATTGTGGGCAAATGGAGCATTGCGGCATCATTGACGTCTTCATGCTCTCGTTCTCTCCAAATTAGCATCTTGTTTATCCTACAATGCATAAAAATATATATTAGAACAATCTAATTTGAAAAATTTTGGGCGACAATTGAGAAATTTGATTTTCAAATTCAAATACGTGAGGTCCGCACTTTGTCTTCATACACAATGCGTAGGTACGCATGCGCACTGTGTGACAAGTGCGGACCCACGACCTTTTTCTACATAGGAAAAATTCTGGGTCCGCAGGGCCCGTGTGTTGTGCCTGCGAACCCCCACGGGCGATTTTCTACACATATTTTTCTCTTAAAAATGAAAACTAAAGCATAAAAATGAAATGCAAACAGATGAAATACAAGATTAGGAGGTCATGGATTACCTGGAGCTGACGGTTCTCGATTTCGTCAGACGTGTCTTCTAGAATCTTCACAAGAACTTTTTTACCCAAAACCTTTTACTTTTCACTATGAACTCGAACGGTAAAAATGAAGTTAGAAAATCCCTTTTTATAAGTTTTTTTGAATAAACGAGTTTCTAATTTGTTTATTTTTCACTTTAAAAAGGTTATTTTTGAAAGAATTTTTATTCATCTTAAACAGGTGTGTATAATGTTTCAATTTTTTGTGCAGAAATTGGATTTTTCAGGAGAATTGATCGTTTTTCAACAAAGAGCATACTTTTATCACTTTTTCGGACTCTTTCAAAAATTTACGAAAAAGCGAAAACTTGGAGTTCTCTTTTAAGCCCTTTTCAGACTCTCTAAACATGAAAATATTGTCGAGCACTTGATTATTCGAACTCGTTAAAGTAAATTAATGATCGTCCCTTCAGTATAAGTTTACCCATTTTCCGGACTAAAATGGACTATTTACGAAAAATGTATACGTTGACTGATTACGGTCAATAGAGTTCTCTCCCGCATTATTTTATCCTTTTTCGGGCTCAAGAGACTAAATTTACGAAAAAGTACACCCATGGAGTTTTCTTAAGTTTTTTCTTCCGACTCCCTAAAAATGAAAAACACCGAGTTTCTCCTATACTGGACTCGTTAAAATTTAACAGTAAAGGACCTGTTCAATTTTAAACAGGAACGAACCACTCCTTCTTAGGGTTCGAATCTTAAACTAAGTTGGAATCATCCAAAGGATGAGCTTATAAACAAGAAAATGTTATCCTCCTCAAGCTTGTCAAAAATAAAGAGGTACTTGCCAGAAATGGTGGGGGAAAAGAGAGAAAAATGGACTTGTTTGTTGTATTTTGATTTTTCGAAAATCTAGTTAACCACTCTTGAACACGACACTTTTTTTTCACCTGGGTTTGGAAATCCTTTGCCTAACAGTTAATCAAACCACATTGAAAGTCTTCATCTGGTTTCTGGGTATTAGCTTTGGGTCAATTGTCACCAAGCCATCTGTAGTGTCATTATGTGTTCAAGAGGACAGTTCAAATAAACCATTCATCTGCAAAATATCTGTCATCCATTTTGACCATCCCTGAGTCAGTCCTTGCCAATATATTTTCAAAAATTGATCTATGATTTCGTGTTGTGGGCTTGCCTACGACGGATCACTTTCTATCGACGACAGCTCATTATCTAGGAAGTTGATCCAGAAATCGTCAGTACCTTGAAATCTGCATGCCTCAATGGCATGTTTCTCGCCTTCGACGACAGGTTGCATCATTGACCTTCGATCGAATGATTTCGTGAGATGTTCGACTTTAGCTCATTCATTCACATTTCATGGATTGTACTGGGTACTTTGAGAGCCATTGACATTACTGGTGGTTACTCTCACACTTGTTAACAGTTTACATCATTGACTGGTAATCAAGTGGTTTCTACCATGTTCGACTTTGACACATTCATTCACATGGATAGAATCATACTAGTTTGAGATGCGGAAATCAAGACCCTCGATCTAGTTTCTACCATCCAGGCTGCGAGGAATTTTGTTATCATTTATACAGTAGACTATTCATAAACAGGTAGTTGCGTCCATAATGTGTCTACATATGTCTATACTGTGATGTACTCAAAATCATTCCTGTATCATAACAGTTTGAATCAGTTTCTAAGTTAGTTTTGATCTGAGTATGGGAATGCCTACCTCAGCGATGATATATATATATATATTTTGCATTGAATGTTTTTACAGGTTCCGACTGGGGTGTCCACAGGATGATCCTTAAAATGATAAAGTACTGCACTCTTCATATATGACAGACTTCATCTTCATCTATTCCAAACTTTGCACTTTAGGGGGCAATCTGTTACACTGAAAATTGTCATCTTGACATTCTGCTATGTGTATGAGCTCATTATCACTCATAATTCCTCCTTTTCAAGTCTAACATATCAGTTCCTCATATCAAACCTTGAAAATCAGAGAAAAGTTCCTAAAAATCTCCTTAAATTTGGTGTCGCACTTTCTCTATATCTTGCCTGCGATCCCGCATCTAATGTTCATGTCTTCTGTGTACCTGAACGCACTTTCTCTGTGTTATAGGTGCGGACCCCTATAAATATTAAAAAGGCGCAAGTAAACTTAGAAAAGCTTATTTTTAGTAAATTCTAGAAGCTTATAGAAAATATCTTGCGGTGGCAAAACAGCTCTTATGAGGTTCATGTATCCCTTACCTTATGGAGCTAACCCCTTGATGTGAGGAGCTTATCCCTTTGAAGGAAGATTCTATCCCTTCGTAGTTGGAACTGAAAACCTCTTCTTTTCCACTATAAAAAGAGGCATTGGGTAGCCTCAAGGGGAGTTCAAGCTTTAGAATATTTGAGGTTAAGTGTTGTTGGGATTCCAACTCATTTAACTAAGATTGTTGTGAGGGGAGATCACATACCTCTATTTGTCTTGGTTGGAGGAGTGCAGAGCTTATCAAAGTAGAGGAGACCCCTTCTTCGGACCCCGGGAAGGCCTGTTCAACATCAAGGCTAAGGTTGTAATGTTTTCCTTCTTTTGAAATTAATACAGATATATTCATTTTTCTCAATAAGCTGTTAGTTAATGGTTTATTTCTTAAATTCCTTGATCATTATGATAAGCATGATTTATGATGATTTCTATACAGGTGCTATTTAATATTTTGCTTGTTTGTAACTGCAGGTTTACGAAAATAATTCCTTCAGGTGCACGAGGGACAACAATGACTTCAAACAAGCGCTGGACATACGGTAAGTCTTTTACACCTCTATAGAGCTTCTTGCGAATCATATATGCTTAGAGAAATATTAGTTTATTTGGCTATTTATTGCTAGATAATTTTAGTACTAGGGAGATCGGTCTTGTCTGCAAGATTGATTAATCCGTACAACAAATTGGCGACTCCGCTGGGGAAGCAACTTGTTGTTTTTGGTTCTCTTTTATTTTGATTTGAGGAAAAGTTTTTCCTGGTTTTTTATTGATAGATATCTGCCTAGGTAGCTTAGGTTTTCTCTGTTTTTCAAAATCTTGAAATCTTTTATTTTTTTCCTTAATTTTTCTAGGGACCGCACTTTGTCTTTTTGCACAGTGCGAGCAGTTTTGCACTTTCCTTGAGTAAACAGTGCGGGACCGCACCTGTTACTTCTGGAAGCCTACAAACCTTATTCAAATTTTGAAAAAAATCCAGATTTATTTTTTCAGTTTATCTTTATTTTTTATTTAGAGTTTTTGTTTTCTGCCCAAATTGATGATTGTTTCTTTCAAAAGCTTTTTGTGAATGAATTCCAGCAGTATTGGTGTTTTGATGATTATTTAGAAGTTTTGTGTTTTGGATTGCCATTCGCTTGGTCTTTGTAGTGATTCAAAGCATTGGAAGTTTGAAGTACCTCATATTACATTGGTATTTTTGCCCTTTTTTCTAAGTCTGACCTGATTGTGAAATCCATCCTTTATTGAGAAATAGATCTGCTTATTTCTTTGCAAATCTTCGAAAAAAAACTTTGTTATAGGTTTTTGAATTTCATTTTTTATAAAAAAAAATATCTAAGTGTTTTTTATCTGTTTCTTATTCTGAACAAATAGATCCTTCGTTTGCTGAACAACTAAGTAAAACATTCTTCAAAAATATTAAAGCTTTTATTCAATTAGATTTTTAAATTTTGTAGATCTCGAAATTAGTTTTATAGTTTTGAGTACTTTTAAAATTTGTAGATTTCTTTTGAAGGAAAATTGTTTTGAAGTTTCAAGCTTTTGAAAGTGAAAGGATTTTATTGTGACCTTTGATAATCTGTCTCATTTAGAGTTATTTTTGAAAATACAAAAATATTTTCTTTTGGTTATTCTTTATGTTTGAAGAAAGAAGTGTTTCTTAAAAGAATTGCATTCTCGAACTCTTTCTTTAGCTAGAATTTCATTGAAAGAAAACGAATTGATTATCATTTTTAGGTGCATTTTTAGTGTTTTTGGAAGTCAAGTCTTCACACCATCAAAGTTTCATTTCGTACCTATTGACTTAAGAAACAGCTCATAAAAGTAACGCTTAATTAAAATTCATCTAGCAATCTTTTTATTTTCTAGGGCTCTTATCACCAACATAGCTTAGGCTAGTATCTTGGAGTAGGGAGTAATTAACTCTCCAAGATAGTAAAAACAAACAAGTAGATAAATCTTGTGGTAGGAAATAAATCCAATTATAATTGGTACAATCTGGGAAGCTTCTCTTAAAGAAGTCAATCACGAGATCATGTCCGAACCTTTGAGACAATCAATTCTATTTCATTGGGGAAGATAGAAGATTTTGCGCGCATTACAAATGGTAAACCTCGGATTAACCATTGTCGAGGAGCCTGGGGTCACTTGTCGGTAAACCTCGGATTAACCATGTCGAGGAACCTTCAAGGGGATTGAGCTTTGTTACTCTGCCCTTGCGCGTGGGATCGGATCGTAGACTGTTCCCCCAGTTATATTTGTTACTGTTGGTAACCTTAGTGTCCAAAACTTAAGATTATTTCCTAAGGTGACGGTGAAGGAAAGATCTCACTGTACCTGGAGCAGACGTCGACTAGACTCACTTGGACTCTCTGGGGGGTTCTCTTCACACGAGATGGTTTTGTGAAGAAACTTGTGCCAGTCTGTTTCATTAAGCAGGTTGTCGGGGTAACTGTTCCAACCGCCCTTTCTGTGTTAAATTTCTACTAAGTTGGATTTCATCACCAACTAGTGTTTTTAGTACGAGAAGTTTACTGTTTGTGTGTGGTTTGAACTCTTAGATTTTTAAGCGTGTGATTCAGCTGTTTGTTTCTTTAGAGACTTTAGGTATTTTTATTGAAATTTTCTTTGTTTGCATGTGATTAGTTAATATTTAATCGTGGCGGAATTGTCGAGACAATCCCAGAGACTTCAAGGGAAACCCCCTAAATATACACCAAGTCAGCTTGAAGGGTTGCGTGCTCTAGTATCATCTGGTAGCAGTAGAATTAGATCAACAGAATTTGGAACTTCATCTATAACTGTTCATCCTGATCATCAAACACCCATAACAGAACATATTTCTGAACCAATTTCAGTTTCGGAAGTTACTAGTAGTATTTCTCCTTCCAGTGAACTTGCTGACGAACCTGAAATTTCTGAGCCTGAAACTAAACCTTCTATTTTGGAAACATCCTCAAGATTTATTACACCAACTTCTAGCGATCCTGGTTCACCTAGGGTAAGAAATATTATCACTGAAGATCTTCCATCTAGCCTTATTTCTATTGAAGAACTTAATAATCCAGACGAAGAGTTATCTTTTCCCGAATCCCCTTAGTCTTTAAATATTAGGGAGCGTGAATCTATTTTCTACAGCCCTATTCGAATTGACGCTTGGTATCTATCTTTAACAAAAAATTTAGAGAATTCGGGTCTTGCTTTTTCTCCACCTCGAATTCCATTTCATCCTACACCCAGAGGTTACTATCCGTCATCCATTATGGCAGGAGAGTCATCCATGTTTTCCCAGACACCGGAAGCATTTTTACACGGTGGTCCTTCTGTTCCTGCAGGATATCAGGATTTGTCTGGTTCTTTCTATGGAGCAGCTCCTCAACCAATTGAACATGTATTGTCATCTAGTTTAAGTGGAATTAAAACTGAAACGTCAAACGCAGAGCAAATATTTATGATGTATGGTAATATTTCGAATCCTCGACCTCAAGGCAGTCAGTTACCGTCTGGAGGACAATTTCAGGGAAGTCAGTTACCGCCTGGGGGGAAACCTTCAGGTAGTCAGTTACCACCTGGGGGGTAACCTCAAGGTAGCTTTTTCCCAGGACAAACTGTGGAATCATATTATTTTGGAGGACAAGCTCAAGGATAGTACATACCTCAAGGTTATCAACCTCAAGGACAGTACATGCCCCAGGGTCAACCCCAAACTCAATATGCTCCCTAGGGTCCTTATCAACCCTAGCTTCAATACGCACCTCAGGGTTATCAACCTCAAGGTCAGTACCCAATTCAAGGTTTCCAACAGACTTCTGGTCAATCATCTATTCAAGGAACTGGAAATTTACCACTTACTTAGCAACACTACGTTCAACCAGGCTATGGTCCTTACGTTCAACCTTCTACGGGACAATACCCCGGAATGAATATGGTGTGGGATCCATCCAAATATCAACAGCCTATGCAGCCTAATGTGCAGTTGCCTTCTCAACCTAGACAGCCTTTGGCTTCTGGTCCAACCCAGCAACCTGTCCAGCCTACTATTCAAACTCCTGCACCTAGTTCTGTTCAGCAGTCTAGGCCTAGTACACCTCAGACTCCGCCTCAAAATGCTGCAACTACTGCGAAGTCTGTTCAACCTACAACACCTATTTCTGGAGTATTTGTAGCTCCGAGTTCTTCTATCCCTGCATCCGTGCAAATCCCTCAAGTCTTTGTACCCCAGTCAGGACCTTCAGTTCAGACTTTGGTCCAGATGCCTGCGGGACAAGCTGGTACAAGTAAAGTGGTCACAGGTCAACCGTAATTCACATATCAACCGTACCAGGGATAGCCTCAATTCGGTCCCGTTTCACAAAATCCAAATTATCAGTATCAACCATACCCTGGCTACACTTATCAACAGCCTCAACAACCCCAGTTCGGTCCGGTTAATCCTGTTTACCCGGGAGGTTACATAATTCCTAATGCAACTCTGATTCCCAGTTATCTTGGGTATCCTCCTCCTAGAACTGCTTTGGCTACTCAAGGTTTTTGCGACCCTAACCGTCGGTTACCATTTATTGCAACTTTGGATTTACCTGATTTGATGCGCCTTATGAATGATCCAATTTTCTATTATCCATACTGGCCGCCAATGCCACATAAGTTGCCCAGTGATATACCCAAATTCGAAGGTAAGCCAGGAGAGGATCCATCAAATAACATGATGACTTATCACCTCTGGTGTGCGTCTAATTCAATAATTTATGATTCAATTCGCTTATGTATTTTCCAAAGAACTCTTATTGGCCTTGCTGCCAAATGGTACATTGAGTTACCATGAGGCTCTTTTATTAATTTCAGTCAGTTAGAAACTGCCTTCTTGACTTATTTTCAGTTGCCTGTCAGATACGACAATGGCACAGAACTATTAACTTCACTAAATAAATCTACGTCCACATATATTTCTAATCATATTCATGAATGGCGACGTAGAAGGCGTTTGGTGAAAGTTTACATTCAGGATCAAATTTTGGCGGAATGGTTTGTTAAATCATTGTTACCCAAAATCACTGAGGATGTAGCTAAGGCTGGCATTGTTACTGAGGAGCAAGTAATTTCTCAAGCTCAGTACCTCTACCTCGTTTATACGCAGTCAAGTACTTTACATGAAAGAATCCCCGATCTTCCAAAACAAGGTCAAATAGCTGCAGCTTCTTCAGGGTCTCATGCCGATAATGGTATGATTGGTACAATAAATACTAAAAGAAAGAATAAATCTTCAAATAATTCCTCTCCTATTATAACTTTACCTAATTCCCCGAAAGGAGAAACTTCCCAAGAAATTTCTGCTGACATTCATGTCGTAGAGACATCTACGACCAAATCTAAATCCGGTGGTAAAAATAAAGGGAAGAATAAAAATAAAAAGAATTCAAAAGAGAAAATTGATAAAAAAAAAATCCAATGACAAAAAACGCAAACCTCTCTATCCTTGTTACATTTGTGACGAATATCATTTTACTAAGGAATGCCCACATCGAGCAGAGGTTGCAAAATTCGTTAAAGGTTCACAACAACCTGCTGTCTTGAAGGATCCTTTTCCAACTCAAGATATTAAAATGGTTGGTTCTACCTCGAATGCCTTAGAAGAACCTATTCTAATGATGTCTCATGTATGGATTGCGACGCGATCGAAAGATTATGGTACTAAGAATCCTGTTGATGGTAAAGAAGCAGAATATTCTAGTGCAAACACATCAACTACACATCCTCCTGTTTCTAGTCTGCTACAGATCGAGAAACCAAATCCAGACTTAATAATAAAACCGCCTGCTAAGGGTGTTCTTTGTAAATTAGCTTTCAATCCACATGCAAGAGCTGCTCAGAATTACAACATTGTTAAAGATTTAGCTATTTCCCCTTTAGCAATGTCGGCTTTGGAAGTGCTACAGCCATGCCTAGCACAGCGTAAATTACTTTTGTCTGCTATAGGAGCTGTCGATGTTCAGGATTTGAACCTTATAATCTTCGATTTAGAGAATAGTACACCTCGCCTACCTCATCAAATGGCTTTCCAAATTCCAGTGTTAGTTAAAAACAGACCAATATTTCAGACTATGATTGATGAGGGAGATTCAATGTGTATTATGTTGATCCAGTGTTGGAAATCGCTTGGTTCTCCTACACTCAATTAGTCTCTGACAATTCTAAAGGCTTTTGATGGCCTAGGTTTCCACCCTTTTGGTATTTTGTAGGATTTACCCATAGGAGTCGAAGGTAAAACTGTAAATCTAGATGTGGAAGTGGTTGATGCCCCTCTAGATTAAAACCGTCTTCTGGGTTGTAGTTGGTCTTATGTTATGACTATTGTTGTTTCTTCGGTCTTTCGGCTCATAAAATTTCCAAATCAAGGAAGGATCATTACAATAGATCAGTTAACTTATTTTTCTTCCGATCCAGCCTCTACAAAAACAATCCAGCACGTTGGTAAAGCAGCTATCCCTTACAAGGATGTTGGATTAGGTTTGCTTAAATATTCTAGTTTACTAGGAACTTTTTCCTTTCCTCCTCCTAATGTATCGCCTTCTACCACAACTATTCATATGATTTCATCAAACACTGTTATGTTTGATGATCCTTGGGTCATACCGTCCGACTCCGAGTTAGATTCATTTGATGGCATGATGCCTTTGAGTCCATTTGAAATTTCGTATCAAGCTGTACAGTCACTTTCTAACCCCTCTTCAACCGAAACTAATCCAATGAATGGGATCCATGAGGAATCACTTTCTATATCTAGTTCAGCCACAACGACATTTCCTGATCTTGTTCATACTGATGAGCAGATTCATGAACTTTTTTCTGTTGAAGATTTACCATGGGAAGATCTACATCATCGATCTTCATTTTTGCCTGAGCTGGATCATTTTGAAGATGATTTCTCTTCTATTTTTACTGCAGAATATGTTAAATAACCGCATAATGCATTGCAAAATCCTAATTCTGAGTTAAATTTGGAAAATATCTCTCAAACGATTCCAATTGGCATTTCAGTAAAGCCAGGAATAATTGAAAACATTCATATAGGTTCTTGTTGTACAGAAGATGAAATTCAAACTTATAAAGCCCTATTTCAAGAATTCCATGATGTGTTTGCCTGGTCCTCTAAAGAAATGCCAGGAATTTATCCGTCAATTGTCGTACATGAAATCAAGACTTACCCGGATGCCAAACCTGTTCGTCAACGTCTACGTCAAATACATCCTAGAAAAGCTGCTACTATCAAAGCCGAAGTTGAAAAATTACTTCGCGCGGGTTTTATTTATCCAATTCCTTTAACGGAGTGGGTATCAAATATTGTTCCTGTTACTAAAAAACAAGGAACGATACGAGTATGTATCGATTATAGGGATATTAATCGAGCTTCTCTCAAAGACAATTATCCAACCCCCTATATCGATCAAATAATTGATGATTTTGCTGGCAGTGAAATGTTTTCCTTTATGGATGGTTTTTCCGGTTAAAATCAAATAAACATACTCCCTGCTGATCAACCAAAAACATCTTTCATTTGTCCATGGAGAACATTTTCTTGTTGCAAACTACGTTTTGGATCAAAGAATGCTGGAGAAACTTTTCAAAGGGCTATGTCTTATGCATTTCATGACATTAAGCACATTGTGCAGCCTTATCTTGATGATTTACCTGCTCATTCATCGCGTAGGGCTGACCATCTCACTCATTTACGAGCTATATTTATGAGATGTAGGCATTATCGAATTAGGCTGAATCCACACAAATGTGTTTTCTGTGTAGAATCGGGTCGCTTACTGGGATTTTTTGTTTCGAAAGCAGGCATTCGCGTTGATCCATCGAAGGTCGAAGCTATTGTCAATTTACCTCCTCCTTAAACTATGTGCCAACTCCAAAGTTTGCAGGGGAAAGAAAACTTTTTACGTCGGTTCATTCCTAACTACATCGAGCTAACAAAGGGTTTTACCTGGTTGCTGAAACAGAACATTCCATTCTTTCGGGATGAGATCGCTGATCGATCTTTTGATGCACTTAAACACGCATTGACCCATGCACCATTATTGCATCCTCCCAACTAGAACCAGGACTACGTTTTGTACCTCGCCACCTCTCATTCCACAATTGGGATGGTTTTAGTTCAGGAAGACGAATCTAAAACTAAACATGTGATTTACTACCTTAGTAGAAATATGCATCCGACTGAGATCAAATACATACATGTGGATAAATTGGCCTTGGCAGCTGTTCAACCTGTTCAAAGATTTAGACACTACATCTTATTACGCAAAACCACAGTAATTTCTGACTGTAACCCTATGATGTACATTTTGACCAAACAATTGCTAGGGGGCAAGTATTCCAAATGGATAGTTATCCTGCAAGAATTTGACTTGGAGTTTTAAAAATCCAAGGCAAAGAAATCTTTGGTTTTTGTCGAATTGATGTGTGATTTCCCCTCTACTGATACTGAAACTGTGGCGGAGGAGCCCATTGTGGACGAATCCTTGTTTCTTATTAGTACTTTTGATCCATGCTATGGGGATATTATCATTTATATCCAAACCCAATCTTTTCGACCTAAAATCTCACGATCTCAGCGACGGAAAATACGTTTCCAATCCCAGCAATACAATATTCTTGGTGATACACTCTATTGTCGTGGAGCAGATTCTATTTTCTGACGCTGTCTTACTCATGAATAAGCTAAGAAGGTTTTAAATGACTGCCATTCTGGGGCATGTGGTGGTCATATGTCTAGGCATGCCACAACTCAAAAGATATTGCGCGCTAGTTATTTCTGGTCATCGTTATTCCAAGATTGTATTTATGCAGTCCGGAAATCCTACAATTGTCAACTTTTTTATCGTAAGATGTGTGCGCCACCCGCTTCTCTTCACCCTATAATTGTTGTCGGTCCTTTCACAAAATGTGGTATTGACTTTATTACATGTAACCCTCACTCGGCCAGGGGGCATGCGTATATTATCTTAGCTGTAGATTATTTTACTAAGTGGGCCGAGGCGATGCCCACATTTTCGGCTGACGGCAAGACTGCTGCAACTTTCGTATTCAATCACATAATTGCTGGGTTTGGTGTTCCTCAAGCAATTATTACAGATCATGGAAGTCATTTTCGAAATATCATGATGACTGAACTGACATATCAACTTGGTCTGCGCCATGATAGTTCCACTCCATATTATCCGCAAACTAATGGTTTGGTTGAAGCTATCAATAAAGTTTTAGTCACTATGATTAGACGAATTATTGTTATTCACAAGACGAATTGGCATTACATGTTATTTTCAACACTTTGGGCATATCGAACCTCGGTAAAAACATCAACTGGTTTCACTCCCTTTCAACTGGTTTACGGTTCGGAGGTTGTGTTACCAATTGAATGAAAAATTTTGTCTTTGAAATTAGCCATAGAATTACTTCCAGCTACGTCTGAAGAGGAGAAACATTTTTTTTACTTGGCTCAGCTAGATGAGAATCGACGAAATGTTGCAATAGCAAACGAGGCTCATGTCAAACGGATAAATGCTCAGTAAGATAGAAGTGTTATCCCTCGAAATTTTTCAGAAGGAGACCTAGTCTTAGTTTATGATCATGCCAATGATAAGCTAGGAGCTGGAAAATTCGTGACTATGTGGCATGGCCCTTTCATTGTTAAGCAGAAACTGGCAAAAGGGGCCTATGAGCTGATAGATTTTGACGGTGTCCCTTTAGATAAACCTAGAAATGGGCTTTATATAAAGAGATATTATGCTTAAACATGGTGTGGAGATTTAATTAGATTATATTTCTTTACAGCTGGTGTGTTTTAGATTAGAAAAGCGTGCCTAGTTTAGAAGTGTGTTTTGTCACTATTCCTACTTATCTGAGTTTTAATCTTGATATTGCAGATGTCGACATTTCTTCAAACCTATGTTGGTTTTGCTGATGGTGATTTTCATAGTACATGGAACATTTCTTCCGCAGCTTGGGTTATTTATTCACCCTCTGACGAGTTAGTATCCATGCATGGGGTAAGCCTTGGTCAGACAACGAATAACATTGCCGAATATAGTGTAGTGATTGAGTTATTATCTGAATCCATATCTTTTGGAATTCGGAGTTTGATTGTTAGGTTGGATTCTGAACTTGTTGTATTACAGCTTAACAGGGTTTATGCCATTAGAAATCCAGTGTTATTACGGTTATTTTTAAGAGTTCGTATCTTGGAACGTGAATTTGATTACATTGAATATCAACATATTCCAAGACATTTAAATACATTAGCAGATTCAGTTGTTTCTAGTATGATAAATCGACATTTTCAATCATCAAAACAGTAAATTAAACAAAATTCATAACATGTACACAGATAGCCGATAAATAGAGATATATCATATTATAGAAGTGTTTTCAAAAAATATATACATCGTCTTCGATCATATGTTGGAAACACCTTATGATCAGAAAAATGGTAATACAAAAGGTCAAAAGTATGAGTCTACGACATGATTGTCCCATTACTGATGGTGATCATGATAAGAGACCACTGCCCGAGCCACCCTACACAGGAACCTCCTAAAAGGTCCTGGAACACCAATCACGTATCTCTGTAATTTGAGAGGAATATCATCTATGTCCGTCTCTGGAATTTCTAGAGTCAAACGCTCTAGGTGATGCTCTAAATCAGATAGGATTTCTGAAGATTGGCCTGCTAGGGCTGGTGTGGCTACAACTGGTTGTCTTCTTTCCTAAGGCTGGAGATGGGCTGGTCGTCGTGGGCCCACATTTGCATTCAAAAAATTTGGTTATTAATTTTCAAAAGACGATCAAAATACAAAAAAAAATTAGAACTAGGAATTGTTGAAAATGATTTTACCTAATTCATCCCACTGTTCCCTTGTTGGGAGAGTCATCTCTCGGTCACCGCAGAAATCTATCCCGGTGTATGGAAAATCCTCTATAACAAAAACTTAGCGTTCTAGCCAACAAAAATATGAAGGATGAAAAAACAATCTCGATGCCCTCAATACCATGGCAGGCTATTAATGCAACCCAATGAACCATCCTAGGTTATCGAGGTCGACCGGCATCAACACGAATGCTCTACGGAGCTAACATGGGGATTCTCTCTAGAGAAAAGGTAACTACAATGGATACATATCCAAAGTTATTTAGTTTTCCATTCTTCGATCTAGTCAGTTGGCCTTTTACATTGGCCAACACAGATTCGCACCAGTTGAAAATGGTGCCTCGAAAACAGTCTACAGCAATGCGCATTTGTGAACCGGTAGCCACGTGCAGCGCTGCACTCCCACACAATCTGGTAATATTAAACGCAATAACTTTCAGCTCGGGATAGATGATAGTTTTTATATCGATCCATTTTTCCCTAGGCTCTGCCTGATCATTATAGAACTCTTGTCGAAGACTAGCGACAGTCTGGCCACCTGGCCTAGTCCCAAACAAGGAAATTTGTTCGCCCCTCTTGGACAAACCAGTCAGAAAATAAATATCCTCCAGCTCAATTTCGAGCTGGTGGCCGCCAATAATGAAACACTGGTCTTGTACGTTCCACCTGTTTACCAGCCATGTTAGGAGGTCTACCTGTGCCCTCATGCCCTGAATGACCCAGAATTTATACAAATCGCATGCTCTTAATTCTTGTATTGTGGGAAAATGGAGCATTGCGGCGTCATCCACGTCTTCATGCTCACGTTCTCTCCAAATCAGCATCTTGTTTATCCTACAATGCATAAAAAGATATATTAGAACAAACTAATTTGAAACATTTTGGGCGGAAATTGAGAAATTTGATTTTGAAATTCACATACGCGGGGTCCGCACTTTGTCTTCATACACAGTGCGTAGGAACGCATGCGCACTGTGTGACAAGTACGGACCCACGACCTTTTTCTACATAGGAAAAATTCGAGTCCCATGAGAGCCGTGTGTTGTGCACACGGACCCCTGCGGGCAATTTTCTAAACATATTTTTCTCTTAAAAATGAAAACTAGAGCCTAAAAATGAAATGAAAATGGATGAAATACAAGATTAGGAGGTCGTGGATTACCTGAAGCTGACGGTTCTCGATTTCGTCAGACGGATCTTCCAGAATCTTCAGAGGAACTTTTTTATCCAAAAGCTTTTACTTTTCACTATGAACTTGAACGGTAAAAATGAAGTTAGAAAAGCCCTTTTTATAAGTTTTTTCAAATAAACAAGTTTCTAATTTGTTTATTTTTCACTTTAAAAAGGTTATTTTTGAAAGAATTTTTATTTATCTTAAACAAGTATGTGTAATGTTTCAAGTTTTTGTGCAGAAATTGGATTTTTCAGGAGAATTGATCGTTTTTCAACAAAGAGCATACTTTTATCACTTTTTCGGACTCTTTCAAAAATTTACGAAAAATCAAAAACTTGAAGTCCTCTTTTAAGCCCTTTTCAGACTCTCTAAACATGAAAATATTGTTGAGCACTTGATTATTCGAACTCGTTAAAGTAAATGAATGATCGTCCCTTAAGTATAAGTTTACCCCTTTTCCAGACTAAAATGGACTATTTACGAAAAAGGTATTCGTTGACTGATTACGGTCAATAGAGTTCTCTCCCGCATTATTTTATCCTTTTTTGGGCTCGAGAGACTAAATTTACAAAAAATTACACCCATGGAGTTTTCTTAAATTTTTTCTTCTAACTCCCTAAAAATGAAAAACACCGAGTTTCTCCTATACTAGACTCGTTAAAATTTAACAGTAAATGACCTATTCAATTTTAAACAGGAATGAACCACTCCTTCTTAGGGTTCGAATCTTAAACTAAGTTGGACTCATCCGAAGGATGAGCTTATAAACAAGCAAATGTTATCCTCCTCAAGCTTGTCAAAAGCAAAGAGGTACTTGCCAGAAATGGTGGGGGAAAAAAAAGAGAAAAATGGACTTGTTTGATGCATTTTTATTTTTCGAAAATCTAGTTAACCACTCTTGAACACAACACTTTAAATCACTTGGGTTGGGAAATCCTTTACCTAACAGTTAATCAAACCTCATTTGAAAGTTTTCATCCGGTTCTTGGGTATTAGCTTTGGGTCGACTGTCACCAAGCCATCTGCAGTGTCGTTATGTGTTCAAGAGGACAGTTCAAATAAACCATTCATCTGCAAAATATCTGTCATCCATTTTTGACCATCCCTGAGTCAGTCCTTGCCAATATATTTTCAAAACTTGATCTATGATTTCGTGTTGTGGGCTTGCCTACAACGGATCACTTTCTATCGACGACAACTCATTATCTAGGAAGTTGATCTAGAAATCGTCAGTACCTTGAAATCTGCATGCCTCAATGGCAGGTTTCTCGCCTTCCACGACAGGTTACATCATTCACCTTCGATCGAATGATTCTGTGATATGTTCAACTTCAGCTCATTCACTCACATTTCACGGATTGTACTGAGTACTTTGAGAACCATTGACATTACTGGTGGTTACTCTCACACTTGTTAACAGTTTACATCATTGACTGGTAATCAAGTGGTTTCTACCATGTTCGACTTCAACACGTTCATTCACATGGATAGAATCGTACTAGTTTGAGATGCGGAAATAAAGACCATGGATCTAGTTTCTACCATATAGGCTGCAAGGAATTTTGTTATCATTTATACAATAGACTATTCATATACAGATGGTTGCGTCCATACTGTGTCTACATATGTCTATACTGTTATGTACTCAAAATCATTCCTGTATCATAACAGTTTGAATCAGTTTTAAGTTAGTTTTGATCTGAGTATGGGAATGCCGACCTCAACGATGATATATATATTTTTTTTTGCATTGAATTTTTTTACAGGTTCCGACTGGGGTGTCCACCGGATGATCCTTGAAATGATAAAGTATTGCACTCTTCATATATGATAGACTTCAGCTTCATCTGTTCCAGACTTTGCACTTTAGGGGGCAATCTGTTACACTAAAAATTGTCATCCTAACATTCTGCTATGTGTATGAGCTCATTATCACTCATAATTCCTCCTTTGCAAGTCTAACATATCAATTCCTCATATCAAGCCTTGAAAATCAGAGAAAAGTTCCTAAAAATCTCCTTAACTTTGGTGTCGCACTTTCTCTATATCTTGCCTACGGTCCCGCACCTAATGTTCATGTCTTCTGCGTACCTGAACGCACTTTCTCTATGTTATATGTGTGGACCCATGTAAAGATTAAAAAGGCGCAAGTAGACTTAGAAAAGCTCATTTTTAGTAAATTCTAGAAGCTTCTAGAAAATATCTTGCAGTGGAAAAACCGCTCTTATGAGGTTCATGTATCCCTTACCTTATGGAGCTAACCCCTTGATCTGAGGAGCTTATCCCTTTGAAGGAGGATTCTATCCCTTCATAGTTAGAAGTAAAAACCTCCTCTTTTCCACTATAAAAAGAGGCATTGGGTAGCATCAAGGGGAGTTCAAGCTTTAGAATATTTGAGGTTAAGTGCTGTTGGGATTCAGACTCATTTAACTAAGATTTTTGTGAGGAGAGATCACATACCTCTATTTGTCTTGGTTGGAGGAGTGCAGAGCTTATCAAAGTAGAGGAGACTCCTGCTTCGGACCCCGGGAAGGCCTGTTCAACATCAAGGCTAAGGTTGTAATATTTTCCTTCTTTTGAAATTAATACAAATATATTCATTTTTCTCAATAAGCTGTTAGTTAATAGTTTATTTCATAGATTCCTTGATCACTATGATAAGCATGATTTATGATGATTTCTATACAGGTGCTATTTAATATTTTTCTTGTTTGTGACTGCAGGTTTACGAAGATAATTCCTTCAGGCGCACAAGGGACAACAACGACTTCAAACAAGCGTTGGACATACGATAAGTCTTTTACACCTCTATAGAGCTTCTTGCAAATCATATATGCTTAGAGAAAGATTAGTTTATTTGGCTGTTTGTTGCTAGATACTTTAAGTACTAGGGAGATCAGTCTTGTCCGCAAGATTGATTCATCCGTACAACAAGGTGGTGGAGGGACGTGAACAGTGAATGTAGTAGGATCGGTAGAGGTAGTGGGAGAAGAAGTTTGTGTGGTGAATTGAGTATGGGAATGAGAAAATGTAGTGGTAGGGATTATGGAGGTTGTAGGACTAACTAACCTAAGAGGGACTGTTTGAGATGGAATTGAAGAAGTCGTTATATTTAAGGTGGTCAACTCTATAGATTGTTGGAGGTAAGCTTCATCAACAGTGGAGGTAAACTCAATCACTAGATCTTGAACAGTATCAAAATCCTAGAGAAGTTGGATGTCAAATTGAAGTTAGGAATAGGTTTCTCTTACTGGAATTTGATGTAATATGGATGGATCAAAAACTGTATGGTTAGTCCAATTCTCATATTTGGTTCTGAAAATACCTTGTTAAAAATGAAAATCAAATTGTATGTCTTGAAAAGTGGCAAAACTTTTAGGTAGGGAGCTAGATCTGTGGAGAACTCAGCTACTAGTTTGACTTTCAGTTCTGGGAGTTTTCATCAAGATCTTCTCAGGATTGCCTACAATGGGAGGAGGATTTTGATTTGTATGGGATCTGGTGGATATAATATTGGGAGCCAGAATTTGATTTAGAATCACAGACAAGCTGAGTATTTCAAAACTGGAAGAAACCAATCTTGAAAGAAAAATGTATCATACAATGCTTTTAACTGGGGTTTCTGAATTCGGATGAAAGTTAAAAAATTTCAGCTAGTTTCCCTAGTATGGTCGCCAATATGTTAGTGCTCCATAATTCTGAGGCTAAAGAAAGAATCTCAAAGGCAACATCAAAACCGCTTTGAGCCTAGGATCTAGCCCTCCTAGGCTCAGAGAGGGATCTCTCTATTAGATATAGCTTTTTTTTATTTAGAATTTTAGGCTAGTTATTAGGGTATAGGGGTTTGTTTGAAATTTTTGTTTGAGATAGAAGGAGAGTGGACATTGGGCTAATGGAGTCAAACAGGGGTTGGTTTTATTGCATCAAAAGTTCAAAATCATCACAAGGCAAGCTAATTATGTGTGTTGGATCTTAAAGTAGTAGGAATTGTGAGGTGAAAGAAGCAGTGAATTTGCAATAGTGGTTAAAAATAAATTAAGAATTTCTTAACCAAATTTCATGAAGAAAACATTCAGATTCTAATCATTGATAGAATTAAGGTGCTCCAACAACAAATCTTAATCTAAAATTTATGTTTTACAATCATCTTAAAATGATACACAGTGAGGAAAAACAATGGAAACATTCAACATAGAGAAGAGAATCACATCACCATGCAAACACAGCTCAATTATCCTACAAATGGTTTCTTACTATTGATGCTCCAGCTATAAAATTACGAATACTCCAATGAAAAGTGCTTACAATCTAGGGTCCAACACCTAATACTGAATAAAAATCTATATTTAAACTACTTCCTATAGATTTTCATATCAAAAGTGGAAATTTATTCATTTATTACAAAATAACTGAAATTTGACATTGTGTTCCATGTGTTATCACCCTAAAAACAAATTTCTAAACTCTGTAAGTTTACACTGTTTTTGCCATAGTTTCAACTAGGTCTAGGGTCATTTTAGTTTTGAATAAAGGGTAGGTTGTAGATTTAGAAGTCTTAAAATTCAGTTTTCAAGTTCAAATAAAGTCTTTAGGTCTCATCCCATGATTAAAAAGTCTTATCATTCACTTAAAGATCATGTTATTAAGTTTCGGATGTAGTTCCTGCAATTAGCCACAAAATCGCAGTTTTGTAGCGCGGTCAGTTCAAAAATCAAGAAATGCGCTACGAAAGCGTTGCTACTTTCGTAGTGCAAAATGAAAATTTTACACTAAGTGCGCTACAAAAGCGATATTTCTTAGCTGTCATGTCAAATAAGCCAAAAAACTGTCAGATTCATTTGGGAATGATAAGATAGGAGTGTGGTGAGTCAATTAGTCATCAAATCTATTGTACTCACTTGTCCTACACTCATCATAATCATGATATTAATTCAAGAAAGCATCATTTGGTTATGAAGGAATATCTCAAATTCAAATTCTTTGCCTAATTGAGCCATCCTCGATTCATTTATCTCCAAAGCAATTGCATGAGCTCTTAAGCAATGACAATTAGTCGTTGGTTGCTATATACATAAACAACTTTCACTATAATCAAGTGAGGTTGTTATGTTAAATCAAGCAAGGCTGTAATCAAGAGAGGTTGTTTGCAAGCGAGGCTGTTTTGCAGATTTCTAAAGAAACTAACAGGCTTTTTTCTGAAAGAAACATGGCTGAGGAGAAAAATATCCATAGAGGGGGTCATTGTCTGAGATATGAACCTGAGAACAAAAGGTTAAAAAGACAGGTGGAAGATCTGGAGATACAGTTGACAAACTCTCAAAAAATGTTAAAAGGGCAGTGAAACAGAATGATAAATCCACAAGACAATCTCTTATCAAAATCAAGGTAAAATTTGATGAAGATTGTATTTTCAGGGTTATATTGTTGTGTTTTTGAAATGGTACTAATACCCTTAAAGTTTAAGTATCTCAAAATTATAAATTTTGAAGAAATTTTCAACAAAAACTGCCTACATAGCAGTTTTGTAGCGCAGCTAGTGAAAATTTGATCAAATGCACTACGAAACTGTTGAAGCAACTTTTTCACCATGAAGAAAAAAACTTTGTTTTCTGGTTTTATTAGTCAACTTCCAAGGGGGTTTCTGGGCAATTGAAAACTAATTTTTGAAAATTGAAAGAGGTTTTTCTTCCTAACCTACCTAACTAGAAAAACCTCTCTCATTTTATTCCCAAGTATTATCAGTTTGGAGATACAAGGCTTTAGTTGAAGCCTTATTTTCATAAAACATAGTTTTCCCATTTTACACATGTTTTAAAAACATTTTCTGGACAGTAGGAGAAGTATTTCAGAAAAAATAAAATAAAAAAAAAAAAAAATTAAAAAATTAAAAAAAAAAAAAAAAATAAAATAAAATAAAAATTAAAAATTAAAAAATTAAAAATTAAAAAATTTTTAAAAAAAAAAAAAAATTAAAAAATTAAAAAAAAAAAAAAAAATAGAGGTTTTTATTCAAGACAGAATGGCCTCCAAAAACCTCTTTCCATTTCCCAAAATACATCATGGATGAGAATATATAGGCTCTGTTCCAAGACCTAATTTTCAGGAAAGAAACAGAAATAATTTGCTGAAGCAGTCTTTTCATCATTTTTCACAAAAAAAAATTGAAGGATTTTTTGTGAGTTTGGTTTTGAAACTTCTTGTGGGAGTGTGTAAAGTGAAGATAAAGGCTATCATGAAAGATAAAATATGTTGAAGATTGCAACAAGAAACAGTGAAGGAGGCATCCTGAAACATCATCCTTGATCCTAGTTGGAAAATAATCACCTAAACTAGGTGGGGCCCACACAGGTGATTTTTGGCGCAGTCTATTTTTAGACTATGCCTATTTTTAGACATGTAGATCATATTCTATGAGTTGCAGGATGATATTTGTGGATAGTTGGTCAAGTTGGAAAAATAGATGGACTTCTATTTTTTAGACATATTGAGCGGAATCTATTTTTAGATTGCCAGTCTAAAAATAGATATGTCAAATATTATTATCTCTTAATAATATTTGGACTCTAAACAATATCTTATTCTCTTGGAGCACTTCAGTTTAGTGCACATATGTGGCACAACAGCTGAAATAAGGAATTATGTTATTCCTAAGGGTTTACTGGAGCTATTTCATGGAGGACTTCAGTTAGAACTCATGTGACAGAGTTTGGTGGAGTTGGAGAAGTAGTTGGTGGAGTTGTATTTAGTTTAACTCAGTTAGACTCAGTTGAGCTAGTTGTATCTAGTCTAACTGAATGATACACCAGTGAGAGAATTAGTTAATTAATTCACAAATAATAACTCATTAATCAACTGAACAATACATCAGTTAACTACAGTGCATGTCAGATCCAGTGGAGACCCAATGGAGGGATAGGTGAAAGGGCAAGATGGACTATCCGTTGTGACTACTAGTGATGCATGAATTGCATCTACATATACATTGGAGTTTCCAATGATAATAACGCAGTAAATGAGAGTGGGATTACATTGAATTGGTCTTTGTAATCAACTTGGATTGTGCAGTGGAGGCAGGCTACCAAGAGGCAAAGATTGGTGCATTGATTTGCAAGATTGGTCTTGATTAGTGTATGACGATTGTACTGTATTGAGAGCTTGTGATAAGATTTGTATGTTTGTATGAGATTTTCATATGATCTCCATGTTACATAATATATAGTTGGGGTTTTCAGCTTCAGGCTTTCCCGTTAAACAACTGTGTTATGTGTGTTTTTATTGCTTCATGTGTTTTGCAATTGTTGATTAAATTTCCACAAGAATTATAGTGGAAGGATTATGTATTTTGCAAGAATATAAATATTGTGAGATCAGGAGAGTCATGATATATGCATGCTTAATGTATATAATTTCTACATGGTATCAGAGTTGTGTTATAGATTTTCTACATGGAATGAGAGCATGAATTTTTGGGTGCGCGATTTTGCAGAGAATATCTGAAATTTTTGGTGCAATATTTTCCAAAAAAATAGCATATTTGGATTCCTTGTGAAAAAAAACCCAAATTGAAAAAAAAAATCGGTCAAATTTGAGCTCGGATGAGGGAGATATTGTCGATTTAAAATCAGCTCTTTTGTTAGAAAATTTTGCGACGGCGAGACAATTGCAATGTGCGCGAGCCAAGAATCTACATGCACTAAGGTACAATATGCATGCAAAGCTTTGAGGAACAAAGCAGAGGTTAGTGGATTGGTGATTGAGAGGAAGTCTCTCAACATGCAGCGTGAGAAGAAGTCTCAGAAGGTTGTGGAGTAGCCACAACTGGAGATGCAGAATAATCTTTATAGATTTGAAGTAGATGGGATTTCTACAGAGCTTCCTACTGTTGAGAAGTGCAAGAAATCCATGCAATTGACGCTTGAGAGGGAGAAATATTTTCATGCAGGTAAGATTGAACCTCGGGATGTGGAGCAGCCACAAGATGAGGATCATGGAGTGGGAGAAACCACTCATGCAGAGAAATTTCGTGCCAGATGGGCAGAGGGAGTGCATGCAGCTATATCACCAAGTGAGAGGTGGGGAGACATGCATGAGTAATCCCAAGAGGATATTTCTGGGTAGGATTCATGGAGATGATGTGGATCTGATGAATTGAACCTGGCTACGAGGTGCCCACAGAGTAGCAGTAGCATGATCAGTTGGATTGATGCGGGCAGATCAAAGTGACAATGTCGGGTACTAGAGCGCAGTTCAGAGTTGACAGCAAGTGCAGAGTGCATGGGTGCAGATTTCAACAGCGCAGTGGTTCCTGAAGACATGTGCAGTTGGTACAAGTATAATTCAAATACTTTGATGATATATGCATTAAGACTGATTGAGTTGTTTGGAGCCTTTCAGTTTCGAAAGAGTTGCAGAGCAAATGCATGGAGTTGCAGGGCACTTGCAAAGGTTGCAGGGTGAATGCATGGAGTTGCATGTCGCATGCAAAGACAGTCCTTTCTTTTTGAGAAGGAGTGTTGAATATTGCAACAAGAAATATTGAAGGAGGCATCCTGAAACATCATCCTTGATCCTAGTTAGAAAATAATCACCTAAACTAGGTGGGGCCCACACAGGTGATTTTTGGCGCAAAGTCTATTTTTAAACATGTCAATCATATTCTATGAGTTGCAGGATGCTATTTGTGGATGGTTGGTAAAGTTGGAAAAATAGATGGACTTCTTTTTTTTAGACATATTGGGCGGAATCTATTTTTAGATTGCCAGTCTAAAAATAGATATGTCGAATATTATTAGCTCTTAATAATATTTGGACACTAAACAGTATCTTATTCTCTTGGAGCACTTCAGTTCAGTGCACAAATGTGGCACAACAGCTGACAGAAGGAATTACGCTATTCCTAAGGGTTTACTGGAGCTATTGCATGGAGGACTTCAGTTAGAACTCATGTGACAGAGTTTGGTGGAGTTGGATAAGTAGTTTGTGGAGTTGTATTTAGTTTAACTCAGTTAGACTTAGTTGAGCTAGTTGTATTTAGTCTAAATGAATGATACACTAGTGAGAGTGGAGTGAATTAATTAGTTAATTAATTCACAAATAATAACTCATTAAACAACTGAACAATACATCAGTTAACTATAGTGCATGTCAGATCCAGTGGAGACCCAGTGGAGAGATAGGTGAAAGGGCAAGATGGACTATCCGTTGTGACTACTAGTGATGCATGAATTGCATCTACATATACATTGGAGTTTCCAATGATAATAACGCATTCAATGAGAGTGGGATTACATTGAATTAGTCCTTGTAATCAACTTGGATTACGCAGTGGAGGCAGGCTAGCAAGAGGCAAAGATCGGTGCATGGATTTGCAAGATTGGTCCTAATTAGTGTATGGCGATTGTACTGTACTGAGAGCTTGTGATAAGCTTTGTATATTTTTATGAGATTTTCATATGATCTCCATGTTACATAATATATAGTTTTGGTTTTCAGCTTCAGGCTTTCCCATTAAACAACTGTGTTATGTGTGTTTTTATTGCTTCATGTGTTTTGCAATTGTTGATTAAATTTCCACAAGAATTATAGTGGAAGGATTCTGTATTTTGCAAGAATATAAATATTGTGAGATCAGGAGATTCTTGATATATGCATGCTTAATGTATATAATTTCTACAAAATATTGAAATATGTTGAATAAAGGAGTGAAAACATTGCGCTACGAAACTGTGCTACTTTCGTAGTGCAGATCTATTTTCACTGTTTTGAGAAGTTCAAAGTGGATTTTTCACAACTAGCATGAAGGGATGACTTGGGAATTATGCTAATCATGTTCCTAACATCAATCAGCCTCAAAGTTATCAGTTAGAAGTGGTCATAATATCTCAAGAAACTAAAAGGATCCTAAGCCTAAAAACATGAAAACATGTTTCCTAGATTCTAGGAGAACATTATCATCAACATCATGGTTACATCAAGTTAAAGATCATCATCAAAATTTGACTTCATGGGATTGTAGGTGGAGAAATATGTAATTAAGACTATATAAGGTTGTTAGGAAGAAAATTAAAGAGTTTTAGTCCTATTTGAAATAGGACTGCTCATTAGGGTTCTTGCTGTCAATTTGTAATAAATATCATGTTTCATGATTACGAAAGGTGTCAAACACTATGAATTTGAATTCACTAGTGGAGGATAAGGGAATCATATATTGTGAATGTTCTATAAATAGCATGAGGTCGAAATATACATGGGTTGGACATTTCATTAGCAAAATATTGTGTTTTGTATGTCACTATTTTACAGCTTAATACAAAGTTTCTTCTTAGACAACTCAAGACTCATGAGGAGTTCCTGTGTGTTATTGTTTTGATGGCATCCTTTCAATTCTTCTATTGCAGTGGTGTTTTATTATGATGCTCAAAATTCATCAATGATGATCTGACTTCCTTCATAATTGAGCTGACTGTGTGTTTCATTGTTTTACATGTTTTATTCCATTGACTTGAACTCTAAATGCCTTGAATTCCATGCTAGGTAGATTTTGTTGATTTTGCTGAAGATTACCATGACTCCATAATTCCCAATGTATACATGTTGATGTTAGTTTCAACCTATAGGTTGGAAAATGTTATCTAAGCATACCACTTTGTAAAGTTTTGGATTGACTGATATATACAGTAACAATACCACTTTCCTTTCACCTGATATTCTTAGTGTATTTCAATGAGTTTATGTCCTATCATTTGAAATGTTTTTCTTCCATATTTTAAGTGCTTATTACTCAGAATTCATGACTATTCATGCTCTGACTTCCTTTAAGTATTTAGCTATGGTGAAATCTCTTTCAGTATTTTTCCTTTCAATACCTTGATGTCTCATTACTCAGAATTCATGTGCTACATGATCTGACTTTCTTTGAACCTCAAGTTATTGGGATTCTCCTGAATGTGTTATTCTTTCATTGAATTATATACAAGCCTCAACTTCCACAAGGAGAGCCTTTGTCATCTTTATCCCTATCACTGACTCCATAGCCCAATGGTAGCAAGCCTTCATCTTTTCAAGCTACAAAGATACAAAACCAAGACATAATTCATAGAGTTAGCCATCTATATTTATCATTAATCAATATCATTAACCCTTGAGAGAGCCCTCTCAGGCTAAGGAGGCTAAGCCTCAGCCAAAATATTGGTATGAAATAGTTACTCAAAGTCCACTTGATGAGCAGCCCATCAGGCCTAATTTTGTGATAACACCATGCATGGACACATTGTAACATTTTTTTGACAGATGTCTTCAAGTTTTCAAGAAACCATTATTGAGCATTGTAGTGGTTTTCTTTGCTAGAAAATTCGATGTTGTTGTGTTATACTGATACACTAAACCTTCTAATGTGGATGATTGACTGAGCTAGCTATTTTTGTCATCATGCTAAGCTATCGTCATTCTTGCAAATCACACAACTTCTCCCAATATTTTGGACTCAGAATTTTTATCCTGATTAACCTTTTGTGTATCTCATCAGTTTCTGTGTATTTCATGAAATTTGGCTTCACCTGAAAAAAGTGCTTGATTTCGTGATGAATGAAGACATCATTACTAAGAACTTCATAAAAATCCCTCCCTTTCATTGTGTTCTTCAAATTTGCATGTTAATATGAATCCTAGGAAATGTCAGTCAGCTTCTTTACATAATTTGGTTTTTCCATAATTTTATCATTTATCACAAATAATGAAGGAAAACCTTTCTTGTTCAGTGGTTCCAACCTGCTGAAGAACGTGCTTACTCCAATCTGAAGCTAATTATATTTTTCTTCAACCTATGCAACTAAATTCTTCTTGTTCAACACTTTCTTGACTTCAAGTATAGTTGTTGTCATGTCTTCTACTCCCAAGGGTTCTAATTCATAATTTCTTTTGGAGTTGAGAAATATGATTATATTATTAGCAGTTGCAGGCTTATCCCCTAATTCCTCATTTTCTTTTTCTACTACAACACTTACTGAATGAATTAAATCCATCTACTCAAATATTATCTAGATAGATGGCCAAATTTCATTCATGGAGTAAATTATACTTTCCCAGATAATTTCTTTGACTCTTCCTACCATGCTCCAAATTGAGGACTCTTGAAGGGACTTCTACAAACTTTCATTTAACTTTTTTATGATTTTCAATTAGGTAGAATGTGTTGAATCTTTCCCTTTTAACTGATCTTATAGTTCACTGACTTGATCCTGCAACTTTTTAATCTCTATTGTTTGTAAGGACATGTTTTCCATTGCCTTAGCTAGCTGCTCAGTGACTTATCCTGGTGTACCTGTAGCTGTAGAAGTTTATGAATGAAAAACAGCAAGAGGGATTTCTTACAATGGAATCATGGCTTGGCTTCTTCTTTTGTTGCTTCCTTCATTGCATCTCTCACTACTTTTTGTCTTTCTTTTACCATTTTCTCCATATCATTCTCCATTTTCTTGAGTTGCTCAGCTTTTTCAATGATCAATTGCATCATTTCTACCTTCTGTGTTTCATTTTCTTCTATCTCCTTTGTCATAGAATCTTCTATTACTAGCATCTTGAGATGCCTCTTCAAAGTGGTTATATATGCATTCTTCTTCTTTACAAGTGCTTCTACCACTGCTAGGTTTTATGGATTGTGCCCAATTTTCACCACTAAATCCTCCAGGGATTTAATCCTTGAGTCTTTGGCCATGGAGGAAATATTCTCCATCTTCAAGTGTGACTGTGTGTTAGATAATGTAACCTACAACTTTGAAAGACTCATGGATGTACTAGTTAAAGTAGAGGAGATCATTTCTCTTGTATGCTTATGCATTTCCATTCGGTATATTGGATGAATTCTCTTTATATCAAACTCAAAAGAGGTCTTATTATAGTCTGTTGTAGTTTTGGACTGAGGGATTCATGCTTCTAAGAGGACCATCTTCATTCTTCCCTTTTCAGAATCGAAAGCTGAAAAGGGCCTGCTTTGGGAGCTTCTTGTTTGTTTCCAAAACTGATTATAAGTGTTGGTCTTGAGAATCTCATTCCTTCTTTTGATTTCTTTAAATGTATCATATATTTCATCCTCCTTTTGTCCTGTAGTGGTAGTAGATGTTGGAGTCTGCACATTCTTCTGTTGGAAAGGAACAGTGGTAGAGGATGTTGAAAAACCTGTTTGGCCACTTGCTGGAGATAAGCTTGGTGAATCTCTAATTGTGATAACAATTTGTTTATATTTATCACTGCTCTAGTCCATGTCCATGTGGAATTTGGCTCTTTTCCTATACTTCATCCTAAACTCCTTGGTAGATGTATCAATACCCTTGTATTTTTTGTCATCCCTTATTCTTTTGCTCCCTTTTTCCTTCTCTAGTTCCTTTCTTTTGTCATTTTTGTTCTTGAAAATTTCCTTTCTTGTGGAGTTGGTGTTTGTATTCTTAAAGTGGAAATGAATTTCTCTTATTCTTATTGGAGAGTGTTTTCTACTCATTCATCTTGGTTCATGTAATTTTCCATCTCCAATCTATGGGTATGAATATATGGTGTGGATTTATTCTCCACCCTCTTTTTAGAAATGATTCCCATGGGATCATATGACCAAGTGAAGCTATGAGTGAAGTTAATTTCCTTCAATATTTTGTCTTCCTCTTCCCTTGTTGCTCTATTGTTGCAAATGAATGGACCAATCTGTGATTTGGTCCTGAATTGGGACTTTTTCTTCGCAGAGAAAAATTGCACCTCATCTATATTTATCATTTGTCTTATATATTCAAGTGAAAATATTCTCATAGAGAGGTACTTGGATAGTTTGTATGGGGTCAATTCGCTGCCATAAACCCTTATCTCTATGTAGTTTTGGTAAAGGTACCAATCTGTTGTTCTGATCTAATATTTCAACTGCATCACCTTTTTGATCTCCTGACTTATCCTTGGCTCTATGGCACTACTGAGTGCATTGATTGTTGGATGTATAAATAAGTCTACAAAGCTCTTGTAGGAGTAATTATTCTGCTCCTTCATTAATAAGGTAGTCCAGAAATTCACAAACTCGGGTTGAGAATCATCATTCAACTTCATCATATTAAACTGAAACCTACTGGATTGAAAATAGAGAAACATGTACACCAACATAGAGGTGTATTTGAACACTGCCTCTCTCTAAAACCTTAAGAACTATTCATGAATGTCATCAGCAAGAAACTATTCATAGTTGAACATGATTTTGGGTTTGGCATCAAAGGAAAGAATATTCAAGAAACCAATCATGGCTTCAACTACCCACTTATCAGTGTGATACCCCAATAAATAAGATAAAACAGTGACAATGTGTTGGGTCCTATCAGGAAATATGGATGAAGGATAGGGTATATTCTTGGTAGGCATTGGGGCATTGGTGGCCATGAAAAACTCCAAGGTTTGGCCTACATTCCAAATGTTGTGTAACCGGCTTCAAAATAGAAGAAAAGAGATATAAACGCCTTAGAAATAAGCCACTTAGGCAACCCCTTATACATTACATAAATGCACAATTCTTGGATGATACAATTCACAAAACCTCTTTCACAGGAGTCCATGGGGCCATAATGTAATCTAGCCGACCACTTGATAATAATTTGAAGACATGATAATAACAAAATGGGGGTTACGAATACATTAATAACAATAGGGGTTTAAACTAACAATAATAAGGGGCTATACTAGTGATATAGGGACCTAACACTAATATATCGAGTGAAATTGAAAATTGTCCAATCATGATTAAAACTGTATGAAGTTGAACAAACCTATCTAATGAGTAGTGGCCATGATTAGTCCCACGTCTTGGGTACGGCGGGGGAGTCGCGGGGGGCGACAGCCCCCATTGTTGGGGTCCGGGGCAGCGCACCGACGAAAATTGTTTTGGTGTGCGGACCCACTCATAGGCAGACCCACCCATGTTTTGTTCATGAGTTTGCACATGGTTTTGGGGTACAATGGTTTTCGTCCCCTGGTATTTTGTAGATCCGGTCAAGGGACACATTTTGGCTCCTAGAGCTTGACTAAGAATTTAGAATTGTGATAGACCAGTGCCTAGGACATCTTAGCATAGCAAGGAGCATATAATATTATGTATGAAGTTGTTAGCTTCAGCTCACATGCTATCTCCTGTAAACAGGGAAAATAAATTTAAATGCGACCAGGACCTTCAGAAAACTGACACAGAGGAAGGACTACTACAGAGGCAATATGCAAAACCTCAACATAAAAGAAACAAACAATTCAGAGACAGTTTACTACAAAGTGGGCCGACATAAATTTATCATAAGGTGTATGTAGTGAAAGAAATATTAAAGAGATATTAGTTAACCTTGAGCTGATACCCAGATATACAATACCACCATGCATGGGCTTACCAATCTAAGAATCCATACATGATAATAGCATTTTAAAAGCACCCTCCTAAAGTAACTAATATAGCAGAAACATGGTTTAGATGAGTAATGGAACAGAATATCATGCATGAGCCATATTTAAAGCACTGGACTGATCCGAGCATGGGCATCAACTAGGATGAATCCATACCAAAAATCAGTGAGTCACTCGCATTCCAAAACATGATATAAGAAAAATGGATGAAATGAATAGTTCTATTAATATAACACAATAAAGGGAGTTACAAACTGTGAAATACCAAAGACCAGAATCCTCTTTGACAGATAGAACTCCTCCTCACTGAGACCCTATGGGCTCTGAGCCTTCATACAAGAACTTAACAAAATGTATACAAAAGCCTTTCACTGCATAGTTTTCTGATAAAATCTGGAACCCTAAATAATTCATTCTCCTAGAGTTTTATAGGAGGAACAGAAAATGTAATAAAAGGGGTAGGTGTTGATCATTTAATTGTCTCATTAAAACAAAATGGTGAAAAAGTGCCCGCCCAAACTGTTTGACGGCTCTGTAATGCTGTATGTACTATGGAGCCTTCTTCTTGAAGTAAATGTTGTGGGTGAAAGTCTCTTCAGGAACACCAGAAGGAAGTAATATCACATAAACATCCTGTCCTTTCCTGAAGGAAAATTCAGCTGAAAGAAGACCTAGAGAGTATTGTTTTTTGTGCATCATACCCTTTGCCGGCTAGACCCTGAATTAAGATTGAAATTCTTCAATATTGGACACTGAATTCCTGGATCTTCCACTGATACTCTTTGCCGCAACATTAATGTCTTCATCTGCAAAAATCTGCGCTTTGAATAACTCCGGAGGGTTTGATAGATTTTAACCCTTGCTTTTTTAATAGAATTCATGTCGCAACAACCTCCCAAGCTTTCCTCCATAAATTTTTCCTCTGAAAAAATTGTCCTTTGACGCGGTCTCGGCTTCTGTAATGGAGGTTGTGAGTAATGGCAGATTACCTCCATTTTCACCCTAAAAAATCCGCAAACATGTTAGGAAAGCCAATGCACGGGAATGCAGGCACAGTAGGGGTAATGGTGTGACAGTCTTTGAGTGGTTGACTGGTGGAGAAATGTGGGACAATGGTAAGAAATGCACAGTAACAGTGTGGAGTGGTGGTGGAGAAGAATGCAAACATAATCGTGAAAATACGTAATAAACGAAGAAATGAACCAAATATAGATCTGGGGTGGCAGAATGCACGTGGAGAAAAACTGGGAGACAGGTGGCACGATATCGGGACAGCGGGAAATGAATGACGTGGAGTGCTGACTATGGGAGCCGGTCAAAGACGGAGATAATCAAATCCTAACCACCCGATCTCAGGAGGAGATCGACAGTTGGAAGAGCGCCTGACGCAATAGACAGTGGGCCAGGGGCGCTATTGGCTTGGGTTAATTTTCGTGCAGCTTCGAGGTATGACGATCGTCAGATGGAGACCTTCAGATCGGACGGCTGACAGCAATATCGCTGCACGTCCTGGGTCGAACATTAATGCGTGATGGAGGGCGGTATTTGGGCCGTACACGGGGACACGTGGTGAGCGCTGTATGGAATCACTGGCCCAAGGAGAAATACTTCCTACCGCCGAAAGGCGGTGCGATACATACCACCCGGTTTTGAACAGTGTTTTGGGTACGGGGACCACAACGGCGGGAGGGCTAAGGTACGTTGATTTATGGTCTGATCGGACGGCTCTAAACGCACCTGATATTCTTTGATAAGCGCCTAGTGCCTTTGTTCTCGGTTCTGGCTTTTGGTCCCGTGGAGGAAAGGAGCAGAGACTTAGCAGAAGGGGCTAGGCCTGTGAGATTTTTGGCTTTACGATCTGTGGCATTTTATAATGTAATTTGAGGGTGGGAAGGCAATGATAGTCGTAGAAATGATTTTTTAAGGCTGGAAGAGGGGATTTGCAGGATTATAAGCCAGTTTTCCTGTGGAATTTTTATAGGAATCCGATTATGATCAACATTGGCTCCACCTGGGGACGACATATTCATCCTTGGACGTGTCGAGAACTCGTAGACCCTCTGATCATCATGTACGCAGACTCTGCTCTTCAGCACCTCCATTTTTCACTTTATACTTCATCACAACACCCGCATTATTCAAACAAACATGAGACAGCAAACTAATATACAATATAATACATCAGGCTCTCTCATCCATGAGTTATAACTGGAAATAGGGTTTAAGGAATTGACCATTTACAGGGGACTCTAGCAAGTTTCCCTGTAAATTCTCCAACCTGAAAGTATTATTTCCCCCTTGTTCCACAATTTTGAAAGGACCGAACCAGAGGGGATCGAATTTACCATGTTTTCCCTTCTCAGCTCTCTGGATATCCCATCTGAGCACCAAATCACCAATCTGCAACTTCCTGTCTTTTGCGTGCTGATCAAAAATGTGTTTCATTTTCTCTTGATATTCTATTAACCTCTGATTTACCTGGCCCCGTGTTTCTTCTAATTCTACCAATTGGTTGATTCTCCTGATCATATCATCAGGTTCCTCCTGGCTTTCTTGTATGAAGCGGGCCAATGGTAAAGCTAACTGTACAGGAAAAACCATTGCTCATCCATATACCAATTCATATGGGGATTTCCCAGTTGCTCTCTTGCTGTTGATTCTATTAGCCCATAGAGAAAACTTCAATTGGGAATCCCAATTCCTCTGATTTTCATTGATAGTCTTCTTCAAGGCCCTCACCAGAGTTTTATTTGAATACTCTGCCAAGCCATTTCCTTGTGAATAGTAAGTTGTAGAGTGACTCAGCATAATATTATATTGCTGGCAGAAATTCAAAAATTTTGCAGACTTGAAGACCTGTGCATTATCAGTCACTATCCTAGCAGGACAGCCAAACCTGGATATGATGTTTTCCTCCATGAACTTTATGATCACAGTGTCTGTAGCATTCCTTGTAGGTATGGCTTCCACCCATTTAGTGAAATAATCAGTGGCCGTTAAAATCCACTTATGTTGACCACTTGACGAAGGATGTATCTCACCTATAAAATCAATACCCCATTGTTTGAATGGTTCATCCACATTCACTGGAATCAAGGGAAATGGTGTTGATTTATGTTTCTCAGCAAATTTCTGACATTTATCACATGCTCTTACCCTGGAAAAAACATCTCCAAAAAGCTTTGGCCAATAGAAACCAGCTTTCAGAATTTTATGGGCTGTGGCCCTCCAGCTGTAGTGACCCCCACAGATCCCTTCATGAAATTCTGCTATAATACTCTCGACTTCATTCTCTGTGAGACACAGGAGTAAGATGCCTGAGGTATCTCGCCAGTATAGTCGGCCATTGGCGACTATGTACTTCTGTGATTTCAATCTCAGCGCTCTGTATTTAACTTTATCACAACTTGGAGGGCAACTGAGTGTGAGGAGATATTCTACTATCTCTTTGTACCACTGACTAGTGAGGTACTTTATATGTGGTTCTAGAGTAGCTACCCCAATTCCATGTCGTTCTTCTTTCTTTTCAGATTCCTCACTTGCTATAATGGACAAATTTATGCCCAGGGCTTGATAATTTGATTCAGATAGCATTTTGGCAAGCCCCTGTCCTTTGATCAGCTTAGTAGGGTGGATGTCTAAGTCATACTCCTGTATTTTGGCAATCCACCTCCCTCTTTTTCCTTCACTATCCCCCTGAATAAGAATATCTTTTACAGCAGTTGCGGGTACAAATGCAGTGATGTGGGACTATAAGATATATACACGGAAAGCTTTGAGGGATTTCACTAGAGCATATGCTTGCTTTTCCAATATGTTGTATTTTAATTCTGCATCACGGAGCACCTGACTAAAAAAGGCAATAGGCTGCTCATACCCCTCCTCATTTTTCTGCAGTAAAACTCCTGCTATTGTATGAGGTGACGCAAAAGAAAAAATCATGAAAGGTTTATCATACTCTGGTCCAGCCAACATAGGGGCTTCTGCAAAAGCATTCTTTATCCTGGTAAATGCCTCCCGTGATTCTTGTGACCACTTTACCTCCTTATTCTTCTTCGGCATATCCGTTATATGCCTAACTATCTCAGCATAGTTAGGGATAAACATTCTTAAGAAATTAATGCGCCCAAGGAATACTTGTACCTCTTTCTTGTTTCTGGGAAAAGCAATACCATTTATAACCTCTACCCTTTTAGGATCTATCTTCACCCCATCTTTAGTCACAATATGGCCCAAAATATTTCCCTCTTCCAATGCAAATAAAGACTTTTGAGGATTAAGGGAGAGACCATACCTTCTGCATTTCTCAAAATTTCTCCGGAGATGTTCAATATGCTCAGCATCATTTTTGGAAAATATAGTTATATCATCAAGGTAGACCACCAGGAATTTGTCTTGCTCCCCAACAAAAGCAATATCCATTGCTCTCTGAAAAGTGGCCCCTGCATTAATCAATCCAAAAGGCATCCTGGCGTACATGAATGTACCCCATGGTGTGGTGAAAGCAGTCTTCTTTTGGTCTTCTGGAAGTACAGCCACCTGGTTATAACTAGAGAATTCATCCATCATTGACATCCTAGAAGCCCCAACCACTTTCTGCAGGATGTAATCCATTTTAGGTAGTGGATAATTATCCTTTAAGGATGCTCTGTTTAAATTTCTGAAATCCACACACAGCTTTATTTCTCCATTCTTCTTGCGTACAGGGACAAGGTTTTCCACCCATTCAGAGTATCTCAATGGCACAATTATTTTGGCCTTTAACAGCTTCTTAATTTCCTTCTCAATAGAAGGTAGCAGCAGGGGATTTATCTGTCTGAGCTTCTGCTTATGGGGCTTTGCATCTGCCTTCAATGGAATTTTGTGCTGCATAATACTGATATCAAAAGTTTTCAAGTTTTGGTAGGACCATGCAAACACATCTCTGTAAGACTGAAATAATCTCTGATATAGCTTTTTATATTCTTCAGGGATTTTCTTGGATAGTTTGATAATTTTGGGGTCAGCCTCAGTACCCAAATTCAGGTCTTCCACCTGATTCCCTTCTACCACTTTTCTTGGCTGCAGTGGGACATCATTCTTATCAAATAATTTTTCTAGAGGTACTAGCCCTCTAGGTATAATGTTTCTCTTTAACTACAACACTTTATTTCCTGCTATTTTTTCCTCCCAATTTCTTTTTGAAATTTCCTCAGTCTCTTCCTCTTCTTCATCAGCATCAATCTTGATATTGGAGAATTCTCCTACTGTTTCCAAGAATCTCTTCATTTGATCTTCATCTTCAAATACTTTCCAGTGTTTGATGTTGTCCGGGATTGAAGGCCGATAACGCACCTCGACTGCATATCTTAAAAGAGGGTTATGAGGTGGTCAGAATGTACTTGCAGCTACAGCAAGGGAATCAGCCATCCTATTATGTTCTCAAGGCATGAATTGTATATTAAATGCCAAGAAGAAGTTTTCTACCATGTCCCAAACTTCATTCCTATAAGCCCTTAGCCTAGAATGTTTGGTCTGACACTGATTCTTGACTTGTCTAACCACCAGCTCTGAATCTCCCAGAACTTTTAAACTTTGTATATTCATATTCTTGGTTGTTTGCAATCCTAGCAGAAGTGCTTCATATTCAGCCACATTGTTGGTGGCTTCATATTCTAGTTTGAAGGACAAAGGGACCCATCTTCCTAAAGGAGAAATCAATAGCACTCCAGCTCCATTTCCTTCTCTTGAATTTGCTCCATCAAAATGAAGTGTCCATACTCCTGCTTCATGACCCTCTGAAGGCTGCTTAGTCTTGATCTGGAAAAAGGATGGTTCATGAGCATAATATTGATCTTCTTCCAACATCAAGCACGAAAAATCTCCCTCCTTATTGTAGATTGGTGACTTTACAGAATTGTCAGCCTTAGTCACCATCTTGACAAATCTAGTCTCCCTGTACAACCTCCTTTCTTGGCCACCAAAAATTGGGATAGTGGCATATGTTAAATCCATTTTAATTGATCCGCCAATTTTTGTTCCCCAGGACCTTGACAGCAACATACCAAAACGAGCTGGAATGTCAGCTACCACTATGTCCATTACCACACTTTTTGCTGGGATTTGAGCCAAATTGACCACCAAATCTTTGATCATCCCCAAGCATTTAACTCTTTTGGAGTGAAATGAATAGAGGTCTTTATATGGACGTGTGATTTGTAAACCTAGTTGTTCCATGACTGACAGAGGCATAAGATTATGGGAAGCCCCGGAATCTAGCATACAGTTATGTAATAGCAGGTCATGGATCACCAGAGACACATATAAGGGAGGAGTAGAAAGATCTATCTCCTCAACATGAGGGCCAAAAACTACCATGGGTATTTCTTCTTGAAGGTTGAGACTATCTGGGATAATTGGTGCTTCTGGAGGGAGCATGAAAGAGGTGACTTGAGATTGATATGTTGGCTGTTTCAACAGTTCAGTCAAGGGAACTGGGATTTTGACCTTTTCAAGTTCCTTTTGCAGACTGAAAGCAAGGGGGATTTTTCTAGCACAACCTATTTTGGTTCTTTATTTTCAGCTGGGGGCTTGACTTCTTTTGATATAGACTCGGTATTAGGAGGAATGACTACTTTTGAAGAAGAAGGAATTTGATCATTAGGTTGCAAAGGTTTTTTCAAAGGTCCTTTACCTTTGTCTGTGTCTTTCTGCATTGTTGATTCCTCCTGGGCAGGTGCTTCCTTCTGGGGTAGCTCTTCTTCTTGTTCTTGGGTACGAGTCCTCTTCCTAGAAGATCTAAGATCATATCTTCTATTGAAATTTTCTTGCATGAAATCATCAAATTGTTTACAATAATGATCAAATTCTGCTTCTCATGTGTCTCTGATCTTTTATTCTTTTTGCAATGAGCACCCAGCTTCGTCATTCCCTTGCAAAGGGCATTCTTCTCCATCACTATTTGAGAAGGCAAGATTTGCATCCTCACGTCCATAGGCATTGTCTTCAGTAGAATCATTTACTGGACCTTCCAGGTACAATGGGTGTGGCACTTGATCCTGTTGCTCCTTTGCTTCCCTTGGCAATATTTGCAAAGGTGGTTTTCTGTACTGAGGATTGTAACCTTTGTTTGGAGCATTCTGGAAATTCTTGAAGGCTGAGTTCTTGGCCTCCAATTTGAGCTTGACCATTTTCTTAATCAATTTGCTCATTTCTTCCATTTTTTCATTGGCTGATTCTCTATCTTGACTAGAAGTGGATACCTCCTCTTTGCCCCTTCTTCTGGTATCCTGCTCAGCTCTTCCTTTTGATTTGCCAGTGGAGGCAAAGTTTGCTTCCAACTCTAGTGCATCTGCCTGGGCATCATCCAGAGTAGCAGGCTTTCTTTCTCTGAGAAAGAAACCAAATTCTGAATCAAAGGCTGCTACAAAAACAACTTTTGCAGTAGTTTGATGAGGTTTCATGTCAGCAGGAAGGCTCAAATACAACTTATTAAATATCTTGATAAATTCTGACACTCCTTCATTGTGTCTTTTATTTAGTGTATTGAACTCAATGAGACAGTTTCCATGGTCTTTCTTCTCCCCCCACTTCCTGAGAAAAGTATCTTCCATGTTATCCCACGTAGTGATAGAAAGGCCAGCCAATGTCTTAAACCACTTTCGAGCTTCACCATCTAGAGATTGCACAAACAGTCTTAAGACCACATCTAAATGTTCAACATTGAAGTTCTCTGCAAAGGAGCAGAAAGTCTCGAGATGTTTTTGGGAATCAATCTCATTTTCCCCATTGAATCTGGGCAAGATCTTCAGATAATCTTGGGGCATATCATTTAACACCTGGGGTAAAGCCAGGGGAGCATATTTATTCATCAAGAAGGCCGGAACATTTGCCATTGGAGGAGGTGGAGGTATTGTAATAGTTTGATGAGTAAGAGGAGGGGGAGGAGGTGGAAGTGGAGTGTGAATAATAATAGGAATATACTCAACTGCAGCTTGAGGGGTTGAGGGGAACAAAGGTCTATTAACAGAAGATACTTCGGTTAATTCCTTGACCTCTTAAACCTTAGGAGTAGGATGCAGACTGTTTTTATCTCTGACACCCACTCGAGGTGGAATATCTGAATAATAATAATCAGTATCTCCCACTATGGAGTCGGGATCTGGCACTTGAGCTTCTTGAGAGGAATAGGATGGAAAGTCTTCTACAGACACTTCAAGAATCTCGAAACGAGCTGATTTCCTTTCCTTCCAATTTCTTCTATGTATAATCTGTTCAGGGTCAGACACTGAAGGTGTCTTTGGCTTAGACGTATTTGACCTCAGGTGTGGCTTAAGAGGAGCGAGGATTGCAAATAGATTTATCAAATAACAACTGTGGAGTCGCCAAGGTGAGGGATTTCACAACTCACAACTCTTCGTGCTCACCTACTTGAAGAGTGAATAAAATTTTGTCGAGGCCCAGGGATTTTGATTTTCTTAACTTCGTCCCCGAAAATGGTGCCAGAAAGATGTTGTAGCTCCTAGAGACAGCCTAGAGTTGTGATAGACCAGTGCCTAGGACATCTTAGCATAGCAAGGAGCATATAATATGATGTATGAAGCTTTTAGCTTCAGCTCACATGCTATCTCCTGTAAACAGGGAAAATAAATCTAAATGGGACCAGGACCTTCAGAAAACTCACACAGAGGAAGGACTACTGCAGAGGCAATATGCAAAACCTCAACATAAAAGAAACAGACAATTCAGAGATAGTTTACTGCAAAATGGGTCGATTCAGAAATACTTCACAGACATAAATTATCAGAAGGTGTATGTGGTGAAAGAAATATTAAAGAGATATTAGTTAACCTTGAGCTGATACCCAGATATACAATACCACCATGCATGGGCTTACCAATATAAGAATCCATACATGATAATAGCATTTTAAAAGCACCCTCCTAAAGCAACTAATATAGCATAAACACGATTTAGATGAGTAATGGAGCAGAATATCATCGATGGATTCAACTAGGATGAATCCTCAACTAGGATGAATGCATACCAAAAATTAGTGAGCCACTCGCATTCCAAAACATGATACAAGAAAGATGGATGAAATGACATGTTCTATTAATATAACACAATAAAGAAGATTACAGACTGTGAAATACCAAAGACCAGAATCCTCTTTGACAGATAGAACTCCTCCTCACTAAGACCCCATGGGCTCTGAGACTTCATACAAGAATTTTACAAAATGTATGCAAAAAGCCTTTCACTGCATAATTTTCTGATAAAATCTGGAACCCTTACAATGCATTTCTTCTTGGTTTTTATAGGAGAAACCAAAACTTAGTAAAAGAGGTAGGTGACGAACATTCAATTTGCATAATTAATACAAAATGGTGGAGACGTGTACGCCCATACTGCTTGATGAATTTGTAGTGATGCACGTACTCTGTAGCCTGTCTTCAGGAATAAATGTTTTGAGTGAAAACTTCTTCAGGAACACGATATAGGGATAATCATATTAACATTCTGTCCTTTTCTGAAGATAAATTCTACTGAAAGAAGACCTGGAGGGTATTGTTTTTTGTGCATCGTACCCTTTGCCGGCTAGACCCTGAGTTAAGATTGAAAATCTTCAATATTGGACACTGAATTCCTAGATCTTCCACTGATACTCTTTTCCGCAACATTAATGTCTTCATCTGCAAAAATCTGCGCTTTGAATAACTCCAGAGGGTTTGATAGATTTTAACCCTGCTTCTTTTAATGAAAGCCATGTCGTAACGGCTTCCCAAATATTTTTCCATAATTTTTTCCTCTGAAAAAAATTGTCCTTTGACGCAGCCTCGGCTTCTGTAATGGAGGCTATGAGTAATGGCAGATTACCTCCATTCGCACCCTGTAAAATCTGCAAACATGTTAGGAAAACCAATGCATGGGAATGTAGGCACAGTAGGGGTAATGGTGTGACAGTCTATGAGTGGTTGACTGGTGGAGAAATGTGGGACGATGGTAGGAAATGCAGCGTAACAGTGTGGAGTGGTCGTGGAGAAAAATGCGAACATAATCGTGAAAATACGTAATAAACGAATAAATGGACCAAATATAGATCTGGGCTGGCGGAATGCACGTGGAGAAAAACTGGGAGACAGGTGGCACGATATCGAGACAGCGGGAAATGGATGATGTGGAGTGCTGACTGTGGGAACTGGTCAAAGACGAAGATAATCAAATCCTGACCGTCCGATCTCAGGAGGAAATCGATGGTTGGAAGAGCGCTGAAGGCAATAGACATTGGGCCAGGGGTGCTATTGGCTTGGGTTAATGTTCGTGCAGCTTCGGGGTATGACGATCGTGAGATGGAGACCTTCAGATGGAGACCTTCGGATCGGATGGGTGACTGTGATATTCTGACGGCGATATCGTTGCGCGTCCTGGGTCGGGCAGTCGCCGCGCAATGGAGGGCGGCCCGAGCCGTACACGGGGACACGTGGTGAGTGTTGTATGGAATGTTTGCCCCAGGAGAAATACCGCTTACCGTTGAAAGGCGATTACGTACATACCACCGGTTTTGAATAGTGTTTTGGGCGCGGGGACCACAATGGCGGGAGGGCGAGGTATTGCGATTTAGCAATTGCGATCGGCAGATCGGACGGCTCTGAATGCGCCGATATTCTTTGATAAGCACCTAGTGCCTTTACTCTCGGTTCGGCTTTTAGTCCGTGGAGGGGAAAGAACGAGCTTAGCGAGAAGGAGTAGGGCTGTGAGATTTTCGGCTTTACGATCTGTGGCTTTTTATAATGTAATTTGAGGGCGGGAAGGCAATGATAGTCGTAGAAATGATTTTTTAAGGCTGGAAGAGGGGATTTGCGGGATTATAAGCCAGTTTTCCTCTGGATTTTTTATAGGAAACCGATTATGATCAACAGGACCTATGGTTATGTTCTAATACAAGGTTAATGGATTGGGGTTTATGTATGCTTCGGCATGTATATATATGTGTTGTAATACTAAAAGGAATATAATGAAAAATCAAGTTGGTCATCCCAATTTGGGATCCAAGGGAAAATCTCTGTGTATATCTATTTTATGTTTTATGCTCTCGCTATTATTTATTTTCTGTTTTAAGATTCATTTGTAGATAATTTTTGTATAGGGTTAAAACCTACATTTGGTATCAGAGTTATTTTAGCTTCAAGGGGATGCCTTTGTTGCTGAGGGGTTTTTTTCTCAGTCTGAGGTAGACCCTATTTAGTGGAAGATCTATGGGATTTATTCTTGCGATGAAAGAAGATGGCGAGCAGTGGAAAGATAGAGATTGAGAAATTTAATGGTCAAAGTTTTGAGTTGTGGAAGCTCACGATGGAGGACCTGCTGGTGGATAAAGATCAATGGATCCCGGTAGATCCAGGTACTAAACCAACAACAATGTTAGATGAATACTGGAAGAAGTTGGATCGGAAGGCGAAGAGCACAATACGGTTTTGTGTCTCAAATTCAGTATTGTTGAATGTATCTGGGGAAGCTACGGTGAAGAATTTGTGGGACAAACTTGGGACTTTGTACCAATCTAAGTCTTTGGTGAATAAATTGTTCCTGTGGAAAAAGTTGTATAACCTGAGGATGAAGGATGGAGACTCAGTGACAGAGCATCTAAATGCCTTCAATACTGTGGTAAGACAACTATCATATTTTGATATTAAAATCTTAGATGAAGATAAGTGCATCATTTTGTGGTGTTCTCTACCCGATTCGTGGGAAATTTTGGTTATTGGAATAGGTAGCAATACAACTACCTTGAATTTTGATGACATTGTCTCAGCCTTGTTGTCTGAGGAAATGAGACGGAGAAATATGGAGGGTCAAAATGGAGATGCCTTATCTATATAAGGAAGGTCCCAGAACAAAAACAAGAATACTATTTCGAGTGGGAGATCTAAATCTATAGGTAGATCTAAATCTCCTGGAAAGTTTGTAAAAGTGTGTTGGAAATGCGGAAAGGAAGGGCACTAAAAAATGGTTGCAAATCTAAAGCTCCTGAGAAAGGAAAGGGATATGATGATGCTCCTTCTGCAGAGGCAAAAACCACCTCGGATGAAGGTGGGGATGTGTATTTGGTTTCTTCTTCAAATACACATGTAGATCACGAGTCATGGTTTATTGAATCGAGTGCATCCTTTCACTTCACTCCCCATAGGGAGTGGTTCTGTGAGTATGATAAATATGATGGCGGTGATGTCTTCTTAGGGGATGATAGGAAGGCTAGAATCATCAGACATGGAAAAGACAAGCTGAAGCTACAAGGTGGAAGGATTAAAACACTTCCTAGTGTTTTGTACATTCCTTCATTGGCCAGAAATCTGATTTTTGTAAGCAAGATGGATGATGCAGGTGTAAAAACAGTGTTCGAGAAATATACATGTAAGATTGTTCAGGGAGAACTAGTATTAATGTGGGGAGTTAGGATTGGAACTATGTACAAGCTTCAGGAGAGCACTGTTATTGATGGGTGAAACAGTTCTGTGGTTCCTGAAAGTGGAGCGGAAAGCCTAGCTGTCTCTGGAGAAAAGACCATGCTATGGCATCAAAGGCTTGGTCATATTGGAGAGAAGGGCCTTTGGATACTGCATGGAAATGGTATGGTAGAAGTTATGTCTAATAGCTCTGTGGATTTCGATTTCTGTGAAAATTGTGTATATGGGAAGCAGAATCGGGTGAGTTTTCCTTCTGGTGCTAAGAGGGCGAATAAGATATTAGAGCTTATGCACAGTGATGTGTTTGGACATGTGTGGGTTCCATCATTGGGTAAGTCTGTGTACTATGTTCATTCATAGATGACTTCTCAAGGAATATATGGATATATTTCTTGAGGAAGAAATCTGAAGTCTTTGACAGATTTAAAGAATTTAAGGCTCTCGTGGAAAACCAGACAGAGAAGAAGATAAAGGCGCTGAGGAAAGATAATGGTGGGGAGTTCTGCAAGAAGGAATTTGAAGAGTTCTGTAAGAAGTGTGGTATAGCACGACAGAAGACTGCTTCATACACACCTTAGCAAAACGGAGTTGCAGAAAGAATGAACAGAACACTGATGGAAAAGGAAAGAAGCATGCTCAGTGGTATCGGGTTAGGACAAGAATTCTGGGCAGAGGCAGTGGAGACTGCATGCTATCTGGTTAACAGATCACCTTCATCAGTGTTGGAGGATAAAACTCCACATGAGGTATGGACTGGTAAGAAACCCTCTCTTTCACATCTGAGGGTATTCGGTTGTGATGCATATGTACATGTTGCAAATGAGAAAAGGACCAAGTTGGATAATAAATATGAAAGGTGCATCTGTATTGGGTATAAGGATGGTTTAAAGGGTTACAAGCTTTGGAACCCAGAAACAAGGAAGGTTGTGTACAACCAAGATGTCATGTTTAGAGAGGTGAAATATTTTGTTAAACATGAAGTCCTACCAAAGGAACCTGAGAAGATATAGTTTGAGCTAAAGGAGGATGAATCAAACTCTAAAACAAAAGAAGACTCAGAAGAGGAAGAGCCACAAACTCCACTGTGAGAAGATCAGTTTGGGAAAGAAGACAACCAGAAAGGTATAGTCCATCTGCTTTCTGTTCAAAATTTTTTTCTTTAACTATAACTGATGATGATCCTAGAACCTTCAGGGAGGCAGTAGATTCAAAGGATGGAAAACTCTGGAAGGAGGCCATGGTTGATGAAATGGCATCCTTGCATAAAAATGAGGCATGGGATCTGGTGGAGTTGTCGGCTGGAAGGAAGCCCATCAAGAACAAATGTGTGTTTAAGAAGAAGATGAATGTAGAAGGCAAGGTGGAGAAATACAAAGCTCAGTTGGTAGCAAAAGGTTATTCCCAGGTGCTGGGAATTGATTTTGGTGATATTTTTTCTCCTATTTCCAAAGCTACTTCTATTAGATTACTTTTATCTATTGCTATTGCATTTGACTTTGAGGTAGAACAGATGGATGTGAATACAGCATTTCTTCACGGGGATCTGAAAGAGGAGATCTACATGAAAATACCTGAAGTCTTTATGGTGAAGGGGAAGAAAGAACTGGTATGCAGGTTAAAGAAGTCTCTGTATGGGTTAAAATAGTCACCAAGGATGTGGTATCAGAAATTTGATACCTATATATGGGGACTTGCCTTCAACAGAAGCAAGGAGGACCACTGTGTTTATTTTAAATTAATTGGTGACCGTGTTATTTATTTGGTCTTGTATGTGGATGATATGTTGTTGATTGGAAATGACAAAGAAATTATCCAAGATCTGAAACTTAATTGTTCTCAAATTTGACATGTCATGAAGGATAAGTGCGCAAACTATATTTTGGGCATGTTCCCAGAGATTGGGCAAAGAGGAAGCTCTGGTTAAACCAGAGGAAGTATGTTGAGACTATATTGCAGAGGTTCAATATGCAGGATAGTAAACTGGTGAATGTTTCGATTCCTGTAGGTGTAAATATTTCTGCTGAAAAATGTCCCAAGACACAAGAAGAAGAGGAGGATATGTCCTGTGTTCCATATGCAACTGCAGTGGGTAGCCTGATGTATAGAATGGTATGTACTAGACCAAACATTGCACATGTAGTGGGAGTATTGAGCAGGTTTATGTCAAACCCAGGGAAGGAGCATTGGACACCAGTGAAGTGGGTTTTCAGATATTTGCGTGGCACTAGTGATTATGGCTTATGCTACCAGGGAAGACCAGGATTGGAAAGAGTGTTGGACATTCGTGGTTTTGTTGATGCAAACTGGGCGGGAGATCTAGACCAAAGAAGATCTACAAGTGGGCATGTGTTTAGCCTATTTGGAGGTGCAGTCATTTGAATGAGAAAAAGACAGTCTGTAGTGGTTATTTCAACTACAGAGGCAGAATACATGACAGCCACTCATGCAAGCAAGGAAGCAGTTTTCTTACATAGATTGTGTTCAAGTATGGGATTGGTGCAGCAAGCTATAAGGATAGACTGTGATAGCCAAAGTGCAATTTTATTGGCTAAGAACCATGCTTATCATTCAAAGACAAAGCACATTGATGTTCAATATCACTTTGTGAGAGATATGTTTGAGGATAAAAGGGTGTTGTTGGTAAAGGTGGACACTTTGAAGAATGTTGCAGATGCATTGACGAAGTCTGTGAGCACTCAGAAGTTCTCTTGGTGTAGAGAAACAATGGGTGTTGCAGAGCTGGATTGATTATTAAGCTCTCCTGCGGCCCCCTGCGGAAAGAAAACAACAAGTGGGAGAATCTTGGGTATGTGTTATATTCTTTCCACGATTAGTCCCACTCATAAGCGGACCCACCTATGGTTTTGTGCATGAGTTTGCACATGGTTTTTGGGGGGCGATGGTTTTTAACCCGTGGTATTTTGTAGATCCAGTCAAGGGAACTACGGTTATGTTCTAATCCAGGGTTAATGGATTGGGGTTTATGTATACTTCGGCATGTATATATATATGTTTTAACACTAAAAGGAACATAATGAAAAATCAAGCTGGTTGTCCGAATTGGGGATCCAGGGGAAAATATCTGTGTATATTTGTTTTATGTTTTATTCTCTCACTATTATTTATTTTCTGTTTTAAGATTCATATGTAGATAATTTTTGTACAGGGTTAAAACCTAAAACTATCAGTGTTATTTCTTTTTTGGGGGTTTTCTTTATTTTTTCTTTTCTCTATTTTTTATACCCTCTTTTTCTTTTCTTTTTCATATTTTTTTTTAATTGGAAATCATTTGAATATTGAAATACTTTTCCATATGAAATTGCAGAGAAGATGAAATGTTCAATCACCTTTAGATCCTATGAATTATAGGATACTAACAACTTGTCCATTGGTACATGAGCATATGGCCGACCTAATCAAATATACATGAGTGGGTAGATAAATTCAAAATCCAACCTCTACTTATCCAAACGAGGTGATATTTAGTTCGATTTTGGTCTTCTCGAAAAGAGGAATTCAATGAAATCATCATCTTTGTTATCTAAGTTTTCCAAGGTGGAATTTTACTGCAGTTTCCTAATTTTAACAAGGCCATGAACGAAATTCATATCAGCGACTCGGTTTCTTAAAGGATGAGAAACACCTTTAGCAAGGGGACGATGATGGGTACCATCAATAGGTATATTTTGAGGTCCATTGTGTTGTCCTCCACCCCTTAAAACTCTCCTTTTATCACATTAATTTGAATTTTCAACCATAATATTCTTAGTAGGAAGACTAAATGGTTCTTTTCATATTTCATGGCCTAATGTGATTAATATGCAGGAAAAAGAAGCATTTTCAAGATATTTACTATGCAGGTGATGATTGGAGACATCTAGAGAGAATATAGGGGGGATCTTCCATTGCATTAACTCCCCAAATCAGATTTAGATAGAATATTTCCCACTAACATATTGAATTCACTAGCAGCCAAGGAACTCAATTGAATGTAAAGATCCAAGGGAATGAGATCCACCAATATTGATATTCTGTAGGGAATCACTCCTCTTTTCAAGGGAGATGCCCCCCAAATAATTTTTGTATAGATAAACTAGTGAAAAGGGTCATTAGGATTCAAATTTGTGTTGTAGCTAGGAGTAGCTACTGAGAGCTTAGTTCTTGACATTTTTATTCTCATCTTTCATATGATGTATGTGAGTCTTTTTTTCTGCTAATGAGAAGTTCACTATTGGTCTATATTTGAGTTAGTTTTGGAGGCTTGAAACCCCTCGGCTTGGAACCAACCCATAAGATTTAGTCCCTCTCTTATATTTCTTCATGTTTCTTGTTCAATTAATTGCAATTATTTTCTTGTTCCATTAGGTATTATATCATAAAACTTGTAGTTGTTGTGGGAAGAGTGATTGGAAGACCTACAATAACAACCCAAACATATGTGTTTATTATTTCTTGGAAATTATTAAGTATTGGATTGTAATCCTTATACATTTTTATTATATGCAACTTATAATATAGTAGCATTGGTTTCACAATTATATTTGTGTTGTAGGGTAGAGTATATTTTAATAAAATTTAACTCATATTTTCCATGTTAATTTACTTTGTTGTAATAGTGATCATTTGATGCATGTGTTTAACTAGTTTGCAGGGATTTTGTTTACCTGTAGGGGTGGGCACACCTTTCTACATCCAACTATATCATTCCATATCCCTCCTATACACCTTACATTGCCTCAAAAATTTTCCACCAATATCACTCTGCTAGGGTAAATGGAGGACATCATGGGCACAAACTTTGGTGCAAGATATACCTCTGAGGGGTGCTAGGCCTGGCTAAGGGGATCCCACACCCTTAATTCACCTTATTATACATTCATCCACATTCTTCTACCTTAAAGACATCATTCTTGTCCTCAAAAATCTCTCGTACCCCCTACTATAGCAAAATGACGTCTCCTATAACAATTCATGTAGCAGACATGTAGCATAGTTTTCTTGAACTAGATTTTCTTTAGGTTCTGACCCTTGGATATTGAAGTTGAATAATGGCCCACAAGCCTTGATTTTATGATTAGGGAAGAATGTAAGACCACTCCAACTCCATCCTCTCCTCACTCCAAATATAAGACAACAAATAGAATTAGAATTAACATTTTTTTCATAATTGTGTTGAAGATTTAATCTCTCATTTTCGAGAAAGTTGCAAATAGATAATTGGTTCATGCAATTAGGTTGTTAATTTTATTAAGTATGAAAATACATTAGCATGGTTTACTTCTAAAACTAGACTAGACTTTTCCTTTCATGCAATTTCAATCAACATTTACATTGAATGAATGGCATTTTCATTTATGTAGTTAGAATCATGTTCATATCCTTGCAATCATGACATGATTTTCTCTTTGTAGCTAGTTGAAGGAGTGGTATTTGAACACCTTGATTCGATATCATGACTAAGGGTGACATGAGTAGAACATAACATGTTGTGCATATAAAATTTCCACCTCTAAGTTTGTACAAACCTCAGGTTGATAATTTAAGTTGAGAAACCCTTGGGAGTTGCAACATCCTTGGTGCAATACCAAGGCTCATCACAGTTCATAGAGGAAGCCCATCGTTGGAATAAATTCACTCCACTAACTCCATTGACCAAGATTTGTGAGTTATTACAGTGAAGTTTCATTAGCCTTAACTCCTTTGCATGAGTTAGCTCCTTGAGGATTTGTGGTCAATTTTTGCATTTATAGGACTTGGAAGAGGTCCTAATTGCAGCCCCAAATCTGTCTGTCTTCCAAATTTAGATAGATCCTCCAAATATGAAATTTATGCCAAAATAGTTGTTGACCCATTCAAGCCCACTACTTCTTAGCCCTTAGTGCTTAAGAACATATGCCTAATCCTATGAGCCCTTGGTTGCTTTGACACACAAAAATTCCACAAAACTGACCCTTGGGCACAACTTTACATCACATGATAGAACTATCAAATGTTGGAAACATATTTGTCCCTCAGATCGATTACCCTAGCTATTCACAATGGTGTGCCTTCAAAAAATATTTGGGTAAGATTGTTGAGGTTAATCTACCGAGGTGACGTGTCCCTCTGGGACCACAGACACACACACATACCAATAGGAATTTTTTTGGGGTTACGTGTATGTCCACTTCACTGTTGGGCCCAAATTTGACACTTCGTATGATTCTTGTTAGAACACTATTTTCCATAGATTTTCCTACCTCTTTGACTTGTTACATTGGGTTTTTCAAATCCACCTAACTTCTAAAAATATCGAGGAAAATCCTTTGAGGTGATGTCATACATGCCATGTGTCTCTTCCTAAGTGGTCCACATGTCACTCATTTTTGGCCCACTTGACCGCCTAAAAGAGCCAAAACTGCATGCCACGTGTCATTGTCTAGGAATTCCATCTCACCCTAGGATTGTAAGTTGTTGATTTCATGTGCCATCATGGCTCCACAGTGTCTCTATCAACCAAACATATTCCTCTAAGTGTACCTTTTCCATTGAACCATGTTGTCATGTGTACGAAGACGAGGGCTCATAGGCCTGTGATTTTTATCAATTTATTTGTAAAAATTAAATTCATTGGGTCATAAATTTCTAAGGGACAGAACTGGAATTTACTTCAGCAATAGATGAAGTTATTTTTTTTCCCTAAAGTTGTCTCCTTGGAAAATTTTCATGAGCTTCCTTTGAAGCTTCTGGGAAAGAACCTCTGGGTGATGTGCCCTGTGGGCACCCCTTGAGAAATTTGTCCTGAAATGTTTTTGGTCCATATATGCACCTATTGTCCACCATTATGTGCCAGCTCACCCTAAACCTTGGATCTAGGGAAGTTTAGTACTTCATTACCTTAGAAAACCTTCGTGGAAATACCCATTGGAGTTTCGTGTCTCAAGAAGAACTTGCATTGTACCTCATGATATTTATATTGGTTCTTCGCTCCAACACTACATCAAATCATTCATTCACCACCGATGGTTTTCACGAACCCTCTTTTATGGTTTCATGGTAAAGGTGGGAGGGGTTTCACTTTCAACATGGAATTTTTATCACAGGATTAGCAGTTTGGATAATCCAACCAATCACAGACACCCCCTATTATTTAACCCTTGGGAAAAAATGAGCCCTCACTCTTTCTCCTATGAGTTAGAGGTGGCATGTGGCACACGATCCACCCACAAAATTTCCCATATTTTAACTGTCTCTCTGATCCAAATTTAATAAGGAACGAAAAAAAATACAGATATAATCACAAATGGAGAGATGCAACAGAAATAATATTTCATTTCATTAATATCAAATACTAAAAATGCTTATATATAGAATTGAAAGAAACTATCTCTGTAAGATGGTAGCTTATATATGAGAAGCGATATCGTGGCTACATGCCTCTAAAATGTGTTACAATGAGGCTCAAGGGAATTTTTAGTATTGAACAATAAGAGAAAGCCCTAAACAACCAAAACCCTAACCTGAGGAGATGTAACACCAAGATTTTATGGGCCTCGTTCGGGTTAGTTGGGTAGCCAACTTCCTGGGGTCGTAACTTGGTCATATTATCTCCATTTACCGCGTATGGTACCTCATTGGAAATATTTCTCCAAGGAATATAGTTTTTGCTTCAATCCCATGCGTCTGGCTATGGTACTGCAACAAAACTCAAAACAACATTGTTTAGGGAGTCAAAATTGCTCCGGAAGTTCAAGGCCCGAAAATTGCTAAAAATAGTAAGTAAGAAAACTGATGAAACTATCCAGGTGGAATAGGCAGGTGTACACCAATATCCACCTAGATCATTCCTCCCCCCTTTGGAAGCAATATTCCCCATTGCGTTCAGAGCCTCCATGAGGTAAGTAAATTTATGTTGAACTTAGTCCCTAGTGAACCACTTTCCTTAGTGAAGGAGTTGGCCTCCTTTGAAAACTCAGTATATCTGGATTCTGGATCCTCTGTTGGCAGGTGTTCTTGATATGTTTGTCCATGATATGATTATTTTTGCGTTGTTACATGATGTTTGGGTTTAACTCTATTGGTGTGAGTTATTCTCCCATGTCATATGTGTCTAGTAGAGGTGGAAAGTAAGGCCGAAGGCGGTCCACATTGAACACTGGGTGAAACCCAAGGAATGGTGGAATACTGAGCTCGAAGGAATTGTCCCATACAACCTTGGTGATGGTGTATGGCCCATATCGAAGCGAGCGAAGATTGCGGTAGGGTTCAGTGAAGCGCTCCTTATGTAAATGTAGCAACACTTTGTCGCCCACCTGGAAGTTGTGTGGCACTCAATGTTGATCATGTCATTGCTTGTACTTAGCATTAGCTTTGTCCAATATGTCATGAACCTAATGGCGGTTGTGCTGAATGTGCTCAATGAGTTTGTCTACCTTGTCAGCTTGAGACTGGACATGAGCCAAATCTTCCTAAGTAGCCACAATTGTCATGGCTACATCAATGGTACATAGTGGCTGGAATTCCAAGCCCACTTGAAATGGGTTGTGGCCGATTAAGCTATGGAGAGCTCAGTTATATATTTGATGTACATAGTGGAGGATCTAATCCCATGTTCGTGGATTATTTTAGTTGTACATGTGTAGACTGTGTACGATCATCTTGTTGACGACCTATATATGTCCATTAGTTTGGGGATGGAAAGTTATGGATTTGGTGAGCTTGGTGTCCAACATCGACCAGAGGTTGGACCAAAATGTACTGAGTAACCTGTTGTCCCGATATGAGATGATAGACTATGGGATCCCAAAGCGTACCCACAGTCATTCAAAGAAGATTTTATCAGTGGCTTCTGTTGTGATATTCTTCCTGCTAGTCACCATAATGGCCACATTCAATAATTTTTCAATGACCACAAAAACACAATCATTGCCATGCTTAGTAGAAGGAAGGCCCGACATGTAATCCATGGAGATGGATTCCCAAGGTCAACTAGAGGTAGGCAGAAGAGTATAGAGGTTTTGCTTCCTGATGGTCAGTTTATAAATGGTGCTAGCAGTGCAGGATATGATGTACTTCCCAACATCTTGTCGAAATTTCAGCCAACAAAAATAATTATTAAAAATATTTCCACTGTTTTCTCGCCGCCAAAATTCCAAACGAATCGACTGTAGTGTGCTTCCAAAACCATATTGGCACGCTCGCTTGAATGAACACAAAGGTGTCCCAGGTGACATAGAGATGCATCCTGGAGGTGAAAATATGGAACTATCTTACCCTTTTAGACCTTCTTGTATGTGTGGCTAAATTATGGATCGTATCTGTAGAGAAGAGGCTAGTCGAAAGTCTCATGCCCACAAGAGTTGAGCATGGTGATTAGCGCCATGATCAGTGATCGGCTGACACAATCTACAAAATGATTGGTGCTGCCCTTCTTGTACTTGATGTTCAAATGAAAATTTTGTAGGTATGTGGACCACAACTGGATCGTTCTACAACTTCCCTTATTTCTATATGAACCACAAGGGTCGGTGGTCTATGTGGATGATTGTTTCCTTCCCCAAAATGTAATGCTCCCATTTTCGGAAAGCCTACAAAATGGAATAATATCTTTTTCATAAGTGGGATAATTCCAAACTATGACGGAAAGTGTCTCACTATTATATGCCATTAGGTGCCCTTGTTGAGTAAGAACTTCCCCAATAGCATATTCGGATGCATTTGTCTCGATCTCAAATGGTTGTAAGTCACATAATGTGAGTGCTAGTGTAGATCAGAGCCGATGTTTCAACTATATGAACATCTTCTGTTGAGATTCAGACCAAAATAATTTTTCTTTCTCTCCTCCCTGGGTGACTTGACTCAGGGCCAACTGATATGAGAGAATCCCAACATGAACCTGCAGTATAAATTGGCAAGACCTGGAAAGTTGCAAAGCTATGTTAGAGTGGTTGGGGTTGGTCAATCCCGAATGACTTGGATCTTCACTAGATCCATAGGCACCCCCCCGCTCATCAATAATGTATCCCAGATACTGAACCTGGGTCATGCCAAGAGTGGACTTCTCCAAATTGGCACACAACTTGTGTTGCCACAATGTTTGGAAGACTTGTCGGATGTGGTGGAGGTGCTCTTCCCAAGTCTGGCTGAAGGTCGGGATGTCATCCAAGTACACCAATACAAATGATTTGGTGAATGGCTACAAGATTTCATCTGTCAGCCACATCAAGGTTGCGGGAGGATTCATCAACTCGAAAGGCATGACCAGCCATTCGAAAAGGCTCTCCTTGACTTTGAAGGTATTCTTCCACACATCATAGGGTTCGATTGGTACTTGGTGATACTTGGACTTCAAGTCGATCTTGTTGAAATATTTGGCCCCCCTAAGTTGGTCCAAGAGGTCATCGATCTATGGGATTGGATACCTATTCCGTACAGTAATCTTGTTCAGTGCCTGATAGTCAATACAGAGTCTCCAGGTGTTGTCCTTCTTTTGTACCAACACGATCGGGCTCCCACAAGGTGAAGATATTAGCCTGATGTTCCCTTTCTACAACAGCTCTTGGATTAGCCTCTTGATTTCATCATTATCCAAAACAAAGCGTTGATAGATCAACCCATTAGGCAACAACACACCTGGGATCAGATCAATCGAGTGCTTGACCTGACAGTGTAGAGGAATCCTTGTGGTTGAGGAGAAAATGTCTATGTATTCCTATACGACTTTTTCCATATGCTGTTATCATGCAGGGGAGCCTTATTTGGAGACTGCAGCCACAATATTCTTCTTTCCCTATGGGAAAATCATAATGAAAATAAATTCCCTAGTTTGGTAAATAATCTTACGGTATTTCTTTGCAGTAATCAAAGATATGGTGGAAGGCGGTACTACCTCTGGTATCTTGTACAAATTTTTTCCCAAGTAATAATAAAAGAATGAGGCCTAGACCCATACACAACATGTCGCTTCCACAAGTCTGGTTTTCCTAATAATACATCAGAAACTTCAAGAGGATCAACATAACACAATACCTCATCCATGAAGGGCTTGATGATTTAGGGAAGGCCGAACTATTGGCTGACGTAGAGATCTCTTCCTTGGTGAAGCCACCTGATGGTATACGGATGCGGGTGTGTTGTGATTGGTAGGCCGAGCTGCTTCATGACCTCTGCTGAAATGAGGCTATTTTGGCTTCCACTATTGATAGTGAATTGCAGTGTAGAACCCTTCACCCACATTTGGGAATGGAAGAGGTGCTCCCCCTCCTCTGGATCCTCGAGCTCCTACCTTTGGAGCTTGGTGGTGGCAATGGTGGCACTGAGCTTCGAATTAATGATTTTCTTCCCTTTGTCATTCCCCTTGTCTAGTTCTGACTCAGAATCATAACATGCATTTGATTCATATGCCTTCAAATTATACACTAGCGAATGTTTGGCCTGACACTCACTTCTATTTTGAGTGGAGCTTTTATGAAATTCACAAAACTTCCCTGTGTCATTCTTTGGCTTTGTGTTGTTGTTCTTCACTTGTTGCTTTGACGGGTCTTGTTGAGTTTCCCCACTTTGGCTTTTCCCCTTGTTTTGTGGTTTGGGGGTGCCTTTCCCTGGCTTCAGATTCATGAATCGAAATTCTTGCTTCTTCTGCTTAAATTTATGCTTGATCTTAGCAGCATATCAATATGTCGCGCCAAGCGAGGTAATGTCGAGGAACTCCATTTCCTCCTGAATGTATCTGTGTAAACAATTGCAGTACTTGAGCACCAAATAATTCTTTGAATCTTTAATACCCAACTTTGTGAGGGTATGAAACAAATTTGTCAGCTCGTGCACATCTTGATCCCTTTGATGTCGCAGCATGGTCCATTGGATGTACTTGTCCTCATATTTCCCCACGAGGTAATATTGTTCCTTGATGCTTCCTCAGAATGAATTCCAATTGGGTGCAGCTGAAAAAAGTGAGGGTTTTTCCTCATCCCTCTATTTACATTAGGTTTCCCACCAATATTTGACATGGGGGGTGGCTTTGATGAGTGCAAAGGTAATATTTTCTCGATCAGAGAAATCATGGAATGAAAAATACCCTTCCAGAAAATTCAACCATCTATCTATGGCATCTGCATCTATCTGGACTTCAAATACAAGAATGCCGAAGTTCATTTGTACCTTGAAAGGAGTGACCCCTCTAGAGTGGTTGTTGAATGAAGATGCACTGCCAGTGGATAGCCATTGAAGAATCAGGGCAAAGTTATCCATCATTGCATTCCTTTGTTTCTCAAGGGCCTCCTTGAAAAATATTTTGATAGGATCTCCTACTCCCTTGTCTTTCTTTTTCTTCTGACATGGGAGGTCATCAAGGTTTGCGAGGTTGATCTTGCAAAGGTTCAACAAGATCGAGCCCTAAATCCTTATACCCCGACCTCGTTGGGGACATGCAAATAAAAATCGAGAAAGAGCATACCACTCTAATACCACTGATATGAATTTGATAAGGAACAAAACATAATACATATATGATCACAATTATAGAGATGAAACAAAAATAATATTTCATTTCATTAATATCAAATACTGTAAATGCTTATAGACGGAATTGAAAGAAACTAACTCTAGCAATGGTAGCTTATCTCTAAGAAGAGATGTGGAGGGTACATGCCTTTGAATTGTGTTACAATGAGGATCAAATAAGAGAAAACCCTAAACAATGAAAACCCTAACTTGAGGAGATGTAATACCTAGAGTTTATGGGCCCCACTGGGGTTAGTTGGGCATCCAACTTCCTGGGGTCGTAACTTGGTCATATTATCTTTGTTTGGTGCATATGATACCTTGTTGGAAAGATATCTCTAAGGAATGCATGTTTTTTACAGTCCCCTATGTTGTACAAGGGACTGCAATAAACCTAAAAAAAACGTTATTTAGGGTGTCAAAATTGCTCTGAAAGTTCAAGACCTGAATATTGCTAAAAATAGTAAGTAAGAAAACTGATGAAATTGTCTATGTGGAATAGGCAGGTGACCCCCAATATCCACTTGGATCACGCTCTGCCATCTCCTCTTCAAACTTTGAAAAACCTTTCCAAAATTAGCGCCAACTAACCCCTTCGCTCCAATTTAGCTCTGCAACATAGGATTTTGGTCATCTAACTTTGACTAGCCATATCTTTCACTCTCGAGGGCCAAATTAAAACTTAAAAATAATGTTGGAAATCTATTTCCGAGCACTATCTAACTATTCTAGTTCCAAGAGAATATAAGATAATTTCCTAGAGAAAAAAATCTCTCAAATTCTGATCAACCTAACCACTATAGCTATAAGATTCACAGTCCTCTAGCAAATACTACAACTATAATAAGACTTCACATGAACTTGACATGTCATTAATTTGTCATTCTTGCCTATTTTACATCAATTCCAACATTTTTCTCAACAATCTCCCCCTTTGGCATTGATGGAAACAATCCCAAACCTTGCTTAGCATCTCCCCCTGAAACCAAGTAGGATTCACTCCATCTCTGCACTCCCCCTAATATCTACAATCATCATTCCACTCAAAAATTTATTCTCCCCCTTTTACATCAATGGAAAAGGATGCACCAAATGAAAGAAACTCACCATTAAAATTTCCAGCCTGCCCTTTAACTGAGCCAACAAGCTGAGTAGCTTCCAAAAATCATTCAAATTGAGTCATTTTCCTATATGATAAACAACTCATATTTATTTTATGAGATACTCAAAGTTTTCTCGTTCCAAAGTATTTGTGAATACACCTGCAAGATGTTAATTAGTGACCACATATTCAATTTGAACAACATTAGCAACAACATTCTCTCTTAAAAAATGAAACTCAATTAGAATATGCTTGACCTTTGAATGCATTACAAGATTTTTAGAGATGTTGATAGCAATAGTATTGTCACATGTGATTGGAATTTAATCATTAAACTCTAACTTGAAATCCTATAAGGTCTAATTCATCCAAATAATTTTTTTTCAACATATGGTTGTAGAAATGTACTCAACTTCAGTCGTAGATAATGAGATTGAGACTTATTTTTTGTTGACCCAATACATAAGACAATCTCCCAAAAATATTGCTGCTCCAGAGGTGCCTTTCCTATCATCAAGTTTACATTCACAATCAACATCAATTTAATATTTTAAATTAAATTATTTTCCTTTGGCATACTATAAAACAAACTCTATTATTCCTTGCAAGTATTTGAAAATTCCTTTTATAGCATTGGCATGGCTTTTTTTAGGGTTGGCTTGAAATTTGGCCACCAGGTCCACTGCTTGCATTATGTCTATTCTTGAAGAAGTGAGGTACAACAAGATTCAAATCATTTATTTTTATCTTGTTTGATTAACATGATGGGTTTCATCCTCTTTGCATATCTTACATCTAGTAACCACGAGGGTACTTCTACTAACCGACTTGCATTCTTCCATCCCAAATTTCTTCAATGTTTTCTTAAAAAATTTGATTGAGAGATGAAGATGCCATTTTTAGATTAATTATTTTGCATCATGAGGAAGAAGGAAATTTCTCCTATAATAGACATCTCAAATTATTTTTGCATTTCCTTATCAAACCGATGCCCCATATATTCTGAATCACTTCCAAAGATAATATCATCTACATAAACCACAACAACCAAAAAATGATCATTTTCAGATTTTATATACAAATTACTATCTACAATCCCTCTTTTGAAACCTTGTTGTTGAAAATATTTGTCCAATCTGACATACCAAGCTCTAGCAGATTGTTTTAGACCATACAAATCATTTTTCAGTCTACAAACATAATCATTGTTTTTTGAGAGCATGAACCCCTCTGGTTGTTCTATGTATACTTCTTTGTCCAAATCTCCATTGAGAAAGGCCAAATTCACATCCATTTGATATAATTTGATGCTCTTATGGCTGGAAAAAATAAGAAACATTCTAATGGCTTCCAATCTCGCTATAGGTGCAAAGGTATCTTCAAAGTCTATCCCTTCTATCAGTGCATGCCCTTTGCATAATAGTCTTTCTTTGTTCCTTATCACTTGTCCTTACTCATTTAGCATATTTTTAAACACCCATTTGGTGCCTAAAATATTTTTGTCTTTGTGTCTAGGGACAAGCTCCCAAGTGTCATTTTTCTTGATTTGGCCAATTCTTCATTCATTTAATTCACCCAGAAATTGTCTTCACTTTCTTGACTAAGATTTTTGGGCTCAATTTGTGACAGAAAGGCAAGATTTTCAAAGCTTGGACTACCAAGGAATTTCCTCCTAGTTTGAACATTGAGTTTATGGTCACCAATAATTTGAATTTATGGGTGTTGTTTCTACACATACTTGGAAGGAATTTTGAACCTCTATGTTGCATCTTCTTCTTCGTCTTCTTTTGCTACTTCTGCTTCTTGAGCTGAGAATCTAGAGGTTGAATCTTCTTCTTCACCTATGTTCTCATTTTCTCTAGGTGTCCCTAAACGTGGCAATATGTCCTTCATTACAACATTAATGCAATATTCAACCCTTTTTTTGTCTTATTGAAGCACTTATAGCCTTTACTCTTGGATGAGTGTTTAAGAAATATACCCTCATCATCTCGAGAGTCGAATTTTCCAATACCTTTATCATTTCTCTTGATATAAAATTTGTTCCCGAATAATTTTAAGTGTTTCACTGATTTTGGTCTCCCTTTTCATAATTCATAAGGAGTCTTATCAATGTTGCTTGAGTTGTGTCCTATTTCCTAGATTGACATTGTCTTGTATCTATTTTCCCCAGAAGGTGTGTGGAACCTCTCCTTCATCCATCATTGTTCCGCCCACTCCTGAATTATTTTGTTCTTTCTCTCTACTACTCCATTCTATTATGGTGTTTTGGCTACTAAGTATTGACTCCTTATGTCATGTTCTTCAAAAAATTATTCAAACTCTCTAGAGGTGAATAATCCATAATTGTTTAATATTAAGAATATAATATATATATATATATATATATATATATATATATATATATATCTTTCTCATCTTCAACATGACCTTTAAATATATTTTAAAAATTTAGAGCTTCTAATTTTTCTTTCAAAAACATTATCAAGGTGGGCCTAGTGAAATCATCAATAAATAAAATAAAGTGCATTTCTCGTTTGGAGTCATTTTTTCTTGTGGGACCACATATGTTAGTTTAAATCAACTCCATAGGTTTAGAAGATGAGAATTCATTTGTCTTAAATTGAGTCCTTTTCTACTTGCTAAACTAACAAGACTTGCAGTTTGAGCTATCAGGTTTTAACAATCTTGGCAATCCTCTGAGTAATTCTACTTTTTTTTTGTCTTTATTAGGATATAAAAATTTATATAACCAAGTCTTCTATGCGACAACCATGTTTGATTTTTCTTACTCAAGTAGAAGCTTAATCAAGAATCATTAAACACATAAAAATTGCTGTGAGTTCTAACTACCTTTCATACAAGCTTCTTTTTCTCTGCTTTTCATATCTCACTATATTTAGATCGAAAAATTACATTGTAGCCATTATCACACATTTGAATTTATCCTAAGAAAATTGTGCTTGAGGCCTTCCACATAAAAAAAAAAAATTTCCTCGGCCTTATCATGGAGACTACTTATGCCCATTTCCCTTAATTTGTGTTGGGGCATTATTTCCAAAGGTGAAATTACCATATTTTTTCCTTTAGAAATGATAATTTACTTTTTTCCTCGGTCATTTGTTTAGAGCAACGATTATCCACATACCATCTATTTTCTTGATCATGTGCAGGCATAGCAAGTCCACATTCCTTGTTTTTCACAATATTCTACTTCCAAATCCTCTTGTCCCTAGGAAATGATGTCTTCTCAATGGATCATGCTTTGGAAGGGTAATAAAACCTTCTTTAGCACTCACTTTCCTTGTGACCAAAATTATTACACTTGAAACATTCAATTTCATCCATCAAGGGAGAGAAAGGATTATTATTCCTTGGGAATGAGTTATGAGCTCTAGAATTTTGTTAATTTCTATATATAAAAATTTTCATCTCTTTAAATTTTAACAATTCTACAATTAATGGTTTTATGTCCAAAGAGATGACATTTATAATAATTTCCATAGAACAACTTTGGGTACCTGATATTTAAATTTTGACGAGCTTGAGATGGTTGCATGTATCTTTGTTTTCTTGTTGACTGATTTGCATATATGTGTGGAGAAATATTTGATAATTTAGCATTCTTGCTCCAACATTGAGTGCTTCTATGACTTGTTTTTGGTTTATCTTAATTAAATCTACCTTATAACATCTTTGCAAAGATTTGGGGGGCTTTGAATCCTTTGGACCTAAAACTTGTCTTTCCTTTAGAATAATTTTAAAATTCAAAGAATCCTATACCTTCCTTGTTATCTAGAGACCTTTGACTACCCAAAATGTAATTTAATTTCTCCATTCCTTCAACAAGTTTTATGTCTAATTACTTCTCAAATTTGGACTTCTCAAGGTCTATTCTCAAAGATACGATTTCTACTTTTGGATTTTGACAGTTCTCTTCCAGTTCAAGGATCAAATCATTAAGAACCTCTTCCTTTATTTTTTCTTCCTCCAACTTTATTTTAGGGAAAAAAATCATCCCTTACTTATTCTTGAAATCATCTCATCTTGTTTCTTAATCAACACTTGTTTCTAAAGTATATTCTCATCCTTTTTTTTCATGGGTATTTTTTCTCTTCTAATTGAAATGCTAGGTTGTATTTTCTTTTAATGGCTTCTTCAATTTTTTTATCTTTGACAAAAATTTCCTCATTATAAGAGTTGCATATACTTTCTTTAGCTCACAAAAACTGCTCTTTTAGTGGGTTTTTCTTCTTTCTGGCCTTATTTAACTCCTCAAGAGGACTAATGAGCTCCCCTTTCAGATCCACTACTCCTTCTTATTATTTCTTCTAGTTTGAGTCCTTCTTGGATTTGGAGTCAAATTTTATGCCATGAGTAAGCATTCATTAGGCTCGCTTACTGAAGAATCTTTGTTGTTTGATTCTAATGTAGAATTTTCCTCTTTTGAGTAGATCCCCTTCTTCTTGAAGGATTTCTTCTTTTGATGTTGTTGAGATTTGTATTTGGAATTCCCATCCTTATCCCTTTCTGTTTTTTATTTATATGTAAATTTGGATGCAAAATTCCCAACTCTTCCATAATCAAATAATTTGAAGAGTAACTTACCCTTATACTTACCTTAACCACATTTTAATTTTTTGGAAAAATGAGTTATCTCTTGATCATATTCACAACTAGAAAATTTGTGTTCATCTTTGTGTCTTCTTGTCTTCTTAGACACTTTAAATTTTGCATCATTTGGTTCAATATTCTCTTTTTTGAATCTCACGTCATAGGTCGTGAGCGTTCCATGTAGTTGGTCCATTGTGAGATTTTTCAAGTCTTTCATCTCCCTGATGGCTGATATTTTGGCATTGAATCTCATAGGCAGAGATCTTAAATCCTTCTCAACAACTACTTCCTATTTAATATCCTCACCATGTCCTCTAATCATGTTTTTTACTTCATCAACTCTAAGGAAAATTTCTATTATACTTTCTTCTTCATTTATCCTTAAGCTCTTGTATCTCATTCTAAATGCTTGAAGCTTGGATTTCTTAACTTTATCATCTCCTTCATGGCTCTTATTAATTTTTTCTCACACTTCCTTGGTACATATAATGCATTACCTTGTACTAGTTCAAATTTACCAAGACCAAAGAGAATGGTATTGCTTGGATTTTGAATTATTCCCATAGATCATTTTACCATGTAAATTTGTAGGAGGGGTTGTTGGGATAACATAATCAATTAATACATAGATCTAAACATGTAACCCTAGGGACATGAGATAGGATTCCATCCTAGCTTTTGACATTCGACAGGATGTTGTTCCTTGTTGTCTGTGGATTTCCTCTTTGTGAATATTGTGTTGTTGTCTATCCATTGGACCTGCCTATTTGGGAAGATGTGGGCTATCAAACCAATCAATAACTCACTCATAAATCATTGGGGCATCTCAACTAACTCCATCTTACATGTTCCTCATTTCTCAGTTTTAGGTTTAGGAGGAGGTTCAAAAGGTCTAGGGTTGGATTTAGTGTGCCATCCTATCCTCCACTATAATTGGCTCACACCTTGACATGTCCTATTAGTTAGTCCTAACTACGAGGGGAAGCCCTTGAATCACCACCAACCATAGTAAAAATAAAGTCTCGGACTCAATCACATTCTTATTGTAAATATGAATCCAAAAAAGCAGTTTGTCCCATCAAAGACCGGTCACTTACTTGACTAAGCATCTCGATTCTCTTGTCTAGACATGATTCCTTATATATATCTTCCATTGGTTAAGTTTTTCTTTAAGAAACCTGGCTCTGATACCATGATCAAGGTTATTATTTCCTTTCTTGGTGTTAGCTCCCCGTAATTTGCTAAATTGATAGAGATACAAAGGTACAGGGTAACATCAAACCAAGCTTTGGAATCATAGGACCTAGCCTTCTTGGATTCGGAGAGGGATCTCTCTAGTAGGTGCAAAGATGTGAACTTTTTTGTTGATTAGGGTTTATTTTAGGCTAGATGTTAAGTGCAGGGTATTTTGATTGTTTCTGGTTGGGTATGATGCTTAGATATATTTAGATAGAAAACAATGAATATTGTTAACTCATTGGGCAATGGATTCAAACAAGGTCATGAATGAGTTCATCAATGGTTTCAAGAGCACTTCCAGGGCAATTCTAACTTGGTTGGTGGGTCTTTAAGGTTGTGAAAGGATCATGAGGTGGACATTAAACTTGAGAACAACAAGCTAATAAAGGGTAGAAACAGAATCCTTTATATACTTGTAAACTAAGGGAGTTAGAAGATTTATAAGCATAGAAAGAGAGTCAAAGGCTTAATAAAAACCTACTCCATTTGATTTCAGACTGAAAGCAGATAATCAACCAAGACAACATTTAGATAAAACATAGAAAGGCAAAAACTTATTTACTCTTTCATGGATTTTATCATCAAGAGCAGGAAAAACATTTAAGATGCACAAGTAACTATAACCATAGAAGGAGAGAAAACCATAACATCCACAGTTACAGCTATGAAGTTTCCTTGAAACAATTTTAGCTAAGTAAAGTCAAAGAGCATGGTTAAGACAGACTTCCTTGACAAACTATAGGCAAAGCTGCTTCAAAAGATGATTTCAAGAAGAAAGTATTTCAGAGGTAAAAATATGCAGGGCTAGCCATAAATCATAATTAATACTAACTAATCCAAATCATTCAAGAAAATATACAAGCCAAAAAATTATTAGAGAGCAAGAGATGAATTCCCTAGCATATCTTAAGCAGAAGAAAAAATTTAGGAAGTGAAGGAAACAAACAGATCTAAGGTGCCATCAACAAACATATCTTAGTCTAAATTTTTTGTCCTACTGCAGCATAGATGGATGGAAAACATATGAGAAACTTAGAAAACATTAACAAGAGAAAACTTCACCATCAACCAAGCCTATGGATCCTGCAAACAGTCCTTCTCCATCAACAAGTGAATAAGATCATGCATAAGCTCCAAGACATCAATTTCTCATCAAAGGCTTCAAGGGACTATGTATTACTTCAGCATAAGTCATCAACATCCAAAAAAATATACAAGAGCCTCATGCTCTATTTATGGAGAAAATGAGGAGGTGGAAACCCTAAGAGGCTTCCAGAAAACCCTAATTCAGCCATAAATGTCATAAATGTGCTTAATGACCATGCAAGGCCTAAGACACATAAGAGATAAGATAATAAATGAAAAACATCAAAACATAACTCCCAAATCAAATCAAGAGTGATTTGCCCGAAAAAAACATTAAAAAACCAATTTTTCATTAATCAGTGTCTTTTATTGATTTTTTGGCAAAAGACAGTCCAGGGGCGCAGCGCCATATCAGCAGAAAATGGGGTCTTTTGCAGCTACATTTTGGACCCCTTCACGGCTTCGGATTTGGCCCCATGATGGTTTGTTGGAAAGCTTGAAGAGTATACTTTCCAGAAATACTTGAGTTTTTCTGAATGGATGCCATTTACTTGCTCAAAAATCCAATCTCCCATGACTCCTCAACGTGTAGTGCCAAGCCTGAAAAGGAGGCAAAAAGGTCATTTTGGAGGTGTTGTTTGACCTTTTGAGGGGCAAAAATTGCTCCAATTGACCTGAAAATTTTTGGGTAGACTGCTGGTGACATGAAAAACCAAAAAATTTAAACTTTAACAGCTGAGGATGCCCCAAAAAAGAGCGTAACGCCTAGAGTGTTGCGCTCCTAGGGGCCAAAATTTGGAAAAAATAAAAATTTTCCGGATTTGCCTCAAATTTGACGTGTAGACCCCTCAAAGGGTTTTAGACATCTGCTAAGAAGAATCAGCCAATATTCCAAGGCTTTCATGGACTTTGGTCTTTTTTAACTCCTCTACCTCCATGAGGGCTTGCTTGATGTCTTCTGCACTTGCCTCACTCTGAATTTCTTTGTCATGCTTGGACTGATTTTTGTCAAGACAGTCATGACTCTTTCCTTGAATGCCTGATGTGATTTTATGGCTATCCTCCTCATCATCCTACTCTTCCTCATCATCCTTCTCTTCCCCATCATCTTTCTGATCTTCTTTCCCATCATCATGCTGATGTGCCTCTTTATCTTTGTGGCTGCCTTCACTAACTTCATCATTGCCATAACTGCTTTCTTCATGGCTACTTCCATCCTCTTCATTATTTTCTTCATTTTCATCATCTTATTATTTATTTCTCCCTCCTCATCCATAATTATCTGTCTCATCTTCCTCTTGACTGTTTCCTTCTATGTGTTCTTCACTAGGGCTACTGTCAGCCCTCTCACTTGGCAATTTAGGGGAAGAGGTAAGAGGTGAAATTATTTGTGGAGAAGGCATATGGGGAGATGATGGATGTGTGGAGGTAGATGGTTGTGAAGTGGAAGGAAAGTTCTATTGGATGAAGGTCAGGCTCAGCCCACTCTTTGCACTCAAAACCAAATTTTCTTACAAACCCTAGCTCAAAGACATAAAAACTGATATTTACATAGTCTAGGGTTTGGGTCAAATTATGACTATGGATGACCTCTTTGATTTTTAGGAAAAATAATGCTTATTAGGAGGAAAAATGGTTTACCAACCTTGTATTAGCTTGCAGAAACTTTAGAGGAAAAAAATTCAATTCTTGGAAGTCTTTGGCAAAATCTGCAGAGTGTTGCCAGGAGCGCAATGCCAGTCTGTCTGTGCGCAACGCCATTTTTCAGAAGGCATTTGGAGGCCTTCTTGGTGTCAGAATGAGCTCCATGATAGCTCTTTGGAATTATTGTGGAGTATTTTTCCCAATATACAATTTTTTTCCTATTTGGAGATGATTTTCCTAGCCAAAAATTGATTCTCCCAAAACTGATCAAAAAGTCCTGAATGATGGTGCAGAAACGCAGAGTGATGGTGCAGACCACTTTTGGATGACTTCCTCAATTCAAAATTGATCTCATGATAGTTCATTGGAAATCTCTTTAATTCTATTTGTCTTATGATTAATCAAGCAAGTCATTTTGACACTCCATCTATGAAAAAACTTGATTTTCCCAAGCTCACTCCAACAATGCAGAATTTCTCCTGTGACGTCTGTATTTTTTACATTGATCTAAAACCATGATACCTGTGTAAAAAGTGAAGGAGGTTTTTCTTCTTGGCCCTATTATGGACAAAAACCTCTCTCACGCTTTCCAAATTCATCTTTTTTTGGTCTGAAACACAATTTGAAACAAAACTAGCCCTAGGTGTGACACATGGCTTGTCTCTTGGAATGAATTCTTGGAAAATGATGGAGGCATGATTTTTATGAGTTGGTATAGACTTATTCTTTCTTACATGATCTATCAAATGAATCCTTTTCTCTTGTGCCTCCCTTTCATGTCAAACCCTAGCTTAGTTGGAAGAGGAAATTAGGGTTTGGTGTGAGAATTTAGGACCACCTTGCAGAGGGAGGGGAATGAAGGGTTTAAGGGTTGTCTAAATTCTTGGAGAAATTTTTGGGGATAGGGATAGATGTTAGGGAGTAGGGTAAAGTGGAATTTTAGGAATTGAGTGAGGGGAAGGGGTCCAAAAGTTCAAAATACAAGCCTAGTCTTAAAAAGTGTCAATTTGTGGCAATAGACTAGGTTTTGTAGAAAAATGATGATTCTGAGGGATAGGAGTGATGGGAAGTGTTTATGGAGGTATTTTAAGGATAGGAGGATGTGTAAGAGCATCAAGATATAAGCCTTGTTGACGATTTAATCATGGAGGTCATGAAACCAAGAAAAATTCTCTTAAAAACCCTAGATAGGCAATGGAGGAGTTTTAGGCAAAATAAAAATAGAGGGTTGAGGCCAAAGGTGGCGAAAGATAGTGATAATGAGTGGCATGAGCCCATGATGGATCTTCTGGGATGGGTGAGATGAGCTTGGCATGATGTAATGACGAAATAGTGAAAAAAATATCCTAAGGATAATGAAGGTCGTGAGATTTCTAGAACTTACAATGTTCATGAACTTTGTTTCTAGAAATCTAGAACCGATACTTAGTCAACTTTAGACAATGAAAATTATGGATGAATAACACTTGGTCCAAATGTTATGAAATAAAAACATCAGGCATAGGAGAAATCATGGACAAAACTTTTAGAACAAAAAAAAAACGTATACATTTTAAATGAAGAGAATAAGAAATGTTGTTTTGGAAAGTATGATGAAAGTTGGTTATGGCATGTTGGCTCGAGGGGTCTTGACCCAAGTTCGGTGTGAAAATTTTTAAAACAAACCCCTATACTACTGGCCCTTTCGACAGTGACCTGCTTGCGTAGGTCAAAGTCTCACCCAAAGTAGTATGGGTGGGTGCTGGAACCAGGTTTCTGCACCCTGAGAAAGGATAGGTAAGGCAAGCAAAGCTGCGCTAAGCCCTATAATTCCCAAATTACTTTGCACTACGCAGGGTTAATTAGGTCCTGATGATGTGTATTTCCATCTGAGAGGCTTTGAGAGTAGCAACCAATTTTTCCACCTTATCCCGAGATGTATCCTCAGCAGGTATTTCATCTGTAACCTTTGTGTAGAGCTGGTGGATCACAGTTTCAAGCTCTGCCTGTTGTGACACGACCCAGAGTAAATCAGCAGCCTGTTGCGTAATGGTGTGCTCGGCTGTATCAAGCTATCGGTGTGCGTACTGAGTGTGGTGACAAATCTCCTGGACGACAGCGTGATTGAGGCCTTGTAAGGCTGCATTGGGCAGCTTAGCCAAGTCTATCTGAGTTCCTATGGCTGTCGAGGGCTACATTCCGATCAAGGCACCGTTAGGGATATCCCAGAGACGATTGGCCTCCCTGAGTGGTGCTGAATTGTCGCCAACTGACAGGGGGTGTGCCTAGCCTCCGCTAGTTGGGGGGTGATCAATTTTGATCTAGAGAGCATAGAGTTCAGCCTGAAGAGAGTTGACCTCGGCCTGCCACTGGGCTGCGACAATGGCCCACTAATCTTCTATAGCCATGGTGACTGCGTCCGCAATCTACTCCAGGTCACTGTCCATTAGTGTAACTGTCTCATCGTAGTGTGCATGGTGAGCGTGATGTTTCTTTCTTGGTCTTGATGTCGATTCCCCTATCCTCGTAGTGCCTGGGGGAGGGGTGATAGCTTTTTCGGAGCCTACCTAGGTCGTAGCTGCAGCGGGCGACTGCGGCAGGTTACCTCTGGGCTCAGCCGCAGCTGGAGCTTGCTGGTGGGGCACCGCGATCTCCCCGAGAGTGCCTATGAGGCATTTTTTCCAAGCAGGGGGCCAGAGCGAGATCAGTAGGTCAATTTCTTCATCAGCTACCATATAAGGGAGTTTCGTCCATGTTTTATTGGCGAGGCTGCGAATTCGGACATGGTGCATAGTAATTTGGAATGCAGCAACATTCTTGTATTTGTCATATATGGTCGAGGATAACTGGGGCCGGGATTTTATGGCAGCTGCGACACTGCTCTGGAAAAGGATCCAAAAGACCTTGTTATTCTCAATACATTTCTTATCCTTAGAGTCCCATAAGTGAGCATATCGTGCGCCTTTGCACATCCCATGAGGGAGCTCCGAAATGATCGAATCCTCGGGTTTGTCCCAAGTGACTAGTGCTATTAGGAATAATAACCACGAATAGAAGAAAGGTGTCCCATGCTCCTGGGATTCGTGGGCATTAGCTAGACTATCCGGCTAGCTGGATTACATAGGCGGGGACAGATGCAACCTGGCACTTCCTCATTAGTTTGCAGGCTAAGAGTCGAGTACCCATCTGCGTGGCAGGGTCATTGATAGTCTATATCACAAACCCACGTTGATTTCGTTGTACTGCATAGCTCTCCCGAACAAATGCAGTGGTAGTGGCTCCGTACTTCTTTCCGACCTATGCGAGCGGGTGCAGCCCTTGCATCAGGACGCCCATAATCTTATGGATCAACGCAACATCAATAGGGACCCTCTCGCAGATCCATAAGCAACCATCATGAATGAGGGAAAGTAACTGGCAAGCCAACCGATCTGTGATGTTGTAATGGCCAAAATGGGGCATTCGGAGCAGATTCAGAAGTCTAGATCTTTCCAAGCCACATACCCAGTGCTGAGGGACTACTGTGACTCCATCATCCTTATGGATTGTATCAAAGAATAAGGCAAGGGTCAGTTCCGGGAGAGTGTCATATTCCGCCAAATCGTGATCATCAAACTTGACCTCATGGAGGCGTTTGCAGGGATCACTGAGGATGGGGACCTCTCCTAGGGTTAGGGGGGTTTGCAGTTAGGTGACCAAGCCATCCAAGCTTTTTAGTGTTCGTGTATATGGCCTTCATGGCTGAACAAAGGGGGGTAACCAATTGATCGTGTTAGCCGGCAGAGCACCCTCCTGTTCATCTTGTTATGAGGGTGGAGGCCTGGCATATCTTGGGGAGCTTCGAGGCCTTCTTGCCTCTTTCGGGGTTTTCCCTGAACTTTGTGATTTTTCCTTGCCTTTCCTTGTGACCATTGGGAGGGGGATTTCTTCTAAATCAGGATCAGCCTATAGGACTTCTTCAACCTCTGGCTCGGTCGGGGCTGAGGGTTCGGCAGGGGTAGTAGCCGGCATTCTTGCACGAAAAATGAGTCCTAGCTCTGGGTGACTACTATCAAGAGGAGGTTGACCAGACATGAGAGGGATATTGCAGTTATGAAAAAGCTTTTTGCTCAAATGCTTCCATGAGACACTTGAGGCAGACCAGTTGTATGCATGAGACAATACCTCTAACTGGACTATCCCGCCCCCTTTTAAGCACTTCCAAGCGTGTGATGGAGAAGGATATTTTACTCGAGGTGGGTTGCCCGAGGAATGGTAAAAATTTCCCATAACTCATCTTGCTAAAGGCTCAGGAGCCGCTTCGTTCAACGATAACTTCTGCTTTTTACCGATAGGTACTATTCCAACGGCTAGTTTTCGCGTCCCCAGTGATCTTGGCATACTTTTCATGCTAGGGTTACCTATTTGTGACTACTGCATGTCTTCCCCCAACACAGGCTTGCTTCCTAGGTAACTCCTAGCCCAAGACCAAGATACTTTTATCATTTTTTCTACTAAGGCCCCAAGGGAAGCTATTTTCGGAACATACCACCTGACCCTTAGCTATGTCATCGCCGTAGAGGTGGCCCGCTGCATGGGGCCGCTACCTCTTGAGCCTACAGGTGTCATAGGGAACCTGTTGCTTGTTCGTGGGTCCACCTGACCCTCTCCCGGGGTGGGTTTGTAGCAGTTGCTCAAGCCTGGCTCCATCAAGGTCCTTTCCTCTAAGACCATAAAGAGGAATTTCTTTGTGATGCGAGGACAATGCAGCGTAGAGGCTTCACCTAACTGGCTCTGCCAAGTTTATAGTTCCTCACTGGGATCCTCAACATCCCCCTCCTAGCACGGTACCGCATCCTGGGTTGGGTTGTCCCTATTTCGCGTCGTCAACTTATAGATATAATCCACATCTCCCTCCTTGGGTATGGGTTCCGTATAACATTTACCTTCTGTAGGGTCTAATGGCACGACGACCCTTGTGCCATTATTTTCAAATACCATGCTTCGTTCTTTTAAGTTAATGATACTGCCCATGTCGATAGCCTAATCGAATCCTAGTAGCACGGGGTAGGGGTCTGCATCCCCGGCAATTTGAATGACTTCGAAGTCAACCCAGACTCGTACCCCTATGACATCCACGATAATCCCAGAGAGCCTCCCCAGAGGTACTATATTTTGGTGATTGGCCATTCGAAGCTGGATGGTGGATCTTTCCAGCTTTGGTTCCCCCATGCATTGCTAAGTGTGCTTAGGTAGTACATTGGCATCCGATTCGAGGTCTAAGATAACCTGATCCATCTCATAGTTTTCGATCTGGACTGTTAGCCACATTTCCATGCCAGTGTGTGTTGCGCAGCTCTATAGTAAAGCCTGCATATTTTGTATTACCTAGGGGTTTCACAACAGCCTCATGCATGCTTGTAGGAAGGGTTTAACCTCCTCATCTACCTTCACATCCCTCGAGTGTGCGGATGGAGAAGCTTTAGTCTCGAGGAAGTCCTTTCGAGCTTCCATAAACGTTTCCCTCACTTTGTCCAGGTCCAGTCATTCTTGGTTGCTAACTGCCCTGTGGATCAGTGTTTCAATTTAATCTTTCTCCTTAACTCCCCTAGCCACAAATCCACTGCGTGTTACCACATTTATCTTTGGGTCCTTACCCCTTAGCTCGGTCAGGACCCTTCTCACCTTCTGCGTAGATGGGAGTTGTTTTTCCTATATCTTTGCTTTCAGGGTTGGACAATCTTCCAGCGTATAGCCTAATTGTCTACAATACCTACAGGATTTTCATGTGGGATCCGGTAAATCCTTCACAAAATTCCCCGTGCCTCCACAGTTATAGCAGATCAACTAGCCCCAACCCCGACCTGTGCTTCCGCTTCGGCTCCTGTCCCTTCTTCTGGAGGGGGAGTCATCCATGCCCAAGGGATTTTTTGGTGAGGTAGGGTCTAACTGTACTTTCGGAAACTTTCTCCAATCTATTACTACAATATGGATTCAGCAGTCCTGCTCCTCATGGCCAACTGACCGGAAAAACCGGCACCAGCGTCACTTTGGTTCTAAGACATTGGTGGCCGGATAGGGCCAGCGGTTGGTATTACGCAGTCCATCTACGTAGCTATCCCCGTACCAGAATGTAGATCCCCTTGAGCTCTTTTGTTCTTGACTAGGCGCCCCTAATCCCAGGTGGCCTAGACTGGGTTCTTGAATTTGCAAGTGGCTTGGCATTTGACCTAGTTTCATGCCAGCCTCTCTTCCTTTTTCCCATTTTAGATCTCGAATCTCCTGGTGCATAGTCCTAAGCTGCACCTGGATCTGTTGTACCTCCAACGCAACCTCCTTCCTATGCGTGGCTTCTAGTTTCATGGCAGCTTCCAAAGCTTTATCTTGTGAGTCAAAATTCTGGTGACCCATAGGTATGCATAGGTGAGGGAGTAGCATGGCGATGAACCATTCCGTAAGATGTCTGTCATCATACTGAAATTCTCCTTCTCTGATAGCTTTTTTTAGGCATTGATCCACTTCCCACATGGACTCAGTCACTCCCTGCTTGAAATATTTTACATCTGCTACAACCTGAGAGTAGGATTTAGGTTTCTGAAACTGATGTTTCGGGGCATCCTTAATGTTTTGAATAGATTTGCCTCCATTTTGAGATACGTACCCCATATACCAATCTAAAGCTCTTTCGTCGAAGGCTAAGGATAGCTGCGCTTTTTTCACAGTATCACTCACTACACCCTGCACAACCCATACCAAGTCTGCCACCAACAAAAACCGCTCCATGTCTTCATTGGCCACGCCTTTGAAGGTGGGTAATTTCAAGTGTACTTCCATTTTTTCCTAGGGGCCCGTTGTAGGTGCTCTTCTCCAGTATTCTATTGTCAGTACCTGATCCCTTTCTCAAGATCCTTCAGGCCCCAGCAACGGAACCATTTTTTGGCTCGAGGGGTCCTGACCTAGGTTCGGTGTGCAAGGTTTGCCAACAAACCCCTATACTACTGGCCCTTTCGGTAGTGACCTGCTTGTGCAGGTCAAAGTCTCACCCGAAGTAGTATGGGTGGGTGTTGGAACCAGGTTTCCGCGCCCTGAGAAAGAATAGGTAAGGCAAGCAGAGCTGCACTAAGCCCTGTAATTCCCAGATTACTTTGCTCTGTGCAGGTTTAATTAGGTCTCTATTCGCATCCACGTGCACTATATCTATAATTATATGTCTTTATGACAGTAACACAGCATTACATAAACAGAACATAATAGATCCAGATCCACAAACACATTTACACAAATCTTTGCAGCTCAAAGACAGAAAATGCACAATGCAGCAATTACCAACAATTCGCACAAGAGTACTCACAAATTCAGTTCTCTATCAATATTTCTTATTCATTCATTCACCAATTCTTCCTTACAATTCCCTTCCCAACCTGCGCACACAAAAACAGGGTCTGCACATAGCTGGACTTGGATCTTCGTGCACACAGCCAGCAGGAGTCCTTTCCCCAAAACCCAAACAAATAACTTAACCCAACCCACAATTTGCATCAATCACTCGTCATTCTTGTTCTTTACAATACAAAATGCTCCTCTATTTATAATAACCTAGCCTAGAATTTCCTATGGTCTGCAAACCATGGTTTTCGAACCCCTGGTTTACCCTTTTACCCATTAAAATGATTTCGGGGCTTTGACCCACCCCAAAACCCCTGCGCTAGACTAAATCTAATCAAAAATATTCAAAATGGACCAGTTTCGCAGCTTGTAGGAGACCCTATTCCAACATGGCAGAAATACTAAGACACATCAACTTCATCCATATTGTGAATTTGGGTAAAAAGAATTTTTTAAGGGGCTTGCCAAAGATCTCCAAACTAGATAACACAATTTGCAAGTCATGCCAATTTCGTAAGCAAATTTGATTTCCCTTTAAGAGCAAAGAAAACTCATCTACCAAGCCTTTACAAGTTGTCCACGTGGACTTAATTGGTTCTACAAGAACTTAGACTCTAGGTAGTGAACTATATTTTATGTCTATTATTGATGATTATAGAAAACTCAATTGGGTTGAATTTTTAAAAGAAAAGTGAGAAGCATTTGAAAAATTTAAACTTTTTAAAGTCATGGTTGAAAATGAAACAAACTACAAAGTAAAGTGTATAAGATCTAAAAGGGGTGGAGAGTTCACTTCTAACGATTTTGATGATTACCATAAGGAGCATGTCATAAAATGGAAATTCACCATTACAAATACTCCTCAACATAATGGTGTGGATGAAAGGGTGAGTAAATCATTACAACAATTGGAAAGTGCAATTATTAATGGAAGAAATAAACAAACAATGTTTTGGCCTAAATTTATTCATACAATAGACATTATTTTAAAAAAATCTCATTTCAGGCTAAATGGTGACAAGAACCCTATGAACTGTGGTATGGAAAACCAAAAAATATAAATCACTTCAAAGTTTTTGGAAACAAGTGCTACATTAAAAATAGTGATGAGAATATCGGTAAGTTTGATGCATGATCCAACGAAGAAATATTTATAGGATATTCAACTAAGAGCAAAGGTTATATATGCTATAATAAAAACTCAAGAAAAATATATTACAACATTGATGTAAGAGTAGATAAGTCCATTCCTCTCCAAGCCAAGAAACCAACATATGTCAACTTGAATGAACATGCTATCAATAAAGATGATGAGGAACAATTTGAGAAAGAAGTTAGTAAAGATGCAGAAATACCCCATTCAAAAGGTCCCTCCAATTATGTTCAAAAGAACCATATTTCTAATTAGATTGAAAGTGATTTGAATGAAATATTTAAAAATAGAGGAAGAGATGAATTCCCCCAATCAAGCACATGTTGTTGTGGTGTCTATGATTGAGCCAAAATATTTTTCTCCGGCAAGCCAAGATAAAAATGGTGTAAACTTTGTGAATGAAAAACTAGATCAAATTGAGAAAATAAAACTTGGGTATTGGTTCCAAGACTAGAAAATAAAAATTATTTTGTTTTGAGAAATAAAGTTAGAGTAGTGTGCAAAGGTTATTTTATTTTTTATTTTGTTTTGCATTTCTAACTTGCTTATAGAATTTTAGTTTCTTTTAAGAGTTTGTTTAATTAGTTTTCATCATAGTTAAATTTTGATAATAGTCATTTTTTATTGCAGAGTACTCATAAAAAGGAAAACACTAAATAGTCTTGATTCTTGAATGCATCATCTTTCCAGCACTTAAATATTTCATAGCTTAATTTGATTTCTTGTATGATGATAGAAATACTCTTTAGAGGTTAAATGTGCACACAAGTAATCACTTTAAAGTTATCACTTTTCAATTTTATCTTTCTTTATAAAATATAAATTAGATCCTTTTTATTGTCATTTATTTTTCATGCAATTAGTATAGAATTTCCTTATTGCAATTTAATGTAGAATTTTCTTTCTACAAAATAGAATTAGGTTATTTTTCTTGAAATTGGATTTCTAGCATTTCCTTTCATGCAATTATAAGTAAGTTTGAATTCGAAATTCAGATAAATTTTCAAATTATGCAAAGTGGTGGATTTCAATTCAATTAAGTAGGATTTGGTGTAAATTTAAATTGAAAGAAAATGTGTGTAATTATTCTCTAAACTGCATTAAAACATTTGTCCATATTTACGATTTATTTAAATTTTAGAATAAATCAATTCAAAGAAATAATCATAGCATATATAGTGCAAATGCACTTCATAAGTACATGAATCCTGGTTGACAATTAATGAAGTAATTTAAGAAAAAATAAATTACCCAACATTTAGGCATCGTTGTCGGGGAAGTGTATATAGGATTCCATTCTTGATTTTCATATCATCTTTGGGAGCCTTTAATTCAAATAATTGATCATTGATAATAATAAAAACATTTATGCATAGAGAAAGGGATTCTAGGGGTAGATTTGTAAGTAGAGGTAGAAGTTCAATTCTAACATCACCACTCACTCTAGCTAGAACTCATAGTGTCGCAGCATCCACTAAAACTTGCATTCCATCATTTGTAGGTAGACATGGAATCCCTGAGGTGCATAGATATTAAATTCAACCTATAGATTCACAAATTTCCTCTATTGAATTCATATTTTAAGAACATACATCCCCAATAGAAGGAATCATATTTCTATCTTATACCAGAGAAAAAATTATAGGACAAGAACTAGAAGTTCCTAGAATAAAGTTATTATAATATTCCATTAGTAGAATAACCAAAAGAAGAGCTAGATAATCCATCATAGAACCTTATATTAGCTCTGAGGAATCTACAAAGGGAGGGTAAGGATAAGGAGAAGGAGAAGTACATAATGTAAATGGTGAACTTAGGATTGGAGGTGGAAGTGGCAAAGGAGTAAATAGAGGAGTAGGTGGAGGCAAAGGTGGTAGAGGTGGTAGAGGAGAACCATATATTTATGTATTTCCAATCTTTGATGAAGATACCACAACCACAATCAAAAAAATCTCACCCTTCATCCTCCCTAATTTCCATGGTTTAAGACATGAGGACCCTAATATATTTCTTTTTGAGTTTGAAGTTCTATGTAGATCTTATGACTACTTAGTTGATCCCTAAAAATTAAAATTGTTTCCAGATATTCTTAAAGGTGGAGCACTTAAATGGTTCATGTGATTAGGAACACATATTATTAGAACATGGGAAGCAATGTAAAATGTGTTCTTATAAATATATTAGGATTATTGTATGCCCCATAACCTTAAGGATGGAGTCTTTTAAATCATGTAGAAAGGGGATGAAAGTCTCGAAGAATTAGCTGAAATATTTTCTTATAATATTAAAAGGGATAAGATGTACAATTTAGATGATGAAACCTAAGAGATATTTTTCTAAAATATATTAGAGATGAGTGTCAAATTGACCTCCTCAATTTAATGGGAAAATGATATGTTTCTCAACTATCATTTGGAGAAGTCTGTGATTTATGTAAACATATTTCAAGGGGTAAGGCTAGAACTGGGAAAAATCCAAGAGATCTCGTTATGTCTAGAATTAAAAAATTTGCAACTAGAATAGTAAGTAGAGATGAAATAGGAAATTTTCTTTACAATTTTAAAACATATGTTCTTGGGAGTCTTATTGAACAACTAGATACTCTTAAGATACAAAACTAGAAAAAGGCCGAGAATGTTTCATTATCTATATTTTGTCTCGAATGTAGGAAGAAACATGCCTTGAGAAAATTTCCCCTTAATAGTATAGAGATTTTTGTCATATGTGTCAAAAATCATAATACAAGGAATGTCCTTCTATACCTAGTCTTAATGTTGTCTTTCAAGATGAAGCCAGACTTTTTCTCTTTGTTTTTTTGATAAAATACCATGGCAAAATCAACAACTAAATATGACTCAAGGTTTCAATACTCAATCATATGCACAACCACATAACAATTGGATTGCGCCTATTCCTTAGAAACCTTGGCCCCCACAATCTCAAAATCCATCTTCAGCACAGGGTTGGAAAAATCCTTATGGAAAATATCCTCAATATCCTCAATTCCAACTACCTTTTCCTTCTTTTCCACCACAATATTATCATCCTCAACCAACTCAACCTCCTCAATTCAAAAATCCAAATCAACAACCTTCATTACCATTTCCTCAGAAGTCAAATCAACTTCCTCCTCAACCACTTCCTAATAGAAATAATAAAAATCAACAAGTTGTTTATAATGTTGAAGGACAAAAATTTCAAGCTTGTATGAAAACCCCATTAGGTATAAATTATTTTCAATCTATATATGGTAGGTTTTTGCAAAAGAAGTCACCAACAATTTTCATCCAAAAATCTAAAGAGGATGAGGTTCATGAAAAAAAAAAAATCTTGATAAATAAAATATTACTCTAAAGGAAGATGTTCTCATTCAATCCAAAGATGAAAAAATAAATCAAGCTACTAAAGTTACTCTAGCAGAACAGCCTTCTATATATTTACAGGATCCACCTTTTCCTGAAAGACTTAAAATTGATAAAGGAATAGAAAGGAAAATTGTTTTACCACACTATGATATGCTAGACTAACTTAAGGATATTTTCATTAAAATTCCTTTACTCCAAGCCATAAAGGAAATAAAAATATTTGCAAAAACTAGGAAGAAAAATAAAAGATCTTAAAAAGATCCAAATGGTAGGAAAATTTGTTGATATTATGATGGGGAAAACTATTGTTCAAAAATATCTAGATGCAGGTAGCCCCATTGTAAAAATCAACATCAATGGTATTGAGATTCAAAAAACTCTGATTGATCTAGGAGCAACCATTAACATCATGAGTAAATAGACAATGGAGCAACTTAAGCTTCCTAATCTTCTATATACCCCAACATTGCTACAATTATCAGATATATATGTTATTAAATCAGATGGAGTATTAGAAGATGTGTCTGTCTTTCTAGATTCTTGGTAATATCATGTAGATTTCATGATTTTAACTCACAAGAATAATTTAGGAGGTCATCCATTGATCCATGGTAGACCTTGGCTAGCTGCAACTAATGTATGCATACGCTGTAGGTATGGGGAGATGTATATATATGAGGGAAATTTCACTAATAAATTCACATTTTATCCCCCTGCAAAGACAATAAACGAAGTAGAAAGTGAAATTTGGATAGATGATGATGATGATGATGAAGAATTTGATAATATGCAATTAGTTTATACTCTTTCACAATTATATGAAGAAGATCAATTGATAAATTTAATGAGTAATTGATCTGAATGGGAATATTGGTTTTACTGTGCTAAGATCCAATTTAGAATATAAACAAAGTGCTTGAGGATTATGAAGTTAATTGCAAGTTTAACATGAGTTTTTATGCATTTTTATGTGAACTTCATGAGAAAATTAACATAAAAAAAACATTGAACTACGGCATCTAAAAAACATGAACATCACCATAAATAGTAACACAACATCACATGATGAAGTAGTTTACCCCGCTTGGGCTACGTCTCCTTGGTCGAACTTCCAATGGCTTGGCCCTCTTCTATTATGCTCAAAAGTGTGATTATGTGTGCTTACAATGCTCAAACAGCTTTGAAACCTCTTCCATCAGCTCCAAAATGCCCAAAAATGCCTGTGTAGTCTCTTTCTCCCTTGAATTTGGTCAAAATATGATCAATTTATGGCTTTTCCAAATTTTGGCACTAATTGTTCCACAAATTACCCAAAATTCAAACTGGTCCTACAAATTTGCCTTGAACTTCACTAACAAAGCAACAATTTCGCAAAATTTTAGGCGAAATTGTCGAACTGTTAATTTGTCCACTAACGCCATAAATCCACATTTTCAACCATATGATATGGTTTGAATTTGAAACAATTTAATATGAATTTTTTTTTGGAAGTTATATTAATTGTTAGTGGTTAAAGTCTGTGATGTCACATGGTAGTTAGGTTGCGGTTTCAGGAGAGAGTATATCTTCGGGCCTCCTGTCCAATGGTATGGTTGCATGCAACGTAATATGGGGGGGGTGGGGTCGGGGCTAAGTCATGGCCCCCTTCCCCCTAACTCTGCCATATATAACATTTTAATATAGTTTTAAATGTATATTTTAACAAGAGATAAGGTAGAGCGGTTGGTAATGCATGGCGTTGTTATGTGGGAGGTATTGGCATCGAATCCCACGGAGCTACATTTCAGACTTAACCAATTTTTGGTGGCCTCCGGTTGGCCACATGAAAGCATGTGGTTGCCCACCATCCCATCCAATTAAATTCAACCAAACAACACCTAATGAAAAATGGATAAGTGGCGAAGCCTGATAGGCTAAAAAGAATTACATTTTGACCAACTAGAAGAGGCCATGTGAAACCTACCACTGGCCCAAATTTTTTCCCTATCAGCTGCCATTTTTGAAAAATTTACATGTTTTGGAAAGCAGACATAATGCATTTCTGGGAGCATATGTTGTTAGTTTTCCATCAAACGTTTTGTGCTGGATTCAAAACAACGAGATATACGCGGTCATTCATGTTTCACACCATTCTGAAAATTTTCACTTTTGAGCATAATTTTGGACACCTCATCACGCCTCCCCACTAGAAGATTTTGGACCCCAAAAGATCACTTTCAAATATCAAGTAGATGAGGGTATAGCCTCCTCACCTTTCCAATCTCGAACCATTTGGCCTTTGACGAATTTTTTTCCTTGAGCTTCACTCGAAGGTAACCAACATTCCCTCCTCTTGAATACCTTGTTCTTTTGTCACAAATGGTGTCTTGTTGAAGCTCATTAAGGAATTCTGAAGCAAAATATTCAAAAGATGGAACTGGAAATTATATTCTTGTTCTTCACTTTGAAGCCTCTCCTTACAAAAGTGACCATCAACTTGGTGCTTGTGATCAATACAATACTTGTACTTGCCTTTGCTCTTTTCAAGATGATCTTGTACTGTTTTCTATACCATTTGGAGTCGTTCAATGAACTTCTTTTTTCCACATCGCCATAAAAAGCATCATGCTTCTTACCAAGATGACACAAAAAATTATGATGCAAATGGTAAACAAATTCCACTACTTGGTTTACCTAACTAAAGCTTGAATGTAAATCCTGAAAGTATGCATATTGTTGAACATAAATTTCATGTAAAACAAAATGATGCTTGAGTAAAATAGTTACACAAATAATATGCCTAGAAGGAATATCAACAAACTTGTCTCTTATACCTCTCTTATACCTTTTGACCAAGTGGAATTGTTGATGGACACCCATGAAATGAAAATGCCTTAATTGCTGCAACTTAATCATTGTACCATTAACATTTTCTGAATGAAATTAAATGGAAAAGTCACTTGGATCAACCTAAAACTCAAATGACCTTTTCAAATTTAAAATAGAAACTAAAAGAGTTGAAATGATATTTTTCTTCGAATCATCACATGCCTCTTGTTGTTTTCCTTCGTACTGGAAGACCTTTTGCACACATGTCAATGCATGCCAAGGAGCTACAATAGAAGAAATATTAACAAAAAATTTCCTCCAACGTTTGGCTACTCCCAAAAAACCTCTTATCGAGATGACCATCTTGGGTGTTGACAAATCCACAATGGTGTCAAACTTGGAGAGTTCTACCTTCAACTTACATCCTCCAACATTATAGCCCAAGTACATGAAATATTTTTTACCCAACTCATAATTTGACATCTTCAAAAACAAAAATTCATGCCTTACAACATCAAGTATTTTTCTCTTATACATGACATGTTAATAATGAAATTTTCTAAAAATGACAATGTCATACAAGTGAAATATCACATCTATAAATGGATAAAACTCATCATTCTTCATATGCATGAAAGTAGTAGGAATATAGCAAATACCATAAAACATAATAAGCCATTCAAACACACCTTGTTTGATGTTAAATGTCATCTTCCACATACCACCTCAACAACTCTTCTTTGATGAAAGCCACTCCTTTTGTCCCTCAAAATAAAATGCTTTCCATTCTTCTTGGGCACCAAAACCATAGGTGCACTGCATGGCAGAAGAGATGGTCGAGTGATTCCATTTTTCTACAACTTTTGGCTTTGCTTTTGTTATTTCTACACTTTTCATTTTTCACATCCGATGCATGCCAATGTCACGAAGGGAACATTCTTGTTGCAAAGTTTTTTCATGTGGGATTCCATTCTTCTTGAGAGAAAATCCCTTCACATCCTGAAACACCTTATCATCATGGTTAATTACATCAACCAAATCAAAATTAAACCTTGTATTACAACCATCAAATGCTTCATAATAATCATCAACATTAGGTTTGATCATAAGAAGCACTAAATTTTTTCTTGAAATGACTATCCTTTTCATTTTCCCTGTATTAACTAATGATAGATCTAGCTTCTTGTGATGGGCTCTCACTATGTCCTCCACACCATATTTGAACAAGTGGTACTTGTTTCCATCGCAATGGAAGATTTCCTTTTTTTCATAGAGGCAAGGATTTCCTAAAACAATCCGTAAAATTTCAAGCTTTACAACATATAATTCCACTTCGTCAATGAAGTTTGCAGTGATTGCAAACCGAAAAATACACTTTCTTGTAACCTTTAATTTGGTTTCTTATTGGCGAGGAAACAAGTCTCACGGGCAAGACCCAAGTTCAGGGATTGGGCCAACAAGGGAGTTCGTTGTAGTCTAGCACCACGCCGGCATTTTCACCCTACTCCGAAGAGTAGAGAGTCTCACCCGAGGCATGCTGCGACCACATGAAGGAGGGGAACAGACCGGTATCAGTAGATGGATCTGCAACTCAAAGCTAACGCAGAATCATATGCATACATAACACTGTATATAGAAGATATCTCAGAACATCATGCAGATAATAAGCAATTAAAATTTTAAAGTACTATAGGAATCATGCAACACATTTAAGACGTACGATATACCAGCAACCTTCAGATATATTAATAACCATTCAGCAGAATCAATTGTTACATCACTCGACAGAATGAGCTTCTAGATTCAATTACAAGGGTCCCGCAGGACAAAGAGAGATACTACAGAAAAAATAGACCTATGGAGACACAGGAAATACAATGATGTCGAGACCAGGACAGAGCTCTCCTGTGGCGTCTGCTCCTCGGCCTTGTTCTACTCTAACCTCTCTCTCTTACCTTTTCTTCTAACCCTTTTGTTGCTAGGTGATGGCCTATTTATTCACCAGCTAGCGCAACTGTTAGTTTCTCGTGTGTTCTAACTTGGTTGCTTTCAGCTTCTTCCTGTTGAACAGGAGTTCCACTGTCTGTCCTTTGCCACATCTTTCCTTCATCTACACCCGTCTGTGCCAACCTCGTCACCTATCTCCTGCTCCTTCTTAACCTTGGCAGCTCCGCTGCCTACCGTTGTTGCACCTGCCACATGCCGATCCACAACCCAAAATCTGTCTTCATGTAAAATTCAAAACAAGGGCCCCAACAGGCCCCGACCACAGTCTCTTGACTCATACCGAGTCAATCGCAGATCACCATCTCCACCTCCATGGCTCCAGTTGTTCCAATCTTTTGTTCCATCGATCGTCCCTCCTATTTTTTCTCAAACAAGGGCCCCAACTCAGGGACCTTTGCAAGGGTTGCGACCTTGAGTTTCTGGAAGGAAGCTATAGCCTTCTGCCACTCCTGCAAAATTGGTTCAGTGGCGGCGGAGATTCGAGTGACGGTGTCCTCTCCTCCTTCAGTCGAGAGCTTGCCAAAGATAGTTGAGACCTGTGTACTGGCCTGAGTGACCAGTTGTTGCATCTTTTGAGCACTTGCCATGAAAGGCTACCTGAGCTCCCAGAGGGCCTGCTTGGTCATTGTTGAACTGGCCTTTGCCTGCTAAATCTGGACTTCCAGGCTATCTACTGTGGCATATAGCAGATCAAGGCCGACTAGGTCCTTTGCATTCTGGATCTCTTGGTTGATTTGTTGAAGCTATAGAGACAAGGGTTGGGTCTTGAGAGTCAGGGTCGTCATATGTTCTTGTAGACCCTTCAGTAGGTCATACGCTTCCTGGGTTGCAGTCCTCAAGGCTTCCTGCACTCTCTCAACCTGTTCCTTTCATGTTGTTATTTGGTTGGCATAAGTGACCTAGGGGTCTGGCAGAGCTGGGCGGGCCGCTAGAGCTGCTTTGAGCTCAGTGTTCTCATACCAAAAGTTTTCCCATGTTACCTTGACGTGGATAGCTTGGTTACCCACAGCATCTTCTGGGACTTCCATTGGTGGTACCTGGGTGTCGTAGGCTGCTACAGTGGGTAGATATCCCAAAATATTTGAGTCACCTACGCAACTTCTTGCTGCAGGGCCCCCTTCTCAGTTCGCAACTAATCACACTCTTTAGTAAGCACGATGAGTTTTTGATGCTGCTGCTCACTTCTCTGTTGAAGTTCGGCGTGCAGCCCATCGGCCACCTGTGCTACCCGCTGTATGAAGTGGAATAGTTGTGACATCCCCCATGTTTCCATGCTTTCTGCTCCTAACGTACCCTGCTCTGGCAGCCTCACCTATAAGGGTTGCCTGCTGGCTACCGACTTGGTCGAATGCTCTGTCGGTGATGGCGGTGGGGTTGGATTCTTGGCCTGGTTGCTAGAATTGCCCATGTTGACTTTGGGTCGTGATTCAGGTGCTACTCCTATGTCTGGGGGGGTCGAGTGAGCTGGCTGTTCTGGAGTCTGCACTGGAAGTTGGTCAGCTCTATCTTTTATAGCTTGCTCTGCCTGGTTGATAAGTTCAATAAATGTGATTTAGGGGGCTAGGGTTTGGCTAACCACGGGTACTTCTGCAGTACCCGAGTTAACTTCAGTCCCAAGGTCCCCACTAGTCCTCTCTCTGCTGATGACGGGGTCGGACACAATGGCGGATGAAGTGGATGGGGCAGAGGTGTTAGGTTCCCGGAATGAGGTGAATTGTGGTAATTGGTAGTTGCAGGTGGTGGAAGTATGAATGTTCAGAAAGTTAAGTGGAATAAGTGGGCTGGGGGGTGGAAGCTTGCTAGTTACCAGAGTCTCCCCAAGGGGTTCTCCTCTGATCAGGACTCCCCGGCTGCTCTGTCGTGGCTGATCCTCGCCAGTGAGGTCAACCACGAAGCTGGAGACTTCCACCCTGGGTTTCTTTGCTTTTTGCGCTGTGCCTGACTTTGCAGCTTTTGAATTTCGTCGTACCAGCGTTCTGGGCGCTGGGGGTGGTGTAGTAAACACAATATTAGGCAATGGGGTGAAAATAGGAGTCGTGATGGGGAGTGAGGTGGATTGCGAGGCTTGGAATTCAGGAGACTCATTCGCTATCTTTTGAACAGTACGATTGAGATTATGTACCTTCTCATTTATCCGATCAATGACTGGATTCAGCTGCAATCCCGTCACCCTGTCTACTGTTTGCTCTGGTGTCTCTCCTAGTAGCGACATAGCCATCATTCCTATGAATTCATAGATGTATTCCCCCTCCCGGACCCCCATTTGTACTCCTGGCCATCCGCAAACTTCCGAGTGGAAGGTGTTTTCATCAATGTGCAGCTTTAGGGGCATCATTTCAAAATTCATCGCTAGCACACCTTTTGGCCTGATGAGAGTGTGGTTGTGTGTGACACCCGACCAGACCTTTTCACTGTATTTGTCCAGCAAAACCCCCAGTATTCGCTGCTGGCTCATGACCACGTCTACCATCATACCATACCAAACCCAGAATCCCTCCTCATTGACCTCCTTCGAACTTGGGTTGTTGGATACCCTCTAGGGAGTGTATTTCATTGCTAGTGGTTGGCTGCCTAATATCTCAGCTGGTGTTCACCTGCCGCGGAAGGACCATTTCCACATGGCGAAGGCCATGACCAAGTACCCGTATATAAAGCCCATCGCTCTCTGATAGTTGTCCTCACATGCCTCGAACAACTCATGGAGAATGAATGAACACCAATTGAGGTGTGTTCCCTGGATACAATGCTCTGCCACCGCGATGGTATCTAGGGTGCACTCTCCCTTCGTATAGTACCTCATCGTTTTGCTAGCGATGAGGTAGCATGCAACTTTAACATTGGGCTGAGCAATCAGGTCTATCCTAGCTCCCTTGCCTCTGCGCCGTGTACCATACTTGGTGTATAGATTCTGCTCTCCGTCCTTCCTAGCCCGCTTTGATACTTTCTGGAACGTAGTCGAGACTTCCCGACCTTCTTGTGATAATCCTGTCAACTGGTGAATTTCCTCTGCGCGTATGGGGATCTCCTTCCCCAACCACAATGAGTCGTTCTGAATCCGCCTAAGTAAGAGTTTTGTACACTACATGGCAGCACCCGTGGTGCCAAATACCGGAAAGTCTCTTAGATTCAGTAGTGTGGATTGTCGGAGGCCCCGGAAGTCTGGTCGTGTTCTTGATGCAGGATTCCCAGCTTCCATCAGATAATCCTCCATATACATCTGTCGCTTCATGGCCAGGAATTCAAACCAGTCTGTGAGGTCCGATTCTATCAGAGTTGCACTATCATATTTCCCGACCAATGACTCTGTCTTTGCAATTCTTCAGTCTATCTCAGGCTCGACCACTGATGGGATTGTTCTAGCCATCTTCACTCTGTGTTGATACACCTGTATCACTGCTTCACCTCTAGGTCCCTGGCTCTCTACCTCCTGCAACCTTCCCTATTCTTCTACGCTCACGACCTTCCTTGCTCCTTGAGATGTTTCTAACTTGGAAATATTCGACATTCTCGCTCTTTACTGCATGCAGGCTATGTAATTAACTGGCACGAGTGAGGTTGATGAGACCCCATAACTAATTAATTCTTGCTAGCTTCCTCCACGATGATAATCGTGTGATTAGTTGCCTGCTGAGGTGTGTTCTGACATCTGCTGACGGTGGTGTGGGGAAATGGGTGGATGCAATGGCTGAGGTTACTTCTAATCATGGAAAAGTTATTACTGTAAGGTTACTTCTAATTATGGCAATATATTTTGCAAATCCTGGCGATCCTACGGACTGACACAAGTACTGGATGAAATGATGGGGACTGAAACTTGACACATTTTCTTATCCTACGTGGATGGCATCCCAGATGCGCCTCTCCCCCACCATAATTGGTTGTGTTGCAGTCCTCGCAACCCAACTATTATTTACGACCTATGCATGGACAAGTGACACTACCTATGCTCATCTCGGGTGCGAGAGAGTTATTCAACTACTCTATTCTACTGACTTCTCTCGGTTGCGAGAGTTATTGAAAGAAAACTAAAGAGACTTAGTCATGTTAGGGCTTCAGGCATGCACCATTCACCCATCCAGGTAAAATAGTATCGTTTAGTTGAGCCAACTGAACTGCTCCGCAAGCCATAATTTCGACGACGTAGTATGGTCCCAACCAGTGCATCTGCAGTTTCCTTGGAAATTTTTGAAACCTGCTATCATATAGCAGAACCTTGCCACCAACCTGGAACGTTTTTTTCTTAATATGTTGATAATTCCACGCCTTTTGCCTATCTTTCTGGACTTTTTGATGAAACTCGGCAAGGAACCTTGCCTCGTCAAGTTCCTTTAATTCGTGCAGGCATTCCTGTAGTGATTCCTCCTCCGAGAACTTTAGGGATGTGGCGATCAGAAGGCTTGGTATGGTGAAATAGGATGGAATCACAGCTTCACATCCATACACCAACTGGAAAGGTGTTTGATTCGTCAAGTGCTTCACTTTTGTTCGGTAGGCCCACATTGCGGTTGGCAGACGTTCATCCCAATCATCCCTTTTTGCATTGCCGATCTTCGTCAAGCCTTTTTCGAGGATTTTGTTAAACACTTCGATAGTGCCATTGGAATGTGAGTGGCACGAGCTTCTTTTGTGATGTTGTATCATAAAGGTGTCCAGTAGTGATTTGATCGTTTCATTAATGAAGTGTGAACCTTGATCACTGGTTAAGCTCCTTGGGCAGCCAAATCTGCTAATGATGTTTTCAAAGATGAACCAAGCTGCAATTTATGCCATACAATCCCTCACTGCCACTGCTTCGGCCCATCTGGTTAGTTATTCCATGGCAGTGATGATGTACTAGGCCTTGGAATGTCTAGCTACAGGCGCTATGGGGCCTACTAAGTCGATAGCCCACTTCTCGAACAGTTGTAATACATTCACCGGGTGCAATGGGAGTTCGTCTCTGTGAGAGGGCTTCCCTATCCTCCGACAAACATCACATATCTTGACAAAATATTTACTGTCAGCATGGAGAGTTGGCTACCATAGTCCAGCTTGCAACACTTTCCTGGCTATGGGTTTCGCCCCCACGTGTCATCCTGCGATGCTGCTATGGCATTCCCACAAAACATCTTCGCATTCATGGTCGAGGATACACCTCCGCAGAATCTTGTCAAGCCCCAACTTATACAACTGCCCCACAATTAGTTGGTATTTAGCAGCTCAGTTGACCAGGTGTCGTTTCTGGACTGAGGTAGAGTTTTGTGGACATTGCCCCGTGGTGAGGTATGTTGTGATTTCGGCCAAATAATTTGGTATGTCTTCTACCCGGAAAAGATCAGCATCAGGCAACTGATCATCTAGAGAGCCCTCATTTTCTCCAATCTCCAATCGGGATAAGTGATCGGGACATTCAGCCTCCCGGGCTTGACAATCACTTCGAAGGTGAACTCTTGAAAGAGTAGGAGCCATCGGCATATCCGTCCTTCCAGAACTGGCTTATTGACTAGGTATTTCAATGCAAAGTGATCAGTGAAGAATTTGAACTTACCTCCTAGGAGGTAGTGGCAGAACTTCTGGAGCGAGTGCACCATTTCTAGTGCCTCCCTTTCTGTGGTGGTGTAATTCTACTCCACATTAGACAGCTTGCAGCTGGCAAAGTACACTGGGTGGTCGACTGTCATCTCCCTTGGTTGCGTTAAGACAGCCCCAAGTGCAATACCAGAAGCATTGATATGCACATGGAACTGCTTATCCCAATCTGGGTGAACCAGAATGGGCACAGTTGCCAGCTTCTCGTTTAAAGCGTTGAGAGCTGGTCTGCAGTCATCCGTCCACTAGAACACCTTTGACTTCCATAGTAACTTCTCCAAAGGAGAAGTTATCTTCGCATAGTTTCTGATGAATCTCTTGTAATAGCCCGTGTGCCCCAGTAGTGATCTCAACTGCTTCACGGTTCCCGGTGCTTCCATGTTGACGATTACTACCACCTTTGCAGGGTCGACACAGACTCCTTGCCTACACGCCACATGTCCTAGGAGCGTTTCGAATGGAACCATGAAGTTGAATTTCCTCAAATTCAGCAAAATCTACAGTTGCCACACCGATCGAACATTATGCGTAGTAGGGTGGCATGATCCTTCATCAAGCTGTAGATTGTCCAGTCGTCCATGTAGACTTCAAGAAACTTATGAATATATTCTTAGAAGGTAGTTATGACAATCCTAGAAAACATGGCAGGTGTGTTCTTCAACCCGAATGGCATCACATGATATGCAAAGGACCCCCACTCTGTTGTGAACGTCGTCTTCGTCTTGTCCTCTTCCGCGATTCGCACCTGATGATATCCTAAGAACCCATCGGTGAAGGAGTATGCCTCATTCCCCGCAACATTATCTAGTACTTCGTCGTTGAATGGGGTGGGGAATGCATCGTGGATGCAGGCATTGTTCAAACTTCGGTAGTCCACACAGACGCAGATTTTTGATTTGTCCTTCTTATTTTGAATGACGATGGGACTCACCCACTCTGCTTCTTCCACAGGGAAAATCAGGCCTTCCTTCAGCATTTGGTCGATCCCTATTTTAACTTTCTTCTTTATCCGTTGGTTCAGCTGGTAAGGTTGATGCTTCACTAGCCTGGCATCTGGCTTCAATATAATCCTCATCTCTCCGAGATCCCCTTTGATCCCTTTCAAATCCACAACCGATGAAGGAAATAGATCTTTGTATTCCTTGAGGAGACTAAAAATTTCGTTCGTCGTCTCCTCGTCCCAATAGTCCCCAACTGTATCCAGTTTGGGTTTTTCCCTCGTGCCAATGTTTAGCATTTTAGTCCTCAGTGGAAGTAGATGTATTCCTTCAGTGGTAGGCTCTTCTTTGATGTTCCGCTCTCCTTCCATCTCTTCAAAGTACAGGTGCCTCAGATCCTCCAGACTGTCATCTTCTGGCTCGCAGTCAATCCTTTGGCAAGCCAACTTGTGTCGGCCATTGGGGTTCAGCACCAGTGGCCTCCCATCTGTGCTCTAATCGGGGAAAAATAGTATTCCTTTTATGGCATGTAACGCTTGGGATATTGGGTCTGTCTTCCCCTTGAATGAGAAGCACTAAACAAATTTGTCTGTAACCTCTGGCCAGGAAGTGGTCCCTCTCTTCCTCTCTTCTTCCAAGTACCAAGCTTGCGGAATGGTATCCAAGGAGTGGACAAACTGATGTACCCACAGCTCCTTCGGATATCCCACACTTCTCCACTACTCCTGACATAATTTCAGATGTTATTTCGGATTTGAATTTCCTTGGTACCTTCGCTTTCTTCAAGGTCCTTCGTCTTCCTTAAACCGTGCCCTCAAAGCCGCCACAACACAACTCTATCGCGATAGGGAGTTGCGGTGATTTTTCCACCACCTGGCTGAGGTGGACTATAATGCTACATCCATGAGTGGTATTATTTTCTCCTCTGGTACCTTATCTTCTACCTTCGCAATGAAGGTATTTACTGCTTGCATATTGGACAAGGTGGGGTATTCCCTTATCTCAGCCCCAATCCAATGGATTCTTGCAATACTGGTGCATCTCTTTGTGCTGGTCTCATACCCGCCTTGCTGCCAGTCCTCCCAAGATATTTCTGAGCTCAGATCCGAGCTTTGGACACTTCACCAACTTACGAAGCCGGTTTTTGTCAGGTTAATGTAATCCTCCCTCTTCCCTGCTGTCATCTGATAGAGGTTGTCCAATAGCTGAGCATCTTCCTTGTTATCTATTGTCTCTGTATATCTCGTACCTTGATATGGGTCTAGAGGCTGAGTGACTCTAACTTCCCCATCTTCAAAAATCATTAACTCCTTCTTGAGATCAATGATGGCATAGTTTTCAAAAGCCCAGTTGATCCCTAGAAATGTAGGGTATGGATCTTTGTCTCCCATAATATCTATTACCTCAAAGTCTGTGTAGGTCTTTACCCCTGCGATGTCTACCTCGAATTCTTCAAGCCTTCCGATCGGCACAATGCAGTATTGGTTTGCCATCCTGATTTGGATCGGTGAATAACTCAGATGTGGTTTCCCTAAAGCTTCCCAAGGCTTCCTTGGCAGGATATTGACATCGAATCCCAAATCGAGCATGGTGTCCCTGATCTGGAATCCCGCAACCTACGTGTCTAACCAGAACTCTTTTCCTGTTCTTCTTTTGTTACACTTCACTCGATGTACATACTGTGGTGTTGTTTCTAGGGATTCCCTCGCTCCTGCGTTCCCCTACAACACTTCCTCCAGGGTATGTTTGAGTTGTTCCCGCATTGAAGCGTTGTCAACAATTTTGAGAAATAGGTGGAGCCATTCCTCGATCAGAGCCCCTATAGCGCTATGTTCTCTAGTATCCTTCTTCATAGGTAACTCAATACCTTTGTCTCCCCCCAGCCAGGCAAAAGTTTCTACAGCCTCCTAAAAATATTTCTTCTGCATTTCCGGCCTGATCAGTTGTTTCGGGGATACGGGCCTGATCACCCTCATTATATCCTTCTCATGTGCATCTCCCCCCATTTTCCTTCCTCCTCGCATAAATATGGCTATGTTTTGCATGGCCGGAGTCACTGTCCCTCTAGGTTTTGCGTTCACCAAATTCGTGCCTCTCTGCCTTGCTCTTTCCTCCCATTTCTTGATAAGTTCAGGACAGTCTTCTATCGTGTGTGTGTTCACGCAGCACTAGGAACACCACGGTCTTCTGGGTAGGGGACATTCTCTGGCCACATGTCCCTCTTGATCACAATTGTATCATCTCAACGGACCTCGTCCTCCTGTACGGCCTCCCCTCATACCGCCTCCTCGACCTCTGGGAGCCTCATTCACTCTGTAGGAGGGCCGATCTAATCGGTTTGCCAGTGCATCTAGAGCTCTGTACTGTTCGATGTTGTGATTTTTTGAAGCACAGAAATCATAGTACACGTTGTTTGGAACATTGGATTACTTCTATAAAATCAGACACATTCGAGGTTGATCACCCACTATTCGACAAATTTCACAATATTTTGTTGCGGCTTGGGTCAGCTGATTTGGGAACCCGTTATACTGTTGTTTCAGAAAATAGACCCCTTGCGAGTTTATCTACGCAACTCCTTTGATAGGTGGAGCCCCCTGCACTGTCGTTGCTGAGGTCCCCACTCCCTGGCTTTGCAACTAAGGACACTTGGTCGCCACGTTTCCTTCTACCATGCAATGTGTGCACCAAAAATTTGGCCTGGCTGGTCTTATGGGCTGCATCTCCTTATGTTTTTCGGTCAGATTGGCAATCTAATGTTGCAGTCCTAGTAGGTATGGGTCCTGCGAGGCTGCTCCTCCCCTATATTCCTGTGGGTAGCCCGCCATTGCCTCTATCTTCATAGCCTATTCCAATGCATCCTACAAGTTGTCGATCTTTTGCTGAGTGAGGGGGGTTCGCGTCAAGGGAAGCAGAGCCTTGTTGAACCAGTCCCTCTAATGATTTGGGTTGATCGGGTAGCTGAGTTTCCCGATCGCATATTTGAACCTGCGCATCAGCTCCCACGCAGTCTCTCCTTCTCTTTGCTTGATCTCCCATAGTTCAGACAGACCTTGCTGGTTTGTTTGGGGTAGCTTAAACTCTCTGACAAAGTCCCGCTTGACATCCACAATCGCTGGATTCTGGTGGGCCTCTAACCACTTTATGAACTAGCGCAATGCCCTTTCTCTCAGTGTCATTTGGAATTTGATCAGCTTTCTTGCATCTGTGGTCTGCCTAGCCCTCCATATGGCTTCACAGAGGTACCAGTGTTGTTCCACATTGTCGTTACCCCGCCCAGAAAATTCTGGGTACCGGGTGAATGATCCCGCCATATTCGCTTGCGAAGGAGTAACTAGAATGAACCCTCTGGGTCCTGGTTGTGTAAGTATACCATTGGAAATGCTACTATTAACATGCGTTCCTGCTGACAACTGACTGGTATTCAATCGACTCAATTCTTTTAACTTAACAAAAATATCACTTAGGGGTTTATAGAGTACCAGGGGAAGGTAGGGACCCATGCTATTTGAACTCCGGGGAGTAGAAATACCTGGAGATATGAATGTCATCCTTTCTTGGAATAACTGCTACTTCGCAACGTACCACTCAACATCAGAATCTTCTTCGGGGCGTGCGTCTACATCTCCTTCGTCAGACATCGTCTCTCTCTTCCTCCGGGTTGGGCTCCAATGCACCCGCCGCACTCCCTCAATGGTCCCTCCCATCTCCTAGGGACCCACCTAGCCTTCCATGTCCACTATCTTCTCAGGTTCCTCCTCTTTATCCTTCTGGCTACTCCCCTATCGTTCCAACTCCCTCATCACCCTCTCTCGCCACCTTTCAGCGATCTGCACCCTCCGATGTGCACGTCGCTCCCTCAACCTCCTTGTGGTTTCAGCATCCATTCCCCTATTCCCCCTCTCTTCAAATTTCTTGTAGCATTTGTCCCTCATGCCCTTCCCCCAGCACTGGAGGTTTATGCTTCCATTCCTAATTTCTGGAACTCCATCAGCCCTTCTTCCACCATCAGGGCCTTAATCCACAATGGAATTTCCTTCAGCAGTTTCCCTCTTAGTCCAAATTGGAATATAGCTTCTGCTCTGGAGAAATACTGGTAGCACTCCGCTACAAACTCCACAATATACCCATCTAAGGTAGATTCTACCCAGAAATCTACAGCTCAAGTTAACTCGGTATCCAGCTGATGAAGGGCCACCAGATCTCCATGCACCCACTTGCGGTTGATCCTCCGCGATTTGTCCTTAGTCACTTTGGTCTGTAGCCTCTGCAACCAGCTATAGAGTTCGCTAGGGAACTTTCCCCAGAATATCTCGTAGGTATCACTGGCAGAATCAGAGAACAGAACTAGGTTTCTGATTGCCTTCTCTTTTTTACTTCTCAGCTCAACTTGCTGAGTTATAAAATGGTCCAGGAGGTTATCCCACCATCTCCGTATTTCTCCTTCAAAGATCCTTGATACCATGATCTAGTTCCCTTGATGAAGTTTATGGTCCCAGCAACGGAACCATTTGTTGGCGAGGAAATAGGTCTCGCGGGCAAGACCCAGGTTCAGGGATTGGGCCAACAAGGGAGTCCGTTGTAGTCTAGCACCACGCCGGAATTTTCACCCTACTCCAAAGAGCAGAGAGTCTCACCTGAGGTGTGCCGCGACCACATGAAGGACGGGAATAGACCTGTATCAGCAGATGGATCCACAACTCAAAGCTAACGCAGAATCGTATGCATACATAACACCGTATGTAGAAGATCTCTCAGAACATCATGCAGATAATAAGCAATTAAAATTTTAAAGTACTATAGGAATCATGCAACACATTCAAGACGTACGATATACCAAAAACCTTAAGATATATTAACAACCATTTAGCAAAATCAAGTGTTACATCGCTCGATAGAATGATCTTCCAGATTCAATTACAGAGGTTCCGCAGGACATAGAGAGATGCTACAGCAATAATATACCTATGGAGACACAGGAAATACAATGATGTCGAGACCAGGACAGAGCTCTCCTGTGGCGTCTGCTCCTCAGCCTCATTCTACTCTAACCTCTCTCTCTTACCTTTTCTTCTAACCCTTTTTCTGCTGGGTGACGACCTATTTATTCACCAGCCAGCACAACTCTTAGTTTCTCTTGTGTTCTCACTCGGCTACTTTCGGCTTCTTCCTGTTGAATAGGATTTCCACTGTCTATCCTTTGCCACATCTTTCCTTCATCTGCACTTGTCTGCACCAACCTCGTCACCTATCTCCTGCTCCTTCACAACCTTGGCAGCTCCGCTGCCTACCGTTGTTGCACCTGCCATGTGCCGATCCGCAACCCAAAATCTGTCTTCATGCAAAATTAAAAACAAGGGCCCCAAAATTTCTTGCATATCCAACCCAATGGATATGGCTTCGGATGAGGTATGGTTTCAATATGAATTTTCTTGACTAAGTCTTCAGATATCAAGTTTTCTTGAGACCCACTATCAAATAGTGTGTCGGTTTTTGTACATTTTGAGACAACCCTCACATGAAATAGTTCAATTATAGTTTCTTCATTTGAGATACTAGTGTGACAGTTTGAAGTGCTAGTGCTAGCCATGGAGTTCTTACTTTTTATCCCCATGGATGTGATTTTAGTTTCATCGCCCAAATTGGACCCCAAATCCTCTTGAATGATTGCAGTTGTCTTTTCCTTCCCTTTGTTGTAGAATTTTTTTGGCTTCATATCTGGATGAAGCTTCCAATAGTATGGTCTTCATCGCGACCCTCCTTGGAACAATTCTCGCATGTCATTTTATCTCCTTCCTTTTCAACGGATGCATTTTTATTTTCTTTCCCCTTAAAAAAATTTCCTTTCTCTCCACCCTTAAATTGCTTCTTTTTACCCTCTTATGGAATATTTTTCCCTCTTGCCTCAAGGTGAGTGGCTTGCACACAAACCTCATCTAGGCTAGTGGGATTGAACATAAGGATAGTATTCCTTAGGTAGCTATGTAAACCCCCTATATACTTCAGCAATGTGTCTTGTGAATGCAAATCAAAACCTAAGATAAGAGCTCTTCTTCTAAATTCTTGGGCGTAATCTTGCACACTTTTACCTTCAAGTTGTCTGAAGTTATGCCAATTGATGATGGATTTTTTCATATATTCTAGAGGGTAAAATTGTTTCTTAATTGCATAAATGAAATTAGACCAATAGAGTGAGATCTTACCATGTTTTGTAATCTCATCTTATGTCTTGGCTTCCCACCATACTAGTGTTTCACCCTCCAGTCTCAAGGAATCTAGTTGAATATTTGTATCATCATCTTGAAGGTGTTGAATTATACAATAGACCTCCAACTGATGAACCCAATTTTCAAGCTTCTCTACATTCACTTCACCATTATACATAGGCAGCTCAAATTTAATATCAAGTTTTAACAAGGGTTGTTTACCAATTCCTTTTGAGGTAGGTTGATGAGTATGAGTAAGGGTTGTAGCAGTGGAAGAGGATGAAGATGAAGGTGAAGATGGTGGTGAGGATGATGGTGGAGTAGATGGTGGCTTATCACCATTTCCATTACCTCCTCCTCCTGGCGAACCCTCTCCTCTTGGAGGCCTGGAGATTTCACCCCGCAACCTTGTGTTTTCATCTTTATAAAGGACCTTCACCATCTTTGTCATGTCAAAGAAAGCCTTCCTAAATGCCTTCTCATCCTCTGACATGTTATCATTTCCTCCTTCATGAGAATGCTTAATGAAGCTTGTACTGCAACTGGAAGTGAATCTTATGGTGGAAATTGTGGAAATTGTGCCTTGCTTCTCATTGTTCCAACTTGAGAACCTGCACCCACAAGATTTCATTCTCCTCTCTTGAGCTTCAACCTTGTAAGCATTTAAACACTTTAAAAACAAATTAAACATTCCTTGCACAATTAAACCTAGTGCTCTGATACCAACTTGATCTGAATGGTGATATTAGTTTTGATATGCTAAGGTCCAATTCAAAATATAAACAAAGTGATTGAGGATTATGATGTTATACAAGTTTAACATGAGTTTTTATGTGAATTTCATGAAAACATTAACATAAACAAAACATTGAATTGCAGCATCTAACAGACATGAACATCACCATAAATAGTAACACAATAGCACATGATGAAGGAGTTCACCCTGTCTGGGCTACGTCTGCTTGGTACAGCTCCCAATGGCTTGGCCCTCTTCTGTTATGCTCAAAATTGTGATTACATGTGTTTACAATGCTCAAACATCTCTAAAACCCCTTCCATCAGCTCCAAAATTCCAAAAAAAATCCTTTGTAGCCTCTTTTTGCCTCAAATTTGGTCAAAAACTGATCAAGTTATGGCTTCCCCAAGTTTTGGCACTAACCGCTCCAAAAATTCCCCAAAATCTGGACCGGTCCTACAAATTTGCCCTGAATTTCGCTAACGAAGTAACAATTTCGCAAAATTTTGGGAAAATTTGTAGGACCATTAATTTATCCACTAACACCATAAATCTGCATTTTCAACCATACAATATGGTTTGAATTAAAACAATTTTAACAATTTATTTTTTTGCAGTTATATTAACCGTTAGTGGTTAAAGCCTGTGATGTCACATGGCGGTTTCAGGTGATGGCCTATATCTGCACCCCCGATCTGGTGGTATGGTCGTATGCAATGTAATATGGGGGGGCAGGGGCTAAGTCATGGCCTTCTTCCCCAAACCCTGCCATATATAACATTTTAATAAAGTTTTAAATGTATGGTTTAACAAGTGATAAGGTAGAGCGGTTGGTAATGCATGGTGTTTTTATGTGGGAGGTCTCGACGCCAAATCCCACGGAGCTGCAGTTCGGACAAAACCAATTTTTGGTGGCCCCCGTGCTACCACGTGGCGGCCTCCAATTCGGCCACATGGAAGCATGTGGTTGGCCACCGTCCCATCCAATGAAATTTAACCAACCAGCACCAAATGAAAAATGGGCAAGTGGCGAAGCCTGACAGGCTAAAAAAAAATTACATTTCAACCAACCAAAAGAGGCCACATGGCTACCTGCCATTGGCCCAAATTTTTTCCTTTTCAACTACCATTTTTGAAAAATCTACCTGTTTGGGAAAGCCGACGAAATGCATTTATGGGAGCATACAGTGTCAGTTTCTGCAAAACGAGTTGCACCAGATTCAGAACAATGAGATCTATGCGGTACTTTAGGTTCCACACCATTATGAAAAATTTCATTTTTGAGAACCCGGTCAGTAATACTGACTCTTCTTCTTGCTATGAGGAAGATCAAAGTTTTCAAGAATAATTTAATATTGAATATCTATCATCTCATCAAATTTCTTTAAATTCTATGGAAAATTTTAGCAATTCTCAAGTAAAAAGAATTTTGGGAAAAACATTGAATATTAACATTAACTTGGAATAATTTCAAAAGACAAAATTAATAAATATGGTAAAAAAACATTCCTCTACTTATGCATGGTAATATATGCATATGAAAGGTATTTATCCCAAAACTTCTATGCATCATATTTATATCCAGGAAAATGTCAAACCGGTTAAACAACCTCTGAGTAGAAGGGATCTGAATCTGAGAGATATTGTTAAAGAGGAATTAAAAAAAAATGAATGTGAATTTCATTTATCTAATATCAGATAGTCAATGGGTTTCACCTTTAGTGATTGTTCCAAAGAGAATGGAAAACGAAGAATGTGTATTGATTACAAAGAATTAAACAAATCCACCTTGAAATATCAATTTTCACTACCCTTTATAGATCAAGTATTAGATACCTTGGAAGGAAAGAAGTATTTTTCATTTTTAGATGGTTTTAGTGGATATAATCAAATCCAACTAGCATTATATGATCAAAACAAAACCACTTTTACATGTCCTTGGGGAACATATGCCTACAATGTACTTCCCTTTGGATTACGCAATGCACCTGCACCATTTTAGAGAGAAGTTTTAGGTATCTTTTCTAATCTAATTCATGATTTTGTCGAACTATAAATGGATGACTTTACTGTGTATGGAGATACTTTTGAGGAAGCCATGGAAAATTTAGAAAAAAATCTTATTATATGTAATTAAGCAACCCTTTCATTAAGCCATGATAAATGTTTTATGATGTTCAATGAAAGGATTCTTTTAGGCCACAATATTTCAAGTGGTGGAATTAAAGTGGATACATCTAAAGTAGAAGATATTTCTAAAATTTCAATTTTTGTTTGCCAAAGAGATGTTAGAAGTTTTCTTGGATTTACTAGATATTGTAGGTGATTCATAGAAAATTTCACAAAATAGTCTCTCCACTTTTCAAACTTCTTATGAAAAATTGTGAATTTTCATGGAACTCTAATTGTCAAAAAGTATTAATGAAGAGATCTCTGGATTATCCACACTGTGATAAAACAATGGTCGATGTTTCGAATCCCAATGGGGATCCATCTTCAGGACAAGATGGTGAATGAAGAATGAAAGAAGGATGCAAAGGACAAGGTTTATATATAGTGAAAAAAGGAGAAGAAGAAGAGACGACACGAACTGACTAATTAATATTCTATTAATTTGTTAATGAATTTTATTTTATTTTTTATAAATAAATCATTTATTCTAATAATTTTAATAAGTTTATTTTAATAGATTTTAATAGTATATATAATATCATCTATTCATTAATTTAATAAAAATAATAATAATAATTAATCTATTTTAATAAAATTTTAATTTTTTTTATTAATTGCTTAATTATAAGTGATAAAACCGAAAGTTACTAAAAAAAATTTATTTTTTTTAATATAACTAACTTAAATTATCTAATTAAATTAATTATATAAGGGTTAATTCTTAATCTTAATATTAGTGAAGAATTTTAAACTATAAAGCCCTAGAATATGAGAAACCCTAGATGATAATAATACTAGTAAGAACTATTTACAAAATTGATAATTATTAATTTATTAATTAAAATAATATTTAATAAAAATAAATAATAGATTACTTTAATTAGTATTAACATTCATTAAATCAAACAAGTAAATAAATGTTAATAAAACTAGTTATTATTTATAATTATTATAAATTAATTCTAATAATCATTATTTATTCAATTAATTATTATTATTCAATCCTAATTAATCTAATATTAAATATGATCATTATTAAATATAATTTTTATTAAAAACTTTAGATACTAATAATAATTATTAATTAATTCCCCGGATGCGAGTGTTGAGACGAAGGTTTAATGCGATAGGAAATGGGGTTGGCAAGTGGCTGAGACACTTGGCCATGCTTGCTACCACCATGTGTGAGCTCATAAGCCTCTGGGTTGTCAACCGGAATGTCTTAAATTCGACCGATGGCCAAGATCTTTTTTCCGGCTCCGTAAAACATTCTTTGCAACTGAATTCAGATCACATTTATGGTTCATTAAAGTCGGGAGTTCAACAAGGCTTCCCCTGCCTCCCTCGCCTCAAACTTGCCTCAAATAGCCCACTTTTCGTTCAAATGCACATTGAACCATCCCAGAATAATTGCCACCATCTCTGTCTTGTTTCGGGAAGAGCCTCAGATAGCTGTTGCAGGCACGCACTCAGGAGGGAAGGATGTGGGGTCTACTCAGGACGAGGCTTTGAATATTTAGAAGGAGGATAAGCTCAAAGAGAAGACACCAATTGACGAGGATGCTTGTTCGTACCGAACGAGACGCACCATGAAAGGCGCTGCCTCTCATGTGGACAAGCCAGATGCGGATGATGATATGGAGGCTTATAGGTGCCTCATCCTTGAAGAACCACCTCATCCTCATGATAGTTAATCCTTTTATATTCTGAAATTATGTGTATGTCGAGTCCCAGACTTCAAGGGCTAAACTTGAGTTTTTTGTACTGATATCATATAGTTTCTGTCTGAGATACTGGTTTCTCAGGCTATTACCCCTGCGTGGGCAGCATTTTTCACTGAATTCTCTATGTTTGGACTGGTTTCCCCATGTGGGTAGTCCTCAAACAGTATTTTTTCTGATCATGCCACATCTACTGGGCAACGCATAGGCTACGGCCACGATGTACACTATTTCTTCTTTTTAATAGATTTAACTTAACTTAGAAAAAAAAATATATATTAATTAATTAATTTTTATTAATAGAAAATAAAAATTAATTAATAAGGATAATTATTAAAAGTAAATAATTTAATTAGATGTTTGCAAAGACCAAACCCTAAAAAAAATTCAGAGGAGAAGCAAACCTGAGATATTATACCTGAGAAGAAGACAAACTCTAGGAGCACATATGTCCAATTAGAGGCCGCCAACTATCACTAATCTTGAATCCTCCATCCTTGTTAATGTTACACGGGTGTTTTATAATATCGAGCACATCTCTAATTTTTCTTCTTCGATAGTGTTCTTCGATAGTGTGTCAAAAAGTATTCGAAACATTGAAAAAAACAATTAATGAAGCACCAATCTTAATAGGACCTAATTGATCTCTCCCTTTTCATATTTCTACTCATGCTTCATATACAACTTTAGGATTTGTATTGGGATAAAAAAAATTAACTCCTTATGTTATCTATTATTTGAGTAAATATTTGACTCCAACAGAGTTAAATTATACTATGACTGAAAAGGAGTTTTTAATTGTTGTACACGCCATTAATAAATTTTTTCATTACATCATTGGTTATGAAACTTTCATTCATACAAATCATTCTTCCATTAGATATTTAATGAAAAAACTAATTACTAATGGAACAATTACAAGATGGTTGTTATTATTACAAGAATTCAAAATTACTATTCTTGATAGACCAAGAAAAGAAAATACAATTGTTGATTTTCTTTCTAGGATGAAAAGTAATAGTGATGATGTTCCTGTAAAAGATAATTTTCTTGATGAGTATATTTTTGTAGTATCTACTAAATTACCTTAGTTTGCAGATATTTTCCAATTATTTAGCTATAGGAAAATTTCCACCACAATTGTTGGGGAGAAAAAAGAAAAAAAACTATCAAAACAAATGCACCTTATTCTTGAAAAGATGGAGAATTATACAAAACTGGACCTGATCTGATCATTCGAAGATGTGTTCGTGAAGATGAAATACGAAAAATTCTAAAAGCTTTTCATGATGAACCATGTGGAGGATATTTTGTTGAAAAAAGAATTGCTTACAAAATCCTTCTTTTGGAACATTATTGGCCATCTATTTTCAAATATTTCAAAGAATATTTCAAAATATGTGATAGTTGTCAAAGGATGGGAAAACATGTACCATAAGATGAAATTCCTCTACAACCATAGTTACTTAAGGAGCTTTTTGAAAAATGGGCTTTATATTTTCTTGGACCAATAAATCCTCCATCTAAATAGAAAAGGTACATGTTTGCTCAGATTATGTCACAAAATGGGTAGAAGCTAAACCTCTTTTATTTGCAAGTAAAATTTCTTCGGGAATATCCAAGGGTTAAAGACCAATTGCAACAAGTAGGATGGCTTCATTTTTTTGAGAAATTCGACGGGTATGAGACTGATCTGAAAATGAAAGTATTTGTACTATTGTTCAAAGTATTCATTTCCATTTAACTAAGTGTGCAAAGTGTTTGTCATGTCTTGCAAATTAAACAAAGTGTTTTTGGTAACTGTTTTTGAGTTTATGTGTGAGGGAATGTTAATTAAAATTACTATTTAACATCTTAATTCTGAAATACACAGCAAAATAACTTCACCATAACAACACGGCAACATGATGAGGCACTTCACCCCTCCTGGGCTACATTTGTCGGGTCCAAGGCTCCCAATGGGAATGTCCTTGCTATATTATGATGATCAAATTGGTTTTAAGGTGTTAAAAAGGCCTAAACAGGCAAAACCAACTGTGAAAATAAATTCAGAAGGCAGAAATAAGCTAAGAATGACTTTTATTTCACCTTGAAAGTGAAGTGTAGCCCAATGCAGCTCCATTTCACTCATGGCCCTGATGGATCTCCAAGCTTCCATGAAGAAAAATTTGCTGAAAAACACCTCTCTTGGCTCTACAAACTGTCCCAATGGCTCCAAAATGCTCAGAATACCAAAAATTGACCAAAATTTCATCCAAATTGGTCCAATATTGGAGAAGTTATGATCAAAACAACATTCTGCCCAATGTCAAGTAAAAACCCCACTAAATGTGGGCTAACTATAGATAAGACCGCCAAATATGGAGAAAAATCTGAAAATGTTAGACTGCACCAAGTTTAGAGGTAACGGTTTATGGTTGTATTAATGTCAAGTGGGGCGGGGTAACATGTGATCGCCGCCCTGACCACCAGGAAACTCGCTACTTAACGGTGGCATTTAATATTTGTAACATGGCCACATGCGCATTTAACAACTAGCGGTTGGGATGGATTGTTAACCGTCGGCTTAGCTCCTCGATGCAGCTCTGGTCATGTGAAACGTGGGGGCTGGCCCCCATTTTCCGCCACCCATAGTTCGTTTAAACCATAAATATGTGTGGCTTATAAATACTATTAAGAACTAAACCTTGTGGTGTGCTGGTAAGCGCTTGCGCTAGCAGCGGTGAGGTCTGGGGTTCAAACCTTGCGGACTCACAAAAAATTTTTAACACACCACACTTTCCATGGCCTGGGGCCACGTGGTAGCCTCCGGGCTTGCCACGTGGCACCTACTAATTGGCTGAAAATACAAATTATCAAACCATCCATCAATCCAGCGTTGCCACTTGTCCGAATCTCATTCGTCCCCATGGAATATTCCAGGGAATATTTGAAGGAATATTCCTGGCATAATCTTTGGAATATTATTTTTTAATATTTTCCAAATTCAAAGTCAACCCTGGTCAACTGAATTTTCGAAGGATACTGGAAACTTCGAACCTGCATAACTTTCACATACGACGTTGGATTTGAGTGTCGTTTGTGGCACCAGAATCAAAGAGACAAGGTCTATCCGGTCGTTCAGGTTTCAACCAATTCTGAGAAATTCCATTTTTTAGCATTTTTTCAACTTAGGACATGATCACTTGATCACACCTCCTAAATGGGAAGCTTTTGGACCCCAAAATCTCTCTAATTTACAGAAACTGAAGATGAGGAGACTGGTTCTCCACTCTTCCAACCTTGAACCACTGAAATCTTCCTGACTTCATCAAATTGAGCTTCTCATAAAAAGATAAATTCTTCCTTGAATCCACTGACCGACTGCTGCTAACCTTGACTGTGTCATGATGCAAATTTTTGAAATTTGCAGAACAACAACTGAAATTTGCAGAATATATATTGTTTCTACAATGGTATACCTTCAAAGAAAACTGAAATTGAGATTCACCTTGCTAATTTTCCTTATGGCGAATTTTTTCTGAATGAGCCATGTATTTGCGTCGAATCCCGACCAAGTTTTCTCGCCATACCAATCTACCATTTTGAAACTAGCATTGACCCATGCTGAATTTTGTGTCCTCTTTGCTTGCATGCCTTTCCCTTTCTTGGATTCTTGCACCACCTTGCACCGACACTTTTTTCTCTACACCTATCGACACCAAAGGCACTTTCTGCAACATCTTGTCATCTTCCCAAGACGACTTGCTTTCAGGCTGAAACATATCATCATTTACATCACCAATAACATGAAAAGGATTATGTAAAAAATAGTTTTTCTTAATCATCAACAAAGTCAGATTTTGACATGCATTGACAAGCCTTTTCAATTGCCCTGCATTCACTAAAGACGATTCTAGCTTCTTCCGATGTGCCCTCACAATAAACTCTTTTCCATCCTTTAAATAATGGTACTTGTTCTCATGGCGATGAAAGATCGCTTTTCTATCATATAAATATGGACTACCAAACACCACACTTGTAATGTCAAGCAGTACGACATCCAGTTCAACCAAATCAACATAATGAGTTGTTATAGTGAAGCGCAACATGCAGTTTCTTGAGACTTGTAAATTAGCGTCCTTGCAAATCCATCCAAGTGGATATGGCTTTGGATGAGATATGGTCTCAATTTTTAGCTTCTTGAATAATTCTTCTGAGATGAGACTTGCTTGAGACCCACTATCAAATAGTGTGTCTATCTTTGTGTGTTTGGCTATCATCCTCACATGAAACATCTCTATCCTCCTCTCTTCATTTTGAGCTTCTATGTGACAGTTTAACATGCTAGAACTGGGATTTGTTTCATTTACAACCTCTTTCCCCTTTATGTTCTTTAGTATCATGGCTATGCTTTTAGTTTCATCACCTGATTCAAACCCTAAGTCTTGTTAAACATTTGCAACATTTTCTCCTTTTTCTTTGGCCTTATATTTGTTTTTAAATTTCTCTGGTTTCAGCTCTAGATGAAGTTTCCAACAATGGTCTTCATCGTGGCTTGTTTTGGAACAGTTTTTACAAAATAAATTTCCTTTTTCTTTCCTAGAGTTTGCATTTTTTTTCCTCCCTTTGCCTTTGAATTCACTATCCATATTATCATCAAAAGAGTGTTTACCTTTAGCCTCTAAATGTGTAGCTTGTACACAAACTTCGTCTAGACTAGTAGGATTGAACATAAGGATAGTATGTATAAGATAAGTGTGTAAACCACCTATATATTTCAGCAAGGTATCTTGACTATGCAAATCAATTCCAGGTAGTAAAGCCCTTCTTCTAAACTCTTGAGTGTAATATTGAACACTTTGTCCCTTAAGTTGTCTAAAACTTTTCCAATTCATGATAGCCTTTTGTAAATGAGCTAATGGATAAAATTGTTGCTTAATTGCGTAAATAAATTCAGCCCATGATAAAGTGATCTTACCATGTTTTTTAATTTCATCCTTGGTCTTGGCCTCCCACCATACCAATGCTGCTCCTTCCATTCTTAAAGAGGCTAACTGAATCTTGGTGTCGTCTTCATGAAGGTTTTGTATCATCAAGTAAACTTCCAAATTTCTTATCCAATTTTCAAGTTTCTCTGCATTGACTTCACCGTTAAACATAGGCAAATCAAATTTAACATCAAGCTTTAAAAATGGACTTTTACCAGTGGTTTTAGACTTGTGATATTGATTCACCGAAGTTGAGGATGACGATGTAGAGGAAGAGGATGAAGATGGGGATGGTGGATCACCATTTCCTCCATGTCCTTTCTTTGACTTTTCATCACTTTTATTTCCTCCTGAAGAACCCTCTCCTTCTTTCTGGTGTCTAGACCCTTCTTCTGCAAGCCTATCATTCCTTTCTTGGTAGAGTATCCTTACCATCTCTGTCATGTCTAGGAAAGCTTTTCAGAATACCTGTTCTTCTTTGGGATCCATATCTTCAGGAGCTTCTCCTTCTCTTGAATTCATGCTTGAAGCTACTTCTATGGCTCTTGGAGGTGGCTCTCTGACCCTTCTTGGTTTTGGATTAATTTGTGCACTAACCAAGGTTCCTTCACCTCTCTTGAGTTTAAGCCTAATAAGCATCAAAACTTGCAAACAATCAACTATATCTTTGCACAAAACAAATGCTGAGTAAAAATCTAGCTCCTAAGGCTCAAATCCTTAGCTCCGATACCATCTGATCTGAAAATGAAAGTATTTGTATAGTTGTTCAAAGTATTCATTTAAATTTAGTTAACTGTGCAAAGTGTTTGTCATGTCTTACAAATTAAACAAAGTGTTTTTGGTAACTGTTTTTGAGTTTATGTGTGAGGGAATTTTAATTAAAATTATTGTTTAACATCTTAATTCTGAAATACAAAGCAGAATAACTTCACCATAGCAACATAGCAACATGATGAGGCAGTTCACCCCTCTTGGGCTACATCTGTCGGGTCCAAGGCTCCCAATGGGCATGTCCTTGCTATATTATGATGCTCAAATTGGTTTTACAGTGAGAAAAAGGCATAAAAAGGTAAGACCAGCTGTGAAAATGAATTCACAAGGAAAAAATAAGCGAAGAATGACTTTTATTTCACCTCAAACAGTGAAGTGTAGCCCAATGCAGCTCCATTTCCCTCATGGCCCTGATGGCTCTCCAAGCTTCCCTAAAGAAAAAATGACTGAAAACCACCTTTTTTGGCTCTACAACCTATCCCAATGGCTCCAGAATTCTCATAATACCCAAAATTGACCAAACTTTCGTCCAAATTGGTCCAATATTGGAGTATTTATGATCAAAACAACATTCTGCCCAATGTCAAGTAAAAACCCCACTAAATGTGGGCTAACTATAGATAGGAGTGCCAAATATGGAGAAAAATCTTAAAATTTCAGACTGCGCCAAGTTTAGAGGTAACGGTTTATGGTTGTATTAAATGTCAAGTGGGGTGGGTCACATGTGACCATCACCCTAACCGCCGGGAAACCCGCTACTTAACGGTGGCATTTAATATTTGTAACATGGCCACATGCGCATTTAAGAACTAGTGGTTCAAATAGATTTTTAACCATCGGCTTAGCTCCTGGACGTGGGCTCTGGTCACGTGAAACGTGGGGGCTGGCCCTTAGCGACTAGCCCCCATTTGTCACCACCCATAGTTCGTTTAAACCATAAATATGTGTGGCTTATAAAGACTATTAAGAACTAAACCTTGTGGTGCGTTGGTAAGCACTTGTGCTAGCAGTGATGAGGTTCGAGGTTCAAACCTCATGGACTCACAAAAAAATTTTAACATACCAAACTTTCCATGGCCTGGGGCCATGTGGCACTCGCTGATTGGCTGAAAATACAAATAGTCAAACCATCCATCAATCTAGTGCTGCCACTTGTCTGAATCTCATTCATCCCTGTGGAATATTCTAGGGAATATTCTTGGAATATTCTTTGGAATATTCTTTTTTAATATTTTCCAAAGTCAAAGTCAACCCTGGTCAACTGAATTTCTGAAGGATACTGGAAACTTCAAACCTGTATAACTTTCACATACGAAATCTGATTTGAGTGTCATTCATGGCGCCAGAATCACAGCGACGAGGCCTATTCGTTTGTTCAGGGTTCAGCCAATTCTAAGAAATTCCATTTTTTAGCATTTTTTCAACTTAGGACATGATCACCTGATCAGAGACAGAAGTTACCAAAGCCTTTGCTTGATATTTTATGGAGTCAAAGTAGAGATAGGAGATATTAAGCTCATCTTCATTGAATCTATTGTAGTAGAAGCTATAGGACAACCTATAAACATGGAAATTTTGTTCAAGAATAGGAAAATAAAGAGAATGTATGCGTCCATTTCCTCGGAGAACCAGTTATGGATTTATCCATATTCAAAAATGGAATTCAAATTATTGCATCGAAGGGAAAATGGAGAAATTTGGTGCTAGTTATTCAAAGTTTTGTAACTTGTGAAGGTACATTTGGAACTATGTTTTTCTACCATGCCAGGCTCATTATGCATTTTGTTGATGGGAATGAAAATAATCTACCTTACTTTCTGCTTCAAAGTCTTAAGAAAATGGCATTTAGCATACAAAGAGAGTCTAGGTCTATTGGTAATTATCTTTATCATAACATAATCATAAAATTCCTTGTAGAATCACATTTGGAAGCTAGGGGAGATAGTTGGTGAAATTTCTTAATCAGAAACCATTTTGTAGAAATCCAAGAGGAAGAAATAAGCATTAAGGTTAAAATAAGTCGACGGAAGTCAAACCCTAACTCTGAAAAAGAGAAAATTCAAGAATAAATTCAAGAACAAAATATGTATGAAATACTAGAGGACCCATTTGAAGATGATATGCCACTTTCACATTATTTTTAGAAGTGTAAACTGAGAAATGACAAACAGGTTATTAGAAGAAAGAAACTCAATTCAATCTTGAAGTTACGTGAAGAAAAGAAGAAAGCAGATGTTAGTAAAACAAAAAGACATGATACTAGAGGCTCATAATCAAAATTGAGGAAAAGAAAAATAATTTCAAGTACACAGTCTCCATAAATGATTGATATTGAAGAAGAAGGGTATAAAACACCACCTCACACAGTCAATCCAACAAGACAAACTCCATAAATTGAGCCAATCCAACAGGAAATTTATGATTATGTAGAATCTCGAGAACAAAGGGCACAACAGAAGAAAAAAAAAAATTAATATGAAATGGGTGAAACTTCAGCAACAAAACAAATTCCAGAGCAGGACCACAAAATTGCAGAAGCTCTAAAACAAGACATTTCTAAGTTGGAGGTTCTTAACAAACACTTCACACAGGAAAGGGAAGCAACAAAAGTTCAGAATGAAATTCTTAGAAACAAAAATGACAATATACTTCTACATATTTGTCATTGGTATAAGAAAAATAAGAAACTTAAGGTTCAAAACAAGTTTCTTAAGAACAAAATCAGAGGATTACAAAGCAGAATTCTGATAAAGAGACCAAGGACCACTTTCAGCATTAGGAAGAAAAATGAAATAACTATTCTGGATGTGTTTGTAAAGGATTTAGAAATCATATATTAAAGTAAAAAATAAGAACCAATTTTGATTTTTGATGCATGATTACACGCAAAACCTTTGGTGTGGGAGAATGTATAAGTTTGAAATTGTTTCCTTTTTTACTATCCTTTTACCATCTCCTTTCACCTTTTTGTCACCATTTTATAGCAATCTCAACACGCTCAAGGTCAAGTTCAACACTTTAAAAGGTATTTATCATCCATTATTGGAATATATGTCTTGTTAGAGTCGGTATAGTCATACCTCTGTCAGAGATCAAAAACTCTTTGTTGCATTTAATTTTAGGTGTCTCATTCATCCAATCAGTTACATTCCAGTAGAAGCATAGATTATCTGACGGAAGGGTCTTGTCTCTCATTTTCCCTCATGTCATGTATCTGCTGGTTTGTGTCAGATCATCGAAGTTCATCAAAATCAATTTTAAAGTCATTTACAGTCCTGTTTGGTCTTTTGGTGGGCAAAGAGTCTTTTTAGGGTTTTTCAGTCATTAGGTCTAGGGTTCAGTCTTCAAATTGTTTAATAATGCCAACAGGCACATGAGGGAGGCTCAAAATAAGTTTTCATCGCAAAATTTCATCATTATAATGATTGACCATGACTTTTCTTCAAAACTCTGTTTTGAAGAAAATCGTCATTTGGTCCTTTGTAATAAATTTCCATGTATATTTTCAAAGTTTTTCAGTTGTCAAAATATTCAGGCGTAGCCCTAGTCGCCTTTGCCAAGTTCTGTGCCAGTCATCCTTGCAAAAAATAGACAAGAGTTTCATCATTTCAGTAGAAAAAGTCAAAATGGAAACAAAAACATAGTTTGTATTAGAGAATGAAAAGTGCCAAAGCCAAAACATTACAAAGTGGGTTTTTAAGAAGCAAGAACAAATTCCAAGCCATAAAAGATATTTTGTGTTTTGAAAAATTCATTTGGACACCAAGAGATAGCATTGAGCCGACTCAAGTGTGGAGGAGCGAAAACAGGGTTTTAGAAGCCGAGACTGTGGTGAATTTCCTGCGCGGCGCATTGGGTGGAGGTCACGGCGCACACAGTGGACACAACGCACACAGACGTTTTTCACCGTGTAAATTAAAATTGGCGCGGTGCATTGGGTTTTGTGCGTGGCGCACAGGGCTGATACACATAAAATACTTTGCCACAGTTCCATAAATTTAAAACGATTCAAACTCTCATGCTCCGAGTAAGTTTGTGATGACTTTGAAATGCTATTAGCTTTTGTTTGGTGTGGTTTCAAGTTTGGTTGGAGGATTTGTAATATCAAAACTGTAAACCCTATCATTTTGTCAAAGAACTGCTCCTTAGGGTTGTGACTTGGTGGTTTAAAAATAAATTTTGTGCCAAACATTACATTCCCCATTGGTTTACTCCCTTCACTATTTTACAATTATCGCAGTCCCTCCCCTATTCCCCTCCGTCCCAAAACCACTTATATCCCTTGTTCCCATTTTCCCTATCCCTAAACTCTACTATTCCTTATCACTCCCCCTCTCTCATTTCACTTATAAATTCCCAAAACCCCCAAAATCAAAATCAAACTCCTTTATTTGTATACCTAGCCTAAAATTAGTTTTTATTTCAGTCATCTCAAGCCCTATTGATTACTTTTCGTTGAGATTGACCCGGAGAGAGCCCTCTCCTGTTCTGGTAGGGCTAGCTACCAGACTGAGCACGGTTTCATGTTACCCTAAACTCTGCCTTCCTTCAGCCTAAGGTAGATTTAGGCAATAACATGTCTCTTTATGAACTATAGTGAAAAATTCTTACAGTAACAAAACCATAAACATCCTACAGCTAATGTTGGGTTCCGCAGCAATATTCATGGTTAGACAGGTTGCAGTACTTCAACAAGAGGATGAAGAGTATATGGAGATGAAAAGTGTCCACCATATGGATGACCACCTATCAACATGACTTGGCAGGCTATGAGAATTGAGAAATATAAGAGACAAACTCTGTGAATGACATGCAACGATCAAGTAAAGGTTGTAGAGGAATCAAAACACATCAAGTGAGTGTGTTGAAGACTTGTTCAACAATTAGGATATTAATTAAGATGAATCTACTATGAATTTCTCTTTCAATATAAAGGCAAATACATTGAGTTTCAAATTGAATCTATTTCGTAGATGTCAAGTTAGCTCATTTCATCTCGGCATAGAACTCTTAAAAGTCGTTTTATGAAGTTTGTATAAAGTTCGTAATTCGAGACCTGAGACAATAGTTCAAATATTAAGTTCATAATCATTTTATTGTGAAGCTTGGTGATATTTTGTTCCAGATTAATATAATTTCTTTGTTCTTAATGCGCGCGTGAGAGATATTTTGATTGAGAGTTGATTTGCACTCACGGGAGGGCCCCCGATCAAGTTGTGAGGTTTTGTTTGTGATTTTATTTTGCATTTCTCACTTGCTTATAACATTTTAGTTTCTTTTAATAGTTTTTTTAATTATTTTTCATCATAGTTACATTTTGATAATAGTCATTTTTTTATTTCATAGTACTCATAAAAAGGAAAACACTAAAAAGCTATGATTCTTGAATGCATCTTCTTTCTAGCACTTAAATATTTCATAACTTAATTATATTTCTTACATGATGATAGATATACTCTATATATTTTAAATGCGCACACAAGCAATCACTTTAAAGTTATAAATTTTTAATTTGATCTTTCTTTTGCAAATAGAAGTTAGATCCTTTTTATTACCATTTCTTTTTCATGTAATTAGTATAGAATTTCCCTATTGAAATTTAATGAAGATTTTTTTTTTTTTTTTTTTCTGAAAAATAGTGTGGAATGCCTTTAATTTTGAAAAAATATAATTAGCTTATTTTCCTTGAAAATGGATTTCTATCATTTCCTTTCATGCAATTAGAAGTAACTTTGAATTCTGCAATCCAAATAGATTTTCAAATTCTGCAAAGTAGTGAATTTCAATTCAGTTAATGAGGATTGGAAATTACTTTAAATTGAAATAACATGTTTGCAATTATTCTCTAACTTAAATTAAAACATTTGTATATTTAGGATTCATTTCCTTTTTAGAATCAATAAATTCATAGAAATAATTCTAGCATATATAGTGCACATACGCTTCATAAGTACATGAATCCTAGTTGAAAATTAATGAAGTAATTTAAGAATAATTAAATTACCCAACATATATCAAATATAAGAATTAAAATCTCTTAATTTTTATTGCTTATGTTGATGAATTTATTTTTGTAGTGATGCAGATATACTTAGTCAAAGGTTTGCAATTGATGTGCAAGTTGAATTTGAAATGTCGATGCTTGGGAAACTTTCTTTCTTTATTGGTTTACATATTACACAATCAAAAAAAGGAGTATTCATCTCCTAAGGCAAGTACCTCAAAGAAGTGTTAAAAAAAATTGGAATGGAAGAATGAACACTTGTCAGAACTATCATAATCACTGAATGTAAGCTCAACAAAGATGATGAGTCACCTAAGGTAGATTAGACAATGTACATTTCAATAATAGGAAGCCTCTTATATTTGATAGCTACAAGACCAGACATTATGAACATTGTTAATGTTTTTTTCATATATCATTCATCCACCAAACAAAATCATATATTAGTAGTCAAAAGATTAATCAAATATTTGATAGCTACAATGAATTATGGGTTATGGTGTCCACGATGTAGAAACTTCTCATTAACTGCATATACAAATGCAAATTGGGTTAGAAATGTATATGATAGGAAAAGAATAGTGGGGGTGATTTATTTCTTGGAGAGTGCTTAGTGGCTTGGTTGATCAAGAAGCAAACAATATCTATCTACCTTTTTATTATTGAAGCTAATTACATTAAAACAGTGACTAGTTGCACTGAGTTATTGTTGATGAAGAAAAGCTTACAAGATATGAGGATAACTTATGTCTATCCTATTATTAGTATCTATGATAACACAACCACTATCAACATATATAAGACTCATGTTCTATATTCAAAAACCAAACATATTCCCATAAATGCCACTTTCTTAGAGAACAAGTTGCAAATCAGGTTGTCCACTAGGAGTATATTACCACAAAAGAACAATAAATTGATAGCTTCACCAAACCCCTTGCATGAGAACCATTTGAGTATTTAAGATAGAATTTGGGAGTAATTTCTCTCTCCTCTCTTAACTATCCTTATTCACAATCAAAGAAGGCAGTTGTCCAAATAAGTGTAGGGATAGTTGAATATCATAGATCAAGCTTACAAGGAGCTAACAGGAAAAAATAATTTCACATTAGTACATCACAATCTCAAGGGTAGAATAGTTGCACGGGAAGTATATAAACCTCCTTCCATTGATGTAAAAGGGGGAGAGTAAGCAAACATTGGCATGATGTGATGCCTTGTGGCTATTGATATGAAGGTATTCAAGGGGATGGGTGTGTTAGCACCCTGTAATCAGCAGGATCGGCAAAAGTCTGACTGCAGGGAGAACATCGTTTCAACCACTTTGGGATTCTAGGATCTAGCCCTCCTGAATCCAGAGAGGGATCTCTCCAATAAGTGCAAATATGGATTTGTCTTTGAAGTTTGGGAAATGATATTAGACTAGTTATGAAGGCCGAGGGTTTTTTTTGGTTTTGGATGGTTGAGCATGATTACTGTTAGAGGTGAAAGTTCTAAATGCAAAGAATTTCAAACGTGAGAAGTTGCAAGCAAATAGAACAAGCTTTGGCCAGGAAGATAGGTAATTGCAGGTTTTAGTCCATTGGGCTATGGAGTCATAATAGGGTTTAATCGAAACAACAAGGGGCAAGAGTGGTCCATGGAGCAAGTCATCTATGTCTAAGGATCTCTTTAAATTTTTATTTATGGAATGAAATGATACAACAAGAAGGGGAATTAAACAGATGAAGAACAAAGATCAGCCAAGGATCTGGTAAGTACTTTGAAAATAGCCAGCCTTTGACAAACACTTAAGAAAAACATAAAAGCAATCTAGGATCTGGTAAGTACTTTGAAACTAGCCAGCCTTTGACATACTTTCCATAGAAAACATATAAAAACAGAGGGAAACTTGAAGGCAACTGTTGGAGTAGAAACTAGCGGGCCGGGCTCACCACAAATCCTCTCCTAGTTATACTTTACTTGGTTACTTTCAAGACAAACACAAAGATAACACAGAATGGCCTAAGATCTGGTAAGTACTTTGAAACTAGCCAGCTTTTAACACATTCCAAGGGAAACTTTCAAACAGTCTTTTGGGATAAAACTAGGACCAAGGCTCACCATATCTTCCTTAGTTCATCTCTACTTAACATGAAATGAAAGTAACATCCAAGACAATATTCAGCTAAGACAATAAGACGATGGAATGCCGGCATTCCTATGCTTAAATTGAATTGAATCATTCCTAAATAACACAAATTTTGAAGAAAACATGAAGATAAAGATTTTCAGTCAGAGAAGGGTACTGATATACAGTAGGTCCTAACTCTATGCATGTTGTTCTTTATAAAAGAACATGAACACAGTGAAAACAGAAATAAAACAACAATTCAAAATAAGAAATAACATCACCGTCAACATAGACCAGGATCCCATAAATCAGCTTGTATTGATGCTCCAAACCAGTTACGGCTTTAAGTCCAATGCTTTAGTTTAGCAATCATCTACACTTCCCAGACTAACTTATCTATCACAAGCAGAGTTTCAAGAGCCAGTGAACACTATTTACAAGTAGAAGTCTCAAGCTCAATTACATTTCAAAGTTCAGCAACTAACCCCACCAACCCCTCACTCATCTTCTCCAATCATATTTATAGAAGAATGAGGAGGTGGGATCTGATGAAAGATCTCCAAAGATAATTAATACAAACTTAATGGCTTCTCGGCCTTTATGGGGCTCAACGAAGAAGTTTGTAGATGTTTTCTGTCTGTATTAATTTTTTACATTTAAGATTAGGCTCGATGGGCTCATGATGTGCAACATCAGCTCAATGCATATTTATCTTGTACTGCTAAAATAAGCAATGAGGCCATCTGATCTTGATCAATAACTTCGGCCTCTGTTTGAATGCTTTGAGGCACAGGTGGCACTGTGGTAGCTGGGAGGAATCAATTTGCCTCAGATGTGGCGATGGAGGATTTTATGTTGATAAAACACTTATGATTTTCTTTAAACTGTGTTTTAGTTGGAAGGATTAGGCTTTTGATAATCAATCTTTAGCTGTAATCCCCCACAAATCTGTCTTCAATCTTCCATGCTGGTGTGTTCTGTCTTCGACACTGGTACTCTTTGATTTTTTATTCATTTGCTGTGTTCTGCTGGTGTGTAGTGTTGCGCAGGGATCGTGAGGCATCAATGCCTTTGGAGTTTTGACGAGGCGCGGAAATTTGAACCATATATGGCTTCCTTTTAAAGAATCGAAGGCGCGAGAATTAAACCCCAGCCTTCGGCCTTTCTTCAGCGTATAACGGAAAAACCATATAATCACCCTTACCATATAATATATCGAGACTTCAAACTTTGATAAAACCAAGCTTTATAACCATTTCGGGTCACAAAAGGTGTTTGCTGACGTAAGGGCGTTTGTGACCCGAAATCCTTATGAAATCTGCCCTATAAAGTTCCTCGGGTCCGATTTGGGGCATGCTGACGTTAGGGTGAGTGTGACCCGAAATTTCTTTCAAATCTGCTTTATAAAGCACCCTAGGTCCGGATTTCACAAGACCCGCTCCAATCTGCTGCTGCCACGTGGATGCTGATGTGTATGTTGACTAGGCATTTGGGACCATCGGTTTTGTGGGACCGCAGACTGCTGTCGTGGCTATAGGGACCAAGGCGACTGATTTTGGGCCGTCGATCTGCAGGTCATATCGACGACAGAGATGCTTGGAGGAATGCACCGTACCTTAGTCTATCCCCCGAGCTTCTTTTGAGCACGATCACTGTCCGATGAGCTGGCCTCATATCGGACGGCGCACGTCAATATCACACTGAGCCCACAGTCGATTTTTAATGCGCAATGAGGGCAGTATCTCCAAACCGCTCAAGGCCACGTGTCGGCCTGTGGCATTGATCGCGTCCAAACAGGGAATACAGCTTTCCTTTCAAAGGCGGTGCGATGAAAACTTCCGGTTTTGTACAGTGATTGGCCGTGGGGACCACCGGGGCGATTTATCTGTGGGTCGTCGATATACAGATCAGATTGACGGTGGGGATCAATTTTAGCTTTGTACCGGCGGAACCTTTTCAAACCCTGCAAAAAACACAAAAATTAATATAATCAAAGGTTTCATGGTTTCGGAGGCGGAATATATATTTATAATATGGCTTGGCGCCCATCTACGGGGCCATGGTCTATATGAAAAGAAATATGATCGGGGGCTATGATATATAGGGCTAATCGGCATCGGGGTTTTAAATAGGGAAAATAGACTTATGTGCTCAGATTTTGCGATGCAATAAGCGCTTTGTGGGTCTAGCACCTGGTTCTAGGGTGCAGGCACGTGGAGGGGAAGTGGCTTAAAACATAGCCCAAGGGGGCTTAAGTTTGTAATACAAAAATGTATTTTTTATGAAATTTTTCAAGTTTTTCAATAGTTGTGAGGGTTTCGATAAGGCAAAGAAATGGTCTTAAACCTTATCAAAGGGGTTTTGATCAAGGGGAAAGGGGAAAAAACATGAAAATGAGGGGTTTTTATGGGGAATGAAGGGGAGAAAAACGGAGGTTAGTTTTTCAAGTGGAAGGAAGGGAAAAATGATGATTTTGCAACAGTCTCTCATGAAATCAGCAGAATTCTAGGGTGTAAAATGGGCACAGTAGGGAAGATTTTGGACAGAGGCATGACGCCTTCAAGAGTCTTCAAGAGATAACAATTTTTAGCAATAAAACTTGTTTCTTGAAGGCTCCAAAAATGATTTAGCCACCTTTTGGTGTAATCAAATTTTATAGGTGGCTAACAGGGTGTTGAAAAATGTAACTAGTTTCATCCTTCATAATTTTCATTTTACTCGTGTCATTATGTATATTTTATGTTACAAGAAAAAAAAAAAAAAAAAAAAAATTATTTTAAGCATGGGTTTCAAGCTTATTTTATTGGCCAACTAGGCCAGGCATGCATTCCATGCTCCTAAGGTTTGTAAGGTCAAAAAGAATATTTTTTCTTGAATCAAGAGAGTCCTTGTCATTTGTATAAAACCATAATTGGAGTTGTAACATGTTAAAGATATTAATTATGAGTCTAGAAATTAAAATAAGCCTCCAAGCTCAAGTTGGCCCTATCTATGATAAATTTTCCTAATTCAATCATAATATAAACATATATATAGAAGGGACTTCAAACTAATTGACATACACTTCTACAGTTCGATCTCAATCAAGAAGAAAAAGGAGAAAGAAGAGTGAAGGTCTAGGAGAAGGAAGAACTTCAAGAAGAAATCGAAACTATGAATTTTGTGACTATTTTCTCTCACACATACAAAAAATTAGGGTTTTTGCAGCTGCTAGAAGGTCGAAAATTGCAGGTATGAATTGCAGGTCTAATATAGAGGGTCAAAACTCTAATTTGACCTAGTTTGAATTTTTTTTTAAATAAATTGATTTCTTGAGGAAGAATCTCTTGGAAGATTGACACATGAAATAAGGCTAGGGTTTCTATTGTCTACAAGAGGCCCAAGTTTCATATCTGAAGTAGAGGACCGAATATTTTAATTGAATCAGTTCAAGGAAGGTTTGACTATCATTGACCTTGAAGGATTTAACTAGCTTGAGGAAGGATTTCTTGAAGGGTTGACTCGGTGCTTGGAGGAGGTTTTGACTTAGGTATTTGGTTCTTATTTTTATCATTTGAACTAATTCTATAAGAAGATAAGAGATTCTTTTTGGTTTTTCCTCTTGGAGGGGTTTTGTCCTAGCTTGGAGCCTACTTCTTGTGTCTATTGTCTTTATGTTTTGTGCTCTTGATAATTGTTTTATCAAAATAATCTAATAAAGAATAAGAAGAATATGATTAAATATCACAAGCAATTATTAAGGATAAGGATAAAATTTTAAATAGCTTTCATACTAGATTCTCCAACATGGTATTAGAGATAAGGTGAAGAAGAGAAGGAAACTTGAATATCATCTTAAGAATATATTCTTGTCAAAGGGAATCACTTGCAAAAGGACACGAGGAAAGAATAATAAGACCTATTGACCTAGAAGGAAGGTTACTACATCAAACCTTCATTGAAGATCACATCATCTCAAGAAGGATCAAGCTCTCATTGAAGGAAGGAAGAATAAGCTTTTGTTGAAGGGTCTCTAGTGCACTCTATCATCTTGAAGAAGAAGAAGAATCAAATAATCTCAGGATCATTATCCACTCTTTGAAGTTGTTTGAAGACAATATTATTGAAGGGATCATAGAAGTCACCATTCTAAGGTATCTTTGAAGTCTTTTTGAAGGTCTTAAAAACATCAAGATAGTTGGATACATCATCCAAAAGTAGGACTCTTGGTTGGAAAATAAGTATCATATTTTCCTATAGATCAAATGACTACATTTTGCAAGGAAATAAACAAGCTCATTGGATCAAAAAACTTCCTAGCATGGAAGAAGAGGATTGACTTGGCACTCATAGAAAATAAAGTCATGGAATAAATTATTGGTGAAGCTGTTGTACCAAAAAAATAAATGACTAGAGAGTTAGAACAATAAAAGAAGGAAGAAGTTAGGGAACAAAGGATCATCATTGAATCCATTAAGTATCATCTTGTTCTCTTTGGTGTTTATTTTAAGATTCCATTTGTTTTTTATTTGAAGGATGAAGGCATGTAGATGGTCAAATGGAAGTTTGAAAGAAGTATTTATTCTCTCGAGAAAGGAATACTTATCTTCAATAATATTGAAAGCAATCGCATTCAAATAGGTATGATTAGATGGTTATATGGAAGCAAAGGTATGCATATTTTTAACTTTTCTTTAAATTAGGGTTCATATCTATAATAATCTTGCAGAAAGAATTAGATATAAAAATTATGTTCGGTAAGTCTTCCATATGGTTACTTTGTTGAAAAGTCAACAATAAATGTGTGTCTAATTTAATTTTCCCTTAATTAAATTGGACAATAAAATGTAATATTATCTCATAATCACTTGTAATAGTTAAATGAGTGTGATAAACTCAGTTAGCTCATGAATTTCGAGTTTAGGGTGGTTTGTGAGGCATGCAAAGTGATTCTATTAGTTATGGAGTTTGAATTGCAGTTAGTGCATTAGTTTAACGCATGAGAAATCAACTCAATTTATTGAGTTAACCCAATTGAAATAATTGTAAATTTTTGTTTCACTAGTGAGAGATCAAGTGAATTAAATCAGATTTAATTCACATGTAGTGATCTACCATGCAACTGATGATTTACTATTAATATTTTCATGCATGTCAGTTCCAGTGGAGACCCAGTTTAGACAAAGGTTAAAGGGATGTTAAATATCATTTGTATCGTTAGTAGGCTGCCCACATGCAGCAAGACATTTATTGGATTACCCATGAGAATTGCACAATTTTGGAAGCCTTAAATTCCTAAAGAATAGGGATTTCATTCCACATGAATTGCGTAAGCAAGGCAGGCTAATTAGAGGCAGGAAATTGGCTAAGTGTTGGTCAATTTTGTCCAGGTCAGTGTGAGACAATTGTGAGAGTGGAGAAGACTCTTGTGAGAAGAGTGCATTATAATTGTTTCATGATTCCATAGTGATTATACAATAGAAGATGGAGGGGTTTTGAGCAACAAGCTTTCCTCGGGAAAATATCTTTGTTGTGGTTTGATTTTCTTCTTTCTTTACTTGTTGTGACTGGCGATTGTGTTTATTTTTCAACAACTGATTTGTAGAAGGATTCAGTATCTTTCTTTAGTAGATTGCATGATCAGATTGAATCCATTGATATACATATTTTTTGTATAATTTTTACATGGTATCAGAGCATAGTAAATCACTATAGTGGAGAACAAATTGATTTTGTAACTGATTAGAATTCGAATTTTCAAAAGTATTCTTGGTGCGACAAGCGGATCAGGATCGAAATGCCTTTCAATGGCTTGATATTGGAGTATGCACTCGAGGGAAGTTCTAATTATATTGCATGGAAACACAAAATGGAGGCAGTACTAGAGGACAATGGGTTTAAAGAATCCATTGATAATGAGATTCCCAAACCCGCTGCAGCAGATGCCACAAATCTTGATGCTTGGCAAAAGAAGGTTTCAAAGTCGAGGAGGATCTTATTGGAGAGAGTATAAGACCACATTTTCTCAAGTCTCCATGGAAAACTGACACCATATGCAATGTGGAAGGCTTTGACAGATCTGTTTCAGAGCAGCAATAATCATAGAAAATTGGCACTGAAGGACACTCTCAGGAAAATAAAAATGGAGAAAGGCAACATTATTCCTAAATATTTTAAAAAAAAATTCCAATGACGGGATGAGCTTGGGAGTGTCGGAATTATTGTCATGGATGATGACTTAGTGAGACTAGCTCTTATAGGCCTTCCCAAGAGTTGGAATAGTTATCAGGACTCTGTCAATGGGAGGGAGAAGCTGCCAGATTAGAAATGAATTTGGTCAGATTTGGTGCAAGAAGAACTCAAGCGTAATACCAGGGATGGATCTTCATCTAAGACAAATGAAGAAGAAAATTTTGCTTTGGCTGCTAAGGCAAAGAAGGTGAAAGGAAAGAAATCACATTCCAAATTTGAGTTTGGAAAATAAGGAAAGAAGCACGACATGTCCAAAGTGAAGTGTTTTCATTGTCACGAGCATGGACATTATGCCACTAATTGTCCACAAAATAAGAAGAAAAATAGGGCTTCAGAATCTGTAGCTGGTGAGGCTTTGGCCTCGCAATTTGAGTTGTACTTCTCACTCATTGCATGCATGGTGTCAAGTGCAATGGGAGCAGTGTGGTACTTAAAAATATTGGTGCATCTTTCCACTTGATGGGAGATAAAGAACTTTTCAGTGCTTGGAGGAGAAGGACCTCCAGATGCATATCAAAATGGGTGATGACGAGCAATAGAGTGCTACTAGGATTGGTATAGTTACCTTCTAGAGACACTCAGGTAAACCCTTCTTATTAAAATATGTAATGCATGTACCAGGCTTGAAAAATAATTTAGTTTCAATTATAGTGTTGGAGGATAGAGGTTATGATGTGGTTTTCAGTGATGGGAAAGATTTCCTTGAACACAAAGCCACAGGACATGCCAAGAAGATTAGGATTCTCGTGAAAAATCTCTATAGACTTGATGTAGATGTTTTTTCAGCATTGATGGGTAAGGCGAACAAAGTGGTGAGTCGAGATGAGGGTGAGTTATGGCACAGGAGATTGGACCATCTACACCACGGAGCCTTGAAGGTCATGCAACAGATTTCTACAGGTCTTCCCAAGGGTACTCTTGCGCAGTTAGACACATGCAAGGGATGTACCATGGGGAAGTATGAAAATGCCACTTTTCACGAGAAGGAGAATCGAGCTTCGAAAATCCATGAGAGAGTTCACTCAGATGTGAGTGGACCATTCTCTACAGCTTCGACAGTAAAGCACAAGTACTATGTGATCTTTGTTGATGATTTTTCTAGAAATTGTTGGATCTACTTCATGCAGAAAAAAGATCAGACGTTCTCAAAATTTATTGAGTTCAAAGCACTGGTGCAGAAAGATACAAGGAAGCATGTGAAGCATGTGAAGGCTCTTAGGAGCGATAATGGTGGTGAGTACATCTCAAATGAATTCAATAACTTCTGTAGGAAAGAAGGAATTCAGAGAGAGTTGATTGTGCCTCATAACCCATAATAGAATGGGGTCGCAGAAATAAAGAATAGAACAATTGTGGGTGCAGTACGAGCGATGTTGCATGATCAGGGCCTATTGTTTCATTTGTGGGTGGAGGCATGCAACACAGTGTTATTTGTGCAAAACCGTAGTCCTCATTACGCTGAGATTCAACAAGATGATGATCCTAGTGAAAATTAAGCACCTACACTAGGTGGGGCCCGTAGGCTATTTTTAGGTTATATGTCTATTTTTAGAATTTGGATCAAAGTCTATTTTTAGCAGTAATATATTTATAGATGGTTGAGAAAATTATATGGATGGATGGGCGTCTATTTTTGGAATGCATGTGCGAAGTTTTTTCGTGGAATGCATGTCTAAAAATAGAATGATGTCAATTATTGTTAGCCCTTAACAATAATTAGACAATAAATAATAATCTATTCTCTTGAAGCACTTGATTTCAGTTAACTGATGTGGAAAACTAGTTAACTAAAGGTGTTAGTATGAATCTTGATTCGAAGTTTACGAAAAAATACCACTTTAGTTTTCCATAACAAACAACCCTAACAGCAGAAATGACTGCTAATATCTTTAGATTTACAATTAGGTGATCAAGACAAATGCTGCAAAAATCTAGATCTATGCATTAGAATACATTAAACAGTAGAAAAATAAGATTTACTCCATAGATCCAATAGACAAGACAAGAATATATCCAATGAAATTTTTATTAATGGCACCTGGGAGGAAAACACAAGAGGGTGTTCCCTGTTCTCCTCAATGGGATGGGTTCTTGGAAGTCCTCAGCACTTCAGATTTAGAATTCCTCTCTCTTGATGGTGTAGAAAACCTAGACAAAAATGGAAAAATATGGCTATGATAATGGATCAATAGCCAGAACAAGAGTTGAGATCCAGTGTGATCTTTAGGCAACAAAAGGTGACAAATGAATGGGGAAACCCTTCTATTTATAACAAAATATTGAGTTAGTCTAGAGATTGGTGCATAATTAAAATATTATTAACCAAATCTATCCAAATTTTATGGAATATTTTATTATATTTGTTGGAGGGAAAAGGAATTTGATTTTAATCAAATCCCCTTATTTGTAAATAATAAATAAATAAATGATTTATTTATCATTTTAAGGGTGTGATTAAGTAATAATAAATAAATAAATGATTTATTTATCATTTTAAGGATATGGTTGAGTAATAATCAAACAAATAATGATTTATTTAATTATTTAAGGGTGAATTAGTCATATTTAACAAAGAATATTATTTAAACAATTATTCTTTTAGAAAATAATAAGATAACTAATGATTTATATAAGTAATTTCCTTGTTTTGGGTTAAATATAACCAGAAATATTAATTAAACTACTGTTTAACTAATTATTTCTTGAGGAAAATCAAAAAAATGTATATTTATTTAATATTTCCTTATGGGGTTTCCTGTTTAGACCATAAACAACTTAATAAATTGATTTACTAAGTTATTTTCATAGTGAAAAAAATTTTACTTGGAGTAAAATTGGTCTTACATGGTGTACTTGGGTCCATCTAATGATAATAGGTTAGATGACCAAAAAATGGTGTAACAAATTGCCCCCCAGCGTGCGAGCGTTAGGAGCTAATCGTATGACCAAAGTACGTTGTAAGAACTCAATCACTAGACATCGAAGGGGAAGTCAAAGAGAGAGGAGTATAAGGTAAACCAAAGTGTTGAAAGAACTAGACCCTGAGGAGGTGACTTGCAGGTGCGACAAGTCTTTTTGGTGAGTGAGTACTTGCTATAGGCAGCGAGGGAGGCATACCTTTGCCCGCCGAGGCAATAGTACAAACAATAAGGCATCCAGAAAACCACGAGACGAAATAATATAGGATATGTTGGCATAAACATGAGCCAAATAAATAATATGATAATGAATCCCACATACATATTATGCCTGGGATAACAGCCAGGACTTGTACAGTAATATCTGAGTACATGAGATATAAATACCACCCAGATGCCCCTGAACACAGGAAAGGGCTCTAAAAATCTGACTAATACATGCAAAAAAAAAGGTGCTGCAAGCGGCTAAGGCTGACATCATCAAATTTATGGAGCTACATCGAAAGCTGTGATGAAGAGGTCATCCGAGTGTGTGGGGGGCTACCTGTAGGGCCACCCCCTCATGAGGGCTAAGACATCTCACACACACCCGAGAATCACCGATGTCAGCTGTTGCATCACTGAACCATCGAGTATACGGATCTCGATCATGCTGAAAGGAGCTGGAGCTGAGAAACAATCAAGTCAAAGGGCAATAAGGAGTCCCTTTGCCTGATCTGAGTCACCGAACAAGAGTGGAAGCTGGAACCAAGGTACACCGCCCTCTAGACCTGTCTTCTGGAATGAATGAGCTGATGTCGATAGAAGGAGGTCTGCCATAGGTGAGGCAATAAGGGATCCTCAACTAGGGCACGAGAGAAAATAGTAGAGTGACTGATAGACTGACACCAATGATGATGATGGAATGGGGAGAAATGAGTAGCGAACAGACGACTTCCCTTATTAGAGCATAAAGGGCATGGATGACCTGGCAGGGACTGACACAACATCATGAGGGATAGGGGACAGTGGGACTGAAGGCCATAATGTGCGACACGAGAGAGGGACCAAGTGATGAATGATGGAGGACTATGGTGAGATATAAAGGGACTCGGGATAGATTCCATGAAAGCAATGATGACTCAACTCGGATGCTCTAAACAAGGGTGACTAAATGGTGCTGCCACATATGTAAAGGGACCAATGGGGATCATAAAAGCATGAGTACAAGATGGTAACTCATGATGAAAGTTGACACAAGCGTGGACAAGTATGGAGGCAACATGATGCCCCTGGTACGAGTGTTGCAAGTGAAGAAATTCGATTTTGGAGAAGGGTAAAGTGGCGCTTCTTGGACAAAATGTGTCATGGTGAAGTATCAAATCACAAAAGCTAATAGATACCCCTTTGAGGGCATGATGGGATCTTTTCAATGGTATAGACAGTTCATCAAACTGAGTTATGGTTTGGTCACAGTAAGCGAAAGAAAAAGTAGGGGTTTTACTTTAATAAGGCATTGTCCTTCTAGATTCACTTATTTTCCGATGGAGCTGTGGTGAATGTCGTGAGGAGAGGAGGCCTTAAATCTTATGGCGGTTGCAACGGATAAACCAACTGTTGGAATTTGAGATCCGACAATTGTAGGTAAGATGCCTAATCCTACTCTTCCATTTTAGTGGGTTGAAAGTTCATCTTAGGTAATGATAGCTCATGAACAGGCCAGGTCGCACTTTCTTGGGGTTTGTGCTGTGACCTGGGTAGTAGGTATTGGGTAGAAAACTGCTACCTGTCCCAGGGAATGACATGGGAAATGTGACCTGTCAGAGAAAGGGGTTTTCAGTATTGTTTTTGGCTGAGATCTGGGATTTTTATGGTTGAGGGGCATAGGTGCCCCCAAGCATGTTGTGGACATGCTGAAATGTATTTAGAAAAATGGAAATCTAAACACTTTTTAATGATGTGGTGCGCCATTTGTTTACAGTTTGAGAAAGGAAATAGACGATTACCAATCTCTTTTGGTATTGCACATATGAATCAAATGGACTTGAAGTTTCTGGGTTGGCATACATGGTGCTAATATCCCAAAGATAGTATTTGGGATAATGAACTGATGTTCTCCCAGAAACCTATAGATTGGTTAACCACAATGTCTATGAGACTAGGTTGCTGATGAAAATATGAAGGAATGATGAGGGGTATCATCCCTAGAGTGATCTTGAAGTGAGATGGAACTCTAAAGGTTCTTCTAAATGTGGAAGAATAATGGGACTAGAGTTGTCATGACTAGATTCACTATGAGAGTGGTGAAGAATTGCTTCTCCTCATCTCTCCAATCCCAAACATTGGGTGTCAATGTAATGGCCACAAGGTGCATGTGGTTCGAATGCATGAGTTCAATGTAAGGGGGAATGGATAAAGTCAGAAGTGGTGGCTTCTTCCATAATGTCGTCATATTAATTTAAGATGGGGTGACTGATGGGAGAAAGACCACCTGACGCGACGAAGCTACCTTATTCCTCATCATGAGACGAGAGGTTCACATGCACATCATCACAAGGGGTGCCATAGGAGGAAGCAGACAAAGGATCTGTTGATGTTGAGACTAGGGAGGATGTCGAGGGGAGGCCAGGTGAAACATCAGGGGAGGTTTCATCAAGGAATTCCGACCAAGGACCCGTGATCTTGACATCATAAGGGGGAATGCGAATGGGAGCATCTATGTCTTCTGTTGTTGCCAAAGCAAGATGTGAGAATAAAGGAGCAGTTGACTCATTGCGCTTAGCCTTGAATCAGATGGGAATCCCAAGAGTCAGGTTAGGAAGAGAGAGGGTGGTCATAACAGTTACACTGTACACTCCTGGTGGGGGAGCTAGGAATGGTATCTTACCAGAGGGGTAATGACCAGGTGGGACAGCTCCAAGATGGTTGAGGCCTGGAGGAACCGTTCCAGGAGGATAAAGGTGCTCATGAGTACCAGTTGAAGGTAAAGGGCCAGGAGAAGAAGGTTCAGAAGGCTGATCAGAGGACATCATGAAAATCTGGTAATCGAGGGAACCAGATGGAAGCGGTTGAGTGGCCACATGTCCTTTAGGTGGTTGGGTAGCCACAAATCCCTGCTGAGGGAAGGATCGGTAAGCACAGCCGATTGACCCGGTGCAGGACTCGGAGGAATGGAAGGAATGGCTTGTTGTCCTCTCAATGTTTCTTGATACTCCCATAGTTGTCGCATCTGTGGCAGAACGGGACAATCATGCATATAATGACCATAAACACCACAACATGAACAAGGCTTGTTTGTACGAAGAGGCCTGTCCTGCTTGGGCTGAGTGCCTTGTTGCTGGTTTGTAGTGTTAGGAGCATTACCTTGATTAGGTCCAGAATTACCAGAGGCAACTTGATTTTTATTGCCTTTCATCTTTCTTATTGAGGGAGGAGGATTAGTCGTTCCCTACTATGCGTACACCTGCCCCAGAGGGGGTGGTGGTTGCTGTTGCGGGGGTTGAGAAGGCAAGGGAGGAGGAGGTGTTAATGTTGTAGGAGCTGGAGCACTAGTCTATGGATACGGATAATAAGGAGGTTGGATATTAGTGTGGCAAACAGGAGGTTGGGTAAAAGGAGGAGGCATGGCGTATCCTGGATATGTGCTACTGGGAGGGGGAAAAGTGTCGGAGGAGCTGGCCCCGCCTTGAGAGAAACCATAGCCCATGGGCGGTTGAGCATACGGATTAAAGAGAGCTCCAACGATACTGTCGGTGGCATGATATGCCCCCAGTGCGTTGGCACCACCAAGTCTAGGAAGATCAAGTAGAATGGTATAAGCATAACTCGATTGAGCATAGATCAAGTCATATTTTAACGCAATTTGGAGAGCGGCTTCTTCGGTTTGAGGAAAGTGCCATGTGACTTCTTTCCTAATAGGCGGCAAGAGAGTCTTAAGGAACCAGTCCATGTAGACACATTCTTTGAAGGGAGGGGCTCAACATAGGCTCCTTCTTCGCCGCCATTCCTGAACATGGTCGGAAAGGCGGGTCGCAGATGATTGATGGAAAGAGGTCAAGAGCTTGGTACCAGTGTCGTAACGTAGGGGAAGCTGGAAATAAGACAAAAAAGCCCGGGCTAGAGTCGCAAAGGTGGTATGAGAGGAAGGGGCCTGATCTACATACCACTTAGAAGCTTCACCTGTAAGCGTTCATTGGAACAACCGAAGACGAACAGAGTCATCGGTAATGGAATGAGACGAACACCACATGTGGAAAGATTGAACATGATTTGAAAGCTCTTGTCCATCAAGACCTTCAAACTTTGGGATGTCTAAATGGAGGTTTGTTGGCATAGCAGGCTAACTAGCATCATGGTGTATAGGGTCGTTTATCAATTGTTCAAAATCGGGGAGGCTAAGGGCTACCATGAAAGGGAGCAAGGGTGCAGCCGGGATAGTGTCTGTGGCGGTCCCACTAGTGGTATTTCTAGCAGGAGGGCTGGGGTTACCACCAGCATTAGATCTTGCACCAGACATAGTGAAGGTGTCAGGAGGAGAACCAAAGGCAGAATGAGAAGGAGAACCCAAACGACCAGAAGAAGAGTTGGTGTGCAGACTCGGTAGAGGACTAACTCGAACTCTATGTGGAGGAGTAAGTCTTCCAACCGGAAACTAACGATGAATGCCAAGAAGTATATGGGATAAACACCTTGGTGGGGCAATGGTGACAACACAAACATGGCACAAGGGAAAATGATACCAACAAGGGCAGCGAGGTGCAGGATCAAGTGATTACAATGTCGAAACAAGGGCAAAGAGGTGCAGGATCAAATTATTTCAATGTTTTAGAGTCTTTGCTTCGCGGTGTTAACCAAGCCCTTTTTCACTTAGGGTGTGTGTGTAAAAGTGTGTAAATTTTAATTTTTAAACCCAGACATTTGTAGAGAAAAAGAAAAAGTGTGTTGTATAGCTGCAAATAAACCTGTAAATGTCAGTATAGAAGCCTGCAAAAAATAAAATAAACAACTGATAATGCACCAATCTAAACCCAAGAAGGCGGGTCTCTCAACAACTAGTCTATAGGTGAGTAAAAAACTAATCAAAACACACTAAAAAAGGCTAACAGATCTAGGTTCAAGAGGGACAGAGATCTAAAAGACAAAATCTTCTGGAAATTGGTGCAGAAATAGCAACAGATCTGAGGAAAATTTGCTATAAAAAGAGGTGGTGAAAGGCTATCTCCAGGAGGGAAACAGAGTTATCCCTAAAGGAAAAACCCAAACAAAGCTGAGGGAGGAGATTTGGATGGATAAAAAGTTGATCTGAAGTGGATCTAAAGATGAGGTATCAAATCTGAAAAAATGGCTGAAGACTCTGAAATTTCAGACAACCTGCAATAGCAAACACTCTTCCACAAAAAGTGGAGGGTACTGAAGTCCTAGGGGGCTAGGTTCCCACTTATTTAAACGAAACAGAACAAGTACAGGTCCAAAACAGGTGGAGACGAAGGTCAGACAACCCTGAACAGAGGCTCGGCAAAACCCAGAAAACTTTTAGAAAAATCCCTATAAAAAGTCCAAGTCGCAGTTTTTTACCTGTTTTCAATAGAGATCACACTTTTTGGGCTGTAAAGTGTGCCTTGGAGGTCCAGATCACAGGTTTTGGGCTAAAAAGTGTTACCTGCACTACTGATACTCTCGGCGGTAGATTTTAGAAAAATTTGTCATCTCAGCTGCGGCTGATGTCTGTCACGTGCACAATGGGTCTGAAAACACACAGAAGTTAGAATTTTTATCATTTTAGGGTTTTATGGGTTAAAAACAACATCAAGAAAAGAAAAACAAGGGGCTGAAGAGAAATCCTAGGGCCTGAAGCAGTTGGATATGCAAGGATCAAAAAAACGACAGCGGTCATAATTGTAAATCCCCAGTGGAGTCGCCAGTTGTTAGTATGAATCTTGATTCGAAGTGTACAAAAAAATACCACTTTAGTTGTGCATAAAAAATAGCCCTAACATCAGAAATGACTGCTAATATATTTAGATCTGTAATTAGATGATCAAGACAAATGCTGCAAAAATCTAGATCTATACATTAGAATTCATTAAACAGTAGAAAAAATAAGATTTACTCCATAGATCCAATAGACAAGACAAGAATATATCCAATGAAATTTTTATTAATGGCACCTGGGAGGAAAACACAAGAGGGTGTTCCCTATTCTCCTCAATAGGATGGGTTCTTGTAAGTCATCAGCACTTCAGATTTAGAATTCCTCTCTCTTGATGGTGTAGAAAACCCAGACAAAAATGAAAAAATATGGCTATGATAATGGATCAATAGCCAAACCAAGAGTTGAGATCCAGAGTGATCTTTAGGCAACAAAAGGTGACAAATGAATGGGAAAACCCTTCTATTTATAACAAAATATTGAGTTAGTCTAGAGATTGGTGCATAATTAAAATATTATTAACCAAATCTAGATCCAACTTTTATGGAATGTTTTATTATATTTGTTGGAGGTAAAAGGAATTTGACTTGAGTCAAATCCCTTTATTTGTAAATAATAAATAAATAAATGATTTATTTATCATTTTAAGGGTGTGATTAAGTAATAATAAATAAATAAATGATTTGTTTATCATTTTAAGGATATGGTTGAGTAATAATCAAACAAATAATGATTTATTTAATTATTTAAGGGTGAACTAGTCATATTTAACAAAGAATATTATTTAAATAAGATTTAAACAATTATTCTTTAGAAAATAATAAGATAAATAATGATTTATCTAATTAATTTCCTTGTTTTGGGTTAAATATAACCAGAAATATTAATTAAACTATTGTTTAACTAATTATTTCTTGAGGAAAATCAAACAAATGTATATTTATTTAATATTTCCTTATGGGATTTCCTGTTTAGACCATAAACAACTTAATAAAGGTGATTTACTAAGTTATTTTCATAGTGAAAGCAATTTTACTTGGAGTAAAATTGGTCTTACATGGTGTACTTGGGTCCATCTAATGATAATAGGTTAGATGACCAAAAAATGATGTAACAGAAGGAATTTCGAGTTCAAATGTTGGTTGGTGGGACATGTTAGTGGAATTCGTTGCAACTGAGTGATACAAAGTTGTAACAGAGTTGGATGTGTAGTTATGTGAGTTGTAAAGTAGTTTAACTCAGTTAAGTGAGTTAAACTCAGTTGTGATAGTTGTAACTAGTTGTAAATAAAGATACACTAGTCAGAGATTAGTGAATTAAATATTAAATTAATTCACATGGAGTGATCTCACATGCAACTAAATATTTACTACTGTTAACTACATGCATGTCAGATCCAGTGGAGACCCAGTGGAGAGATAGGCGAAAGGGAAAGTTTGACTATCTGTTGTGACTATAGTGGTGCATTCAATGCAACTACACACACATTAGAGATGCCAATGAGGATTGCGCAGTCAAGGCAAGGCAAGATCAAATTCATTCAGGTATCTTCATCAGCAGGGATTGCACAGTGGAGGCGAGATGTCAGGAGGTAGTAAATTGGTGCATGTTTATACCGATTTTTGTATGATAGTGTGAGACGATTGTATGTTGTACTAAGAGCTCTTGGAATAGATTTTTGTATGAGATTGTTTCATGATCCATGATATATACATAATATATGATAGTGGGATTTTTAGCTTTATGCTTTCCTGGTAAAAACATATGTGTTATGTGTGATTGATATTTCTTCATCTGTTTGCAATTGGCGATTAAATTTCCACAAATTTTAAGTAGAAGGATTATGTATTTAACACTGGCACATAATTGCTAGATCAGGAGAATCCAGAAATACATAATTGTATTAAAAATTTCTATATGGTATCAGAGCAGTGTTATTCTTTTCTACATGGTATCGAAGCAAAGAAGATTGCAATATTGAAGAAGTAGTTGAGTTTGTTGGTGGAAACAATTCAAATTTGTTGCAATAATTTCTTGGTGCGACAGTTGAGTAAACATCGAAATGGCTTTAAAAGGTTTGTGGTTAGAGTATTCACTTGAGGGCAGCTCGAACTACATTGCATGGAAGGATAGGATGGAGGTGGTGCTTGAAGATAATGGCTTGAAGGAATTTAGCGACAGTGATGTTCCTAAGCCAAATTCGACAGATGTTGCATTACTTGACACATGGAAAAAGAAAGTAGTGAAGACGAGAAGGATTCTGTTGGAAGGTGTGAGAGACCATATTGTTCCTAGCCTTCATGGGAAATCCACTCCATTTGCAATGTGGAAGGCTTTGATGGATCTTTTCCAAAGCAGCAGCGACCATAAGAAATTGGCATTGAAGGATAAACTCAGAAAGATCAAGATGGAGAAGGGCGACAATATTCCTAAGTATCTCACAAAGTTTGTCCAATGTCGGGATGAACTAGGGAGTGTGGGAATCACTATTTCTGATGATGACTTGGTGAGTTTGGCTCTCTTGGGACTTCCTAAAAGTTGGCATAGTTATCAAGACTCTGTCAACGAATGGGAAAAACTTCCGGATTGGGAACGACTATGGTCGGATCTAGTGCAGGAGGAGTTTAGGTGGAACACCAGATATGGCTCTTCATCAAATTATGATGATGAAGAGGTTTGTGCTTTGGCTGCCAATGAAAGGAAAGGGAAGGGGAAGAAATCCCATTCAAAATCTGAGGCTAAAGGCAAGAAGCTGGATTTTTCCAAAGTAAAGTGTTTTCATTGTCACGAACATCGGAATCTTGCCACTAACTGCCCACAGAAAAAGAAGAACAAGAAGGCTACTGGAGCTGCTGCTGGTGAGGCCCTTGCCTCGCAATTTTAACTTTATTTCTCTTTCATTGCATGCTTGGTTTCAAGCGCAAAGGGATCTGTGTGGTATCCTAATAGTGATGCTTCCTTCCACATGATGGGAGATAAGGAGCTTCTCAGTGACTTGGAGGAGAAAGATCTCCATATGAATATAGAGATGGGCGACGATGGACAATACAGTGCGACCAGAATTGGTACCACTACCTTTGAGAGGGATTGAGGTAAATCATTTCTGTTGAAAGATGTTATAAATTTTCTATGTCTAAAGAAAAACTTGGTCTCAGTCACGATGTTGGAGGATAGAGGTTATGACATTGTTTTCAGCGGTGGAAAAGCTTTCCTACGACATAAAACAATGGGTCAACACAAAAGGATAGGGATTTGAGTTAGGAATCTCTACAAGCTAGAGGTAGATGGTTGCACTATAATGGTGGACAAAGAAGAAGAAGTGGTGAGCCGAGATGAGGGAAAATTATGGCATAGGCGATTGGGCCATCTTCACCATGGCACCCTAAAAATTTTGAAGCAGATTTCTACTGGACTTCCCAGGGGTACACTTGCGCAGTTAGATCAGTGCAAGTGATGTACTATGGGTAATTTTGTGAAGACCACCTTTCAGGAAAAGGAAAGTTGTGCTTCGATGATCCTGTAGAGAGTTCACACAGACGTGTGTGGGCCATTCACAGTTGCTTCAACCGCAAAACATAGGTATTATGTTATTTTTCTTGATGATTATTCTCATAGATGTTAGATCTTCTTCATGCAGAAGAAGGATCAAACATTATCAAATTTCTGTGAGTTTTAATCATTGGTGGAGAAAGAGTCGAGGAAGTAAGTGAAGACTCTACAGAGCGATAACGGTGGTGAATATATCTCGAACGAATTCAAAGACTTCTGTAGCAAAGAAGGAATTCGAAGAGAACTCATAGTGCCTCATAACCCACGGCAGAATGCGGTCACAGAGAGTAGGAACAGAATGATCGTGGGTGATGAATGAGCTACGCTGCATGATTAGGGCCTACCAATGCACTTGTGGGTCGAAGCATGCAACACTATATATGCAAAAAGTTTTCCTCATAGATTACTTGGCATGAGTACACCTAAAGAAGCTTTTACTAGTAAGAAACCGGATTTTTCTCACTTTAAGATTTTTGGCTCATCTGTTTATGTGCATGTGACCAAGAATGCCAGGAAGAAGCTGGATCCGAATGCTGAAGTTGGGATATTTGTGGGGTACACAGAAACACCCCCTAACTATCGTGTGTATTTTCCAAACAGTCGAATGACTGTTGTGTGACGGGATATAAAATTCAATGAGGAGAAATCCATGAAGTTGCCGCTTGAGCTGGCAGAAGGTGTACCACAGAAGCTGAGACATTGAAGCTTGATGCGGCACAAAATGTAGGAGTTCCTACTTCATAGCGCAAACAGAGATAGTCTCCTGACCGATTCACTAGATATATGTATCTCATGAGCAAATGTATTGTGACAAAGCCATATTCCTTTCAGGAAGCAGTGCAGGAGCCCACATCGGTAGATGAAATGGTGGAGGAGTATGAATCCATTATCAGAAACGTTGGTTGATAAATGAGTGGTAGGTTCAAGATGGATCTACAATGTAAAGAAAGTTGTTGATGGGAGTGATGAGGAGTATAAGGAAAGATTTTTGGCCCGAGGCTTCTCACAGATTGAGGGGATTGATTATGAAGAAACCTTTCCACCTGTCGCACAGTATTCTTCCATAAGGACCATCCTTGCTCTCTCAGTGCAGATGGGCTGGCACATTCATCAGATGGATGTGAATATTGTGTTCCTTAATGGCATCATTGAGGAAGAAGTGTACATTGAGCAACCCCAAGGATTTGAGATCTTCAGCAGCGAGTCGCATGTGTGAAGACTCAAAAGATAATTGTATGGGTTGAAGCAAGCATCTCGTGCTTGGTACACTCGGATCGACAGCTCTTTCACTGGACTTGGCTTCACCAAGAGTGAGGCGGATGCAAGCCTATACCATATTGTGGTGGAGGGTAAGATTTTAATCATTTTTCTTTATGTTGATGATTTAATACTAACTGGTGATGAGTAGCTGATACACTCATGCAAGGAGGACCTTGCAAAGGAGTTTGAGATGAAGGATATGGGCCTCCTTCACTATTTCCTTGGATTGGAAAAATGGCAGCTAGAAGGTGAACTGTTTGTGTCTCAAGGCAAGTATGCAAGGGAGATACTCGGTAAGTTTCACATGGAGGGATGCAAACCCATGGATACTCCTCTTCCAGGAAACTGGAGGAAAGAGGATGCTACATCGAGAGAGTTAGTGGATTCTACTGTCTATCGACAGTTGGTGGGTTCGCTTATGTGTTTAGTTAATACAAGACCGAACATATGCTATGCGGTGAACCAACTTAGTCAAGCGATAGTTAAGCCTACAAAGATCTTTTGGAAGGCAGGCAAGCATGTCATGAGATATCTCAGGGGCACATCTGATTATGTCTTATGGTACAAACAGACTGATGAGGTGAAGTTGCATGGCTTCATGGATGCAGATTGGACAGGCAGCCCAACGGATAGAAAGAGCACATCAGGAGGGATCTTCAGTATCAGATCTACAATTGTTTCTTGGTATAGCAGGAAACAGAGATCTGTGGCACTCAGTTCAGTAGAAGCAGAATACATGGCATCAAGTCAAGCTATATGTGAGGCTATCTGGATGAGGAAGATCCTCGTCAGTTTGTTCGGTTCTCATTTAGATCCTACAATGATTCATTGTGATAATAAAATTTACATTAAACTCTCGATTAATCCTATGTTTCATGATAGATCTAAGCATATAGATATCTGGTATTATCATATCAGAGATTTTGTGCAGTGGATGATCATGTTACTTTTGTACATTCCTATAGAAGATCAGGATGCAGATATTTTGACGAAGGCGCTTACCAGGAGCAAATTCGAATACCATAGAAACATGATCGGGGTGAAGGATAATCCCTTTCTTTTTGAGAGGGGGTGTTTAGATTCAAAAATATGATGATCCTATTGAAAATTAAGCACCTACACTAGGTGGAGCCCGCGGGCTATTTTTAGGTGATATGTCTATTTTTAGAATTTGGATAAAAGTCTATTTTTAGAAATAATCTATTTATAGATGGTTGAGAAAATTGCATGGATGGATAGGCATCTGTTTTTGGAATGCATGTGTGAAGTTGTTCCGTGGAATGCAAGTCTAAAAATAGAATGCATGTCGATTATTTTTAGCCCTTAACAATAATTAGACAATAAATAATAATCTATTCTCTTGAAGCACTTGATTTCATTTAACTAATGTGGAAAAACAGTTAACTGAAGGAATTTCTGTTTAAAAGGTTGGTTGGTGGGACATGTTAGTGGACTTCATTGTAACTGAGTGATACAAAGTTGTAACAGAGTTGGATGTGTAGTTATGTGAGTTGTAAAGTAGTTTAACTCAGTTAAGTGAGTTAAACTCAGTTTTGCTAGTTGTAACTAGTTGTAACTAAAGATACACTAGTGAGAGATCAGTGAATTAAATGTCAAATTAATTCACAGGGAGTAATCTCACATGCAACTGAAGATTTACTATTGTTAACTACATGCATGTTAGATCCAGTGGAGACCCAGTGGAGAGATAGGTGAAGGGACAATTTGACTATCTGTTGTGGCTATAGTGGTGCATTCAATGCAACTACACACACATTGGAGATGCCATTGAGGATTTTGTAGTCAAGGCAACGCAAGATCGAATTCATTCAGGGATCTTCATCAGCAGGGATTTCGCAGTGGAGGCAGGTTGTCAGGAGGCAGTAAATTGGTGCATGTTTATGCCAACTTTTGTATGACAGTGTGAGACAACTGTATATTGTACTGATAGCTATTGAAGTAGAGTTTTGTATGAGATTGTTTCATGATCCATGATATATACATAATATATGACAGTGGGGTTTTTAGCTTTATGCTTTCTTGGTAAAAACATTTGTGTTATGTGTGATTGTTCTTTCTTCATGTGTTTTCAATTGGCGATTAAATTTTTGCAAAGATTTAAGTAGAAGGATTTTGTATTTAACAGTGGCCTATAATTGTTAGATCAGGAGAATCTGGAAATGCATAATTGTATTAAAAATTTATACATTAGATACTTGCTATGAGTACACCAGAGGAGGCTTTTTCTGGTAAGAAACTTGATGTTTCATATTTTAAAAGTTTTGGCTCATCTTTCTATGGGCATGTGACCAAATATTCCAGGAAGAAGCTCGAACCAATAGCTGAGATTTGGATATTTGTGGGGTACACAGATACTCCCCATAACTATTGAGTGTATTTTCCAAATAGCAAGACGATTATTGTGAGACGGGATATAAAATTTGATGAGGAGAAAGCCATGTTATTGTCCCTTGAGAGGGAATTGGATTTGCATGCAAATGAGGAACTCTTGGTTCCAAAGAATGAACCTCAAGATGTGGAGTAGCCACATGTGAAGGATCATCAAGTGGCAGAAAACACTCATGCAGAGTCATCCACCATAAATGGTAGAAGGTGCACCACAGAAGCTGATAGATTGAGACTTGATGTGACAGAGCATGTAGGAGCACCTACTTCACTGCGTAGATAGAGACGGTCTCCAGACAGGTTTACTGGATACATAACTCTTATAAGCAATTGTATTGTGACAGAACCATCCTCCTTTGAGGAAGCAGTGCAGTAACCAATTTGGGTTGACGCTATGGTTGAGGAGTATGACTCCATCATCAAGAACAGTGCATAGAATTTGTCCCAAAACCGGTCAGAAAATTAGTGGTTGGATCTAGATGGATCTATTAGTTGAAGCAGGCAGAAGATGGGAGTGTGGAGAAGTAAAAGGCTAGATTTGTAGCCCGGGGATTCTCAGAAGTTGAAGGGAATTACTATGAGTATACTTTTCCACCAGTTACAAGGTACTCATCGATTAGATCTATCCTTGCACTGTCAGTGCAAATAGGGTGGCAGATACATCAGATGGATTTGAAAACTGTGTTTCTCAATGGATTTATTGAGGAAGAACTGTACATAGAGAAGCTAGAAGGTTTTGAGATCTTTGATAGTGAGTCACATGTGTGCCGACTCAAGAGAGCATTGTATGGGCTGAAGCAAACACCTCATGCTCGGTATACTAGAATTGACATCTATTTCACCGGGTTGGGCTTCACCAAAATTGAAGTGGATGTGAACCTGTACCAGATTGTGGTTGATGGTAAGCTCTTGAATATCGTAATTTATGTTTATAATCTAATTTTGACAGGTGATGAGCAGTTGATAACTTATTGTAAGGAGGATCTTATAAGGGAGTTTGAAATGAAGGACATGGCACTCCTTCACTATTTCCTTGGTTTGGAAATATGCCAACGGGATGGTGAGCTATTTTTTTCTCAATGCAAGTATGCCAAACAGATTCTAAGTAAGTTTAACATGTAGAGTTGTAACCCCATGGAGACTCCTCTTCCAGGAAACTGGAGAAAGGAGGATCCTACTTCTGGATAAGTAGTGGATGATACTATTTACTGACAACTAGTGGGTTCACTAATGTACTTGGTGAACACCAAACCAAACATTTGCTACACAGTTAACTAGCTGAGTCAAGCTATGGTTAAGTTGACCAAGCTTTAGATCCTGCCTTCCAAAATAGCTTGGTCGGCTTAACCATAGCTTGACTCAGCTAGTTAACTGCATATAAAATGTCTGGTCTAGTGTTCACCAAGTACATTAGCGAACCCACTAGCTCCCTATAAACATTAGTGTCCACTACTTATCCTGAAGTAGGATCCTCCTTCCTCTAGTTTCTTGGAAGAGGAGTCTCCATGGGTTTACAGCTCTCCATGTTAAACTTACTCATAATCTCTTTGGCATACTTGCCTTGAGAAACAAATAGCTCACCATCTCGCTGCCATATTTCAAAACCAACTAAATAGTGAAGGAGTCCCATGTCCTTCATTTCGAACCCCCTTGTAAGATCCTCCTTACAAGAAGTTATCAACTGCTCATCACCTGTCAAAATTATATCATCAACATAAAGTACGATAATCAAGAGCTTACCATCAGCCACAATCTGGTACAGGTTCATATCCACTTCACTTTTGGTGAAGCCAAACCCGGTGAAATAGTTGTCAATTCTAGTGTACCAAGAACGAGGTGCTTGCTTCAGCCCATATAGTGCTCTCTTGAGTTGTAACACATTTGACTCACTCTCAAAGATCTTGAAACCTTTTGGATGCTCTATGTACACTTCTTCCTCATTAACTCCAATGAGAAACGCATTTTTCATATCCATTTGATGTATCTGCCACCCCATCTGCGCTGAGAGTGCAAGGATAGATCTAATCGATGAGTACCTCGCAACTGGTGCAAAAGTCTCCTCATAGACAATCCCTTCAACTTGTGAGAATCCTCGGGCTACAAATCTAGCCTTGTACTTCTTCACATTCCCATCTACTACCTGCTTCACCTTATAGATCCAAGCACTGATTTTCTGACCGATCTTGAGACAACTTCCCATGTATTGTTCTTGACGATGGATTCATACTCCTGAACCATAGCATCAACCCAAATTGGTTGTTGCACTTCTTCGTCAAAGGAGGATGGTTTTGTAACAATACACTTCCTCATAAGATCCATGTATCTAGTAAACCTATTTGGAGACTGTCTATGTCTGTGCATTGAAGTAGGTGCTCCTACATGCTCTGCCGTATCAAGTCTCAATCTATCAGCTTCTATGGTGCACCTTCTACCATTTCTGGTGGGTGGATCTGCATGACTGTTTTCTTCCACTCCATGATCCTCCGCATGTGGCTACTCCACATCTTGAGGTTCATTCTTTGGAACCAAGAGCTCCACATCTACATGGAAATCTAGCTCCCTCTCAAGGGACAATTGCATGGCTTTCTCCTCATCAAATTTTATATCCCGTCTCACAACTGTCATACTACTATTTGGAAAATACACCCGATAGTTGTGGGGAGTATTAGTGTACCCCAAAAATATCCCAATCTCAATTTTTTCTTCGTGCTTCTTCCTGAAATATTTGGTCACATGCACATAGAAAAATGAGCCAAAACTTTTAAAATATGAAACTTCAAGTTTCTTACTAGAAAAAGCCTCCTATGGTGTACTCATGCCAAGTATTCGATGAGGACTATGGTTTTGCACAAATATCATTGTGTCGCATGCCTCCGCCCACAAATGAAACGGTAGACCTTGATCATGCAACATCGCTCGAGTTGCACCCACAATTATTATGTTCTTTCTTTTTGCGACCCCATTTTGTTGTGGGTTATGAATCGCAATCAACTCTCTCTAAATTCATTCTTTGCTACAAAATTTTTTTAATTCATCATGACATGTACTCACCACCATTGTCACTCCTAAGAGCCTTCACATGCTTCCCCGTGTCTTTCTCCACCAATGCTTTGAACTCAACAAATTTTGAGAACGTCTGATATTTCTTCTACATGAAGTACATCCAACACTTTCTAGAAAATTCATCAACAAAGATCACATAGTACCTGTGATTTTTTTTGAAGGTGTAGAGAATGGTCCACACATGTGCCATAACTCACCCTCATCCCGGCTCATCACTTTTTCTGTCTTACCCATCAATTTTGCACAGCCATCTACATCAATTTTATAGAGATTCTTCACGGGAATTCCAATATTCTTGGCTTGTCCTGTAGCTTTGTGTCGAAGGAAATTTTTCCCTTCACTGAAAACCACATCATAGCCTCTATCCTCCAACATTGCGACTGAAATTAAATTATTTTTCAAGCCCGCTACATCCATTACATATTTTAATAAGAAGGGTTTACTTGAATGTCTCTGGAAAGTAACTGTACCAATCCTGATAGAACTGTACCACCTATCATCACCCATTTCGATATGCATTTGGAGGTCCTTCTCCTCCAAGCTACTGAAAAGTTCTTTGTCTCCCGTCATGTGGAAAGATGCACCAATATCTAAGTACCACACTGATCCCATTGCACTTGACACCATGCATGCAATGAGCGATGAGTCAAACTCAAATTGCCAGGCCAAAGCCTCACAACCTGTAGATCCTGAACCCTTCTTGTTCTTCTTATTTTGTGGACAATTAGAAGCATAATGACCATGCTCGTGACAGTGAAAACATTTCAATCTAGACATGTCGCGCTTCTTGCCTTCTTTTCCAGACTCAGATTTGGAAAAGGATTTCTTTCCTTTCCCTTTCTTCACCTTAGCAGCCAAAGAATAATTTTCTTCATCATCTGTCTTAGATGAAGATCCATCCCTGGTATTCCGCCTAAATTCTTCTTGCACAAAATCCGACCAAAGTCGTTCCCAATCTAGCATCTTCTCCCTCCCATTGATAGAGTCAGGATAACTATGCCTACTCTTGGGAAGGCCTAGAAGATCTAGGCTCACCAATTCATCATCCACGACAGTAATTCCAACACTCCGAAGCTCCTCCCGACATTGGACAAACTTTTTTAAATATTTCGGAATAGTGTTGCCTTTCTCCATTTTGATTTTCCTGAGCTTTCCCTTTAGTGAAAATTTTCTATGATCATTACTGCTCTGAAACATATATGTCAAAGCCTTCCACATTTCATATGGTGTTTCTTTTCCATGGAGACTTGAGACAATGTGTTCTCGTACTCCCTCCAATAAGATCCTCCTCACCTTTGCAACCTTCTTTTTCCAAGAAACAAGATTTGCGGAATTTTTTGCAGCGAGTTTGTGAATGTCATTATCAATGAATTATTTCAACCCATTGTCCTCCAGTACTACCTAAATCATGTATTTCCACACAATATAATTGGAACTTCCCTCGAGTGCATACTCTAATCTCAAGCCATTTCGATCCTGATCCGCCTATCGCACCAAGAATACTTTTGCAAATTCAAATTCTATTCAGTCACATACTCAATTTCTTCTCCACTATATTGATTTCTTGTGCTTTGATACAATGTAGAAATTATAAAAACAATATGTATATCAATGGATTAAATCTGATCATGCAATCTACTAAAGCAAGATGTTAAATCCTTGTACAAATCAATTGCAGAAAAATAAACATGATCGCCAATCGCAACAAGTAAAGAAAGAAGCAAATCAAACCATAACACAGATATTTTCCTGGGGAAATATTGTTGCTCAAAAACCCTCTATATTCTACTGTATATTCACCATGGAATAATGAAAAAATTACAATGCACTCTTCTCACAAGAATATCTTACACTGTCACAACCGTCTCACACTGACTCGGACAAAATCGACCAACACTTAGCCAATTTCCTGCCTCTAATCATCCTTCCTTGCTTGTGAAATTCATGTGGAATTAAATCCCTATTCTTTAGGAATTTCAGCCTTCCAAAACTGCGCAATTCTCATGGGAAATCCAATGGATGTCTTGTTGCATGCGGGCATACTTCTAATGATACAACTGATAGTTAACGTCCCTTTAACCTTTGTCTCAACTGGGTCTCCACTGGAACTGACATGCATGTAGCTATTAATAATAAATCTTCAGTTGCATGGAAGATCACTGCATGTGAATTAAATCTGATGTAATTCACACTATCTCTCACTAGTGCAACAAATAGTTACAACTAGTCCAACTGACTTTAACTCAATAAATTGAGTTAACTGATTTCTCATGCATTAAACTAAGGCACTAACTGTAATTCGAACTCCATAACTAATCAAATCAACCTACATGCCTCACCAACCACCCTCAACTCAAAATTCATGAGCTAACTGAGTTTATCACACTCAGTTAACTATTACAAGTGATTATGAGATAAGATTACATTTTATTTTCCAATTTAATTAAGGGAAAAATAAATTAGACACACATTTCTTGTTTACTTTTCAACGCAATATAATGCCTTCATTGATGATAACTAAAGGAAAGTAATATTTAAGGTTGATGGCTTGAGCCCTATAGTAATATTAAAGGAATAGGATGGCTCCATAATATATAGGAAGAAAGAAGCTCAATATGATTAAATATAAAGGAGGAGTCACGCAACTACTACTTGAAGATCTCCATGAAGAACTAGTAGCATATATGTTTATGAAGACAAGCTAAAGAGCTTGTCCTTATAACTTCCCAATTGAAAGGAAGTTAGGAATCTCCTCTACATTTGAAAGGGAATAAGAAGTCACCTTACATAATTGTGAAGGAGAAATAATATATACCCTAAACAAAGGGGAATCAGGATGCTCTCTCTAATTTGAGAGAGAGTGACATTAAAATAATCATATTCTCCATGTGCCATGCACTAGACCAGGACTAATCATCTTAAGTATTAGTAAGTGCATTAGGAAGGAGAATGGAGAACTAGATAAGCATCTAATATTAATACTCCTTCAAGATATAAAATCCAAGATAGGAAGTAGTCTTGTTGACCAACACTCTTTGAGGATTGGATAGGTATCCAAGACCAGAGTGGCTGAAGAGGACCAATATTCTTTAAGGATTGGGAATCCAAGATAAGAATAGTCCCAAAAGGATATACCTAGTGAACATTTAGATGGAATATGTACCTTCATAAGTAGTGTGGTATCTCACGTAAAACCTCTCCGTATTATGCTCTGACATGAGAAGAGCATATAAAGTTAAGGCCTTACTATGTTTACAACTTTGGTCATGATATGTATGCTTAAATATGGCTTACTAATCCGACTCTTCTTATGAGAAATCTTCAGTTCGAGAAAATCCTTGTAACAGTTGTACAATTATGAATACCTCCCTAGATAAGAGGGAGTGTTGGAAAATGTAACTAGTTTTGGTCTCCATAATTTTCATTGTACTCATGCCATTATGCATATATTATGTTACAAGAAAAAGAAGAAAAATATTTTTTTATGCATGGGTTTCATGCTTCATTTTATTGGTCAACTAGGTCAAGCATGCATTTCATGCTCCTAGGGTTTTTCAAGTAAAAAATAATATGTTTCTTGAGTCAAGAGAGCCTTTTTCATTTCTCTAAAACCCTAATGGTAAAGTTGTAACATGTAAAATATATTAATTATGAGTCTAGGAATTCAAATAATCCTCCAAGCTCAAATCAACCCTATCTGTGAGAAGTCAGCCTAAAGAGGCCTAATTCGATCATAAGAGGAGTAGATATATAGAAGGGATTTCGACCTAATTTACATACACTTATATAAGTCTATCTCAAGCAAAAATAAAAAGGAGAAAGAAGAGAGAAGGTCTAGGAGAAGGAAGCATTTGAAGAAGAAATCAAAAATCTGAAATTTATGACTATTTTCTCTCACACATTAGAAGAATTATGGTTTCTACAGCTACTAGAAGGCTGAGAATTTCAAGTCTAATATAGAGCTCCAAAACTATAATTTGACCTAGTTTGACTTTCTTTGACTTTGAATACCTTGATTTTCTTGAGGAAGAATCTCTTGGAAGGTTGACACATAAAGAAGGCTAGGGTTTCTTCTATCTACAAGAGGGTTAATTTGCAGATCTGAAGTAGAGGATCGAATATTGTAATTAAAGTAATTCAAGGGAGATTTGACTCACGTTGACCTTGAAGGATTTAACTTGGTTGAGGAAGGATTTATAGAAGCTTTTATTCATTTCTTAGAGGAGGTCTTGACTTTGGTATTTGGCTCTTAGTTTTCTCATTTGAATGGATTCTATAAGAAGAGAAGGAATTCTTAATGGGTTTTCCCCTTGGAGGGGTATTTCCCTGGCTTGGAACTTACTTCTTCTTTCTATTGTATTTATGTTTTATGCTTTTGATAATTGTTTGATGAAATTAATCTAACAAATAATAAGAATAATCTAACTAAAGATCACAAGAAATTAATAAGGATGAGGAGAAAAATTTAAATATCTTCTCTACTAGACTCTACAACAAGGGGAAGAAAAAAGGGGATATAATATGGTTATTGTCTTCTTAAAAGTACATGGCGAGAGTAAGAAAAACAAATTTTAATAATGTGAAAATAGTAGCAAGATCAATATGGCCAAGTGATGGAGTTGGCATCTATGACCTACAATTTTTGGAACCAATGTTTGGCAGTGTTGCCATGAATGCCGAAGCAGGATATTTTTTAGAAAAGTGTTTTCAATGATGTCAATTCTAGTCATTAATTTCAAATTAAGAAGTGAATATTGTAGAAATACCTAAATAGATTCAACTCATCTTGTAATGCACTAAAACAAAATAATAAATCAATCTACAATTTGCGGAAACCAAATTCGATCGCACAATCACATAATAAGAAAGAGAAAGAATTTATCAATCACACAACACAAGATGTATCCGGGGAAAGCAACTACTCAAAACCCACTATCTGTATATTTCATAAAGTCAAGATCGTGAAACAATACAATGTTATTTCCCTTCATGAGAAACCTATGCACTCCCCTGATTGTCTCACTCTGATCTAGGAAAAATTGATCTAATACCTAAAAAATTCTCTGCCTTTGTCTAACCAACCTTTCTTATGCATTCTTGGAGGAATTTTGGCCCTATTTATTAGGAAATTCCCAATAACTGATTGCACAATTCCTTGAAGGAATCTTGATGACCTCATGAATGACCTGTACAATTTTCTAATTATACAACTGATAGTTATCTTCCCTTTAACCCCAATCTCAACTTGACCTTCCTTAGAACTAACATGAAACAACTATTTATAGTGAATTATCAGTTAACTAATTGATCACTACTTGTGAATTAAATCATATTTAATTCACTCAACCTATCAGTAGCTCATCTCTCCATTAGAACTAGTTAAACTGGTTTTAAATCAAACAATTGAGTTAACTAGTTACATCTCACAAATCACTGCAACTAGACCCCCTAAGAGTTAGGGAGACCTCTACATGCCTCCAATTTGACCCTACACTCGAATTTACTAAGCTAAATAAATCTTACTAACTTATTTAACTCATACAAGTTGTTATAAGATGTGGAATTACAATTTCCTTCTAAATTAATTAAGGGAAAATTAATTAGAAGCCATTTCTTGTTTCCATTTCAACACTCCCCCTTAACAAGAAAGGGATTGTCTGCTACCCCGATCCTGCCTCTTTGGAACTCTAATTTTCTTCTTTCTAGTTCCTTTTTCAATATTTTTGCATCCTTCTCCTATGTGGGAATGTACTACAATGACATAATATACCGCTACACACAATCTCTGAGATGGTGATATCGGATATCAATATGAGTGGACTTGTCATGAAAATTTGGATTAACCGAGAGTTTTATGAAACTTGGGTTATCATAATATATCACCATCAGATCCATCTGTTGACCAAAAAAACCAACAAGTATCTTCCTCATCCAGATGGCCTCACATGATGCCTGGTTGGTCGCCATTTACTCTACATCTACTGAACTGAGTGCAACTTATCTCTGTTTCTTGTTGTACCAGGAAAATTCTACTGATCATATGTTGACGATGCCCCCTTATGTGCTCTTCTTGTCAGATGAAATCCTTTCCCAATCTGCATCAGTGAAGCCTTGAAACTTCAATCCCTATATTCATATGTGCCATAGCCCATACTCTGCAATACCTTTGAGGTATCTCGACACATGCCTGCATGCTTTCCAAAAGAGCTTGGAAGGCTTAAACATAGCTTGACTAAGCACGTTAACTGCATAGCATATATCTGGCCATGTGTTCATCAAATACATGAGTGAACCAACAAGGTGCTTGTGAACAATAGCATCTACTACCTCACCTGAAGTAGCATCCTCCTTCCTCCAGCTTCCTACTAGACGAGTCTCCATGTGTTTTTTGTCCTCCATGTGCAACTTCCTAAGGATCACATTGGCATACTTGCCCTGAGAGACAAATAGCTCCCCGTCTATTTTCCATATTTCCAATCCCAGTAAATATTGCAAAATCCCCATGTACTTCATCTCATATTCTCTTGCAAGATACTCTTTACAAGACTTGATGAGCTTCTCATCACCTGTCAGTATCAGATCATCGACATAAAGTAAAATAATCAAAATCTTACCATCTACAACAATATGATATAGGTTTTCATCTTCTTCGCTCTTGGTGAATCCCAACCTGGTGAAATAGTTGTCAATCCTGGTGTACCAAGCACGAGGTGCTTGCTTCAGCCCATATAGTGATTGTTTGAGTATTCACACATGTAAATCCTTATCTAAGGTCTCAAAACCTTCTAGTTGCTCAATGTATACCTCTTCCTCAATCACCCCATTGACTGTTGGAAATTGGGTTCAACGCTCCTCGTGTGTTTCGCAACATGGACTAACCACCTCTCGTGGATCCTAACTCTGGTGAATGTAGCGAAGACTAACGCCTGCGGGTTTTGGTCTAACGAAAATCGTGATCCCAACAAGTGGTATCAGAGCAACAAGTCTCGGGTTCGAAACTCACTCAACTCTCGTTCGGGGGGAGATTGTTGGAAATTGGGTTCAATGCTCCCCGTGTGTTTCGCGACATGGACTAACCGCCTCTCGTGGGTCCTAAATCTAGTGATTGTAGCGGAGACTAATGCCTGCAGGTTTTGTTCTAATGGCAATCGTGATCCCAACATTTACCAAGGTTGTCTTCACATCCATATGATGTATCTTCCATCCCATTTGCACTGAGAGTGCAAGGATGGATCTCATTGATCGTTACCTTGTGACTGGTGCAAAAGTCTCATAATAGTCAATCCCATCCACTTGAGAGAACCCTATGGACACAAACCTGGCCTTGTGCTTCTCCACACTCCCATATGTTGTGTCCTTCACCATGTAGATCCACCTGGATCCTACAACTGACTTCCCCTCTGGTCCTGGGACAAATTCCCATGAAATGTTTATCATAATGGAGTCATACTCCTCAACCATGGAATCAACCCACACTGGTTTTTTCACTAATTCCTCAAAATACAATGGTTCTATATCTATACCTCCACTCAGAACAGCCATATATCTAGTGTATCAATCTGGGGACCTTCTTTGTCTGCATTGTGATATGGGTTCTCCCACATTCTCTCTCGCATCTAGCAACAACATGTCAGCCTCTCTGGTGTGCTTCCTTCCATCTCTGGTGGATGGCTCTGCATGAGTGGGGTATTCCACTCTCTCTTCCTTTGCTTGTGGCTACTCCACATCCTGAGGTTCTTCTTTGGAGCCAAGAGCACCTAAACTGCATGCAACTAGAGCTCCCTCTCAAGGGAAATTCACATGGCTTTCTCTTCATCAAATTTTACATCTCTTCTGACCAATGTCATCCTGTGTGCTGGAAAGTACACCCGATAGTTGTGATGTGTATCAGTGTACCCCACAAATATCCCTAACTTTTTTTTTCTCTCTAGCTTCTTCCTCGTATCTTTGGTCACATGGAAATAAAATAATGAACAAAAAAATTTAAAATGTGACACATTTGGTCTCTTACCTAAAAAAATTATCCTTCGGTATACTCATCCCAAGTATCCGATCAGGACTTCTATTTTGCAAAAATATTTTTGTATAGCATGCTTACACCCATAGATGCAATAGTAGGCCCTGATCATGCAATATAGCTCATGTTTCTTCCACAATAGTTCTATTCTTCCTTTTTGCAACTCCATTCTGTTGTGGGTTATGAGGTGTTATCAATTCTCCTTGAATTCCTCTCAGACACAGAAGTTCTTGAATTCATTATAAATATATTCTTCACCATTGTCACTCGTCAAATCCTTCACCTTATTCCTTGTATCTTTCTTTACAAGTGCCTTGAACATCACTAAACTTTGAGAACATCTGATGTTTCTTCTACAGGAAGATAATCCAATGCTTTCATGAAAAATCATCTACAGAAATTGCATAATACCTATGTTTTGTTGTGGAAGTTGTCATGAACAATCCACATATGTATGATTAAAATCTCTCAAGGATCTCCTTTGCTCGAATTTCCTCATCCTGAAAGGTGGATTTGGTATACTTCCCCAATGTACACCCTTTCGATGTATCTATCTGCGCAAGTGCACCCTTTAGAAGTCCTATATAAATCTGCTACATGATCTTCAAAGTGCTATGGTGTAGATGGCCCAAAATCCTGTGCCATAAATCACTAATGTATTTCCTCTCTACCTTCTCTAATTTTGTGCTCAATGCATCACAGATTTCTACATCCAATTTGTAGAGGTTCTTTACTCGAACCCCAATATTTTTCACCTTTCGTGTAGCTTTGTGACAAAAGAACACCTTTCCTTCACTAAATATCATATCATAGCCACGGAATTCCAAAATAGTAACAGAAACCAATTCTTCTTTAAGCCAGGAACATACATGACATCTTTTAATGTGAGAGGATTACCTGACTCCCTCTAAAAATTAATTGTACCTACTCTGGTAGCGCTATACCTCTCGTCATCTCCCATCTTGATGTGCATCTGGAGATCATTCTCCTCCAAGCTATTGAAGAACTCTTTGTTATCGGTCATATGGAACGAAGCTCCACTATCTAATTACAACAAATAACCCATCGCTATTGACACCATGCATGCGATGAGACTGAAATCCAACTCAAACTATGAAGCAAGTGCTTCACCCGTTGTTCCTCCTGAGTCCTTCTCATTGGTCTTCTTGTGTGGACAAACTTTAGCATAGTGTTGAAGCTCATGATAGTGAAAAAATTTTACCTTTGACAAGTCTCGCTTCTTGCCTTCCTTACCTAAATATGATTTGGAATGGGATGCCTTCCCTTTCCTTTTCCCTTTCTTCACATTTCCAGCGAAGGCAAAATTATCCTTATCATCAGTCTTTAATGAGGATCCATATATGGTGTTCCGTTGAATCTCTTCTTGTACCAATTCATACCACAATCAATCCCACTTTGGTAGCTTCTCCCTCCCATTCACAGAGTCCTAGTAGCTATGTCATCCCTTGGGAAGGCCTAGAAGTGCTAGTCTCACCAAATCATCATGGGAAACAATTACCCCAACACTTCCGAGCTCATAATAACATTGACTGAACTTTGTTAAGTATTGTTGGATCGTGTCACACATCTCCATCTTGATATTTCTGAGATTGTCTTTCAATGCCAGCTTCTTCTAGTTGTTGCTATTCTGAAACAGATTTGTTACGAACTTTCACATAGCATATGGAGTTTCATTTCCATGGAGGTTCGAGAAAATATGATCTCAAACTCCTTTTAACACAATCCTTCTCGCCTTTGCCACATTATTCTTCCATGCATCAAGAAGTTGATCATCTATTGTTGTGAGCTGGTGTTGAAGAGGTAAATCCCCTCTGCGGACAGAGGTGATCCCTACTAGCCCAGAATGGGTCTAGCAACAATCATCAAATGCTACAGCACAAGTTCCTAATTGCGAATAAACATACCAACAATGGAGGCCTACCTGGAGTCCAATGCTATGATTCGTAGAAGAGACAGCGTTCCCGTTCCTCTGCCTTGGCAGATCACAATCCCCATGATCTCCGTGGATGGACACCTACACATGCAAGAAACAACACAAATACAAGCATAAAATCCAGAATATGCAACTATATATCAGTCAGAAAGGATATAACTCATCATTAACATAAGTGAAAAATAGAGTGGAACCATAACCAGTAGTCATTCATTAATAAGCAATCGAAAGAGAGTACAACCAATGTTCTGACGCTGAGGTCTCCTTCGAAGGGGTCTCCAGTCGTACACGTCTCGCAAAGCCTGCCAGGGATGGGACAAGCCTCTCTTAGAGTCTCTCGACGATAGTCTCCTTGCTTGAGTTTGGCCTTAAGGGAAGAATGAGGGCTCTTGCAGCATTAAGGCTCTTGGGAATTTGAGAGCTTGGAGATTCAAAACTTGGGCACTTCAAGACTAGCTTGCAATGGCAATGAGCTAGCTTTTATAGATGGAGGAAGGGGAGTTGGGATCCCTATAATTGTGGGATTGGCCCTATCTTCAAGGAAGCTTCCATGAGAGGTGGCAAACCACTTCCCTTTCATGGAACTCCCGGAGCCAAACCTCCCAACTCAAGATAGATAGCAGTTTATGAGTCTGTTGAAACGAAACTTCCGCCATTCTTATTTAAAAAACACTCCTTAAATTGGCTGGCGCAATTGCGACTCTGGGACAGAGCGCCAGTTGGCGCGGCCTCTTTGTAGGATTTTCCTCATTGGCGCGAGTGTTGAACCGGATACCCGTGCCAGTGCAAAAAGGGATGTTTTTATGGTTTTTTGCAAGGAGATGTCTTCAGGGAAATTGAAGCTCATATTTAGAGGAATGCAATGATAGTGGTTTCAAGGCATGACATTGCTCACAGGTCACATAATGGGCCCTCCAATGTGCGGGATGGGGAATGGTAGGGACGGTGACAAATTATTGTGTAACAGCTGGGTAATATCATTGTTTATGAGTGCCTTTAGTCTGTTGTCCTCTACCACTTCCTCCATAATTTCCTGCCATGCTATGTAATTCAAATTTCCCTCGAGTGCATATTCGACTCTCAAGCCATTGAAAGATATTTTGATTTGTTTTTGGTTCTAAAGAATAAATCTGCAAATTCGATGTACCTATTTATACAAACTCTGGCTCTTCTCTTATATTGTGATTCATATTCTGATACCATGTAGAAATATCCAAATGCATTCAACTGATATTGTAATTTACTAAAACAAAATAATGAATCAATATATAACTTGAGAAAACCAAATTCAATCTCACAATCACATACCAAGAAAGAGAAATAATCTATCAACCGCACAAAGCAAGATGTATCTGGGGAAAGAAACTTCTCAAAACCCCGCTATCAGTATATTTCGTAAATTCAAGGCCATGAAAGAATACAACTTTATTTCCCTTCCTGAGAAACCTTTGCACTCTGCTAATTGTCTCACTCTAATCTAGGAAAAATTAGTCCAATACTTAACCAATTCTCAACCTTTGCCTTACTAGCCTTGCTTATGCATTCTTGGATTAATTTTGGCTCTATTAATTAGGAAATTCCCATGAAGAGATTGTGCAATTCCTTCAAGGCATCCTAATGACCTCATGCATGACCTGTATGATTTTTTAATTATACAACTGATAATTATCTTCCCTTTAACCCCAATCTAAACTAGGCCTTCCTTAGAACTGACATGCAACATCTATTTATTGTGAATTATGATTTAATTGATTCATAACTACTTGTGAATTAAGTCATATTTAATTCATTGGATGTATCACTAGCTCATCCCTCAGTTAGAACTAGTTAAACTAATTTTAACTCGGATAATTGAGTTAACTAATTACAACTCACAAATAACTGCAACTGGACCCCCTTAAAGTTAGGGAGAACTCTAGATGCCTACAATTTGACCCTCAACTCGAATCAACTGATAAAAATAAGTCTTACTAACTCAGCTAACTCGTACAAGTTGTCATAAGAAGTGGAATTATAATTTCCTTCTAAATTAATTAATGGAAAATTCACATGAAAATGGCAACAAGAAATGGCTTCTAAATTAATTTTCCCTTAATTAATTTCGAAGGAAATTGTAATTCCACATCTTATGGCAGCTTGTACGATTTAACTGATTTAGTAAGACTTAGTTAGCTCAGTCAATTCGAGTTGAGGGTCAAATTGGAGGCATCTATATTTCTCCCTAACTTTAAGGGGGTCCAGTTGCAGTTATTTGTGAGTTGTAATTATTTAACCAAATATTTGAGTTAAAATCAGTTTAACTCGTTCTAACTCAGAGATGAGATATTGATAGGTCCAATGAATTAAATCTGATTTAATTCACAAGTAGTGATCAATCAGTTAACTTATAATTCTCTATAAATAGATGTTTCATGTAAGTTCTAAGGAATTCCTAGTGGAGATTGGGGTTAAAGGGAAGATAATTATCAGTTGTATAATTATAGAATTGTACACGTCATTAAGATGCATTAAAGTAATTACACAATCAATTATTGGGAATTTCATAATTAATAGGGCCATAATTCCTCCAAGAATGTGTAATCAAGGTTGATCAGACAAAGGTTCAGAAATGGTTAAGTATTGAACCAATTTTTCCTAGATCAAAGTGAGACAATCAACAGAGTGCAGAGGTTTCACAGGAAGGTAAATTACATTGTATTGTTTCATGGTATTGACTTTATGCAATATAAATATAGTGGGATTTTGAGTAGTTACTTTCCCCGGATACATATTGTGTTGTGCGATTGATAGATTATTTCTATTTCTTGTTATGTGATTGTGCGATCGAATTTGGTTTCTGCAAATTGTAAATTGATTTAGTATTTTATTTTATTACACTACAAGATCAATTGAATATATTAAGATATTTCTACATTGTATTAGAGAAATAATCACAATAGAAGAGAAGAACCAAAGTTTGCTTTTAACATGTACATCGAATTTGAGGATTTATTCTTTAGGACCATCATTAGATCAAGATGTATTTCAATGGATTGAGACTCGAATATGCACTTGAGGGCTATTCAAATTACATATCATGGAAGGACATGATAGAGGCATCGGTAGAAGACAAAAAAGTGAAGGAATTCATAAACAATGATATTCCCAAACCCACAACAGCAAATGTTCAATTCGGATTGTATTCCCTGGCCCTCAACAAGGAAAAAAAAAACAGCTATGCTATGTGTGATTGATTTTTCTTCATGTGTTTGCAATTGGCGATTAAATTTTCGCAAAGATTTAAAAGTAGAAGGATTCTCTAATTAAAATTGGCATATAATTGTTAGATCAGGAGAATCTGGAAATACATAATTATATTAAAATTTCTACATGGTATCGGAGTAAAGAAGATTATAATATTGAAGCAGTAGCTGAGTTTTGTTGGTGGAAACAATTCAAATTTGCTGCAAGAATTTCTTGGTGCGACAGTTGAGTAAACATCAAAATGGATTTCAATGGCTTGCGGTTAGAGTATGCATTCGAGGGCAGCTTGAACTACATTGCATGGAAGGACAAGTTGGAGGCGGTTCTTGAAGATAATGGCTTGAAGGAATTCATTGACAGTGATGTTCCTAAGCCCACTTCGACAGATGTTGCATTACTTGACGCCTAGAAAAAGAAAGTAATGAAGAGGTAAAGGATTCTGTTGGAAGGTGTGAGAGACCATATTCTCTCAAGCCTTCATGGGAAAGCCACCCCATTTGCAATTTGGAAGGCCTTGACGGATGTTTTCCAAAGCAGCAGCAACCATAGGAAATTGGCGCTGAAGGATAAACTCAAAAAAATCAAGATGGAGAAGGGCAACAGTATTCCAAAGTATCGCACAAAGTTTGTCCAATGTCGAGATGAACTAGGGAGTGTGGGAATCACTGTTGTTGATTAAGATTTGGTGAGCTTGGCTCTCTTGGGACTTCCTAAGATTTGACACAGTTATCAAGACTTTGGCAACGGATGGGAAAAACTTTCGGATTAGGAACGACTGTGGTCAGATCTAGTGCAGGAGGAGTTCAGGTGGAAAACTAGGGATGGCTCTTCATCAAAGCATGATGATGAAGAGGATTGTGCTTTGGCTGCCAAAGAAAGGAAAGGGAAGGGGAAGAAATTCCACTCAAAATCCGAAGCTAAAGGAAAGAAGCTGGATTTGTCCAAGGTGAAGTGTTTTCACTATCACGAACATGGGCATCTCGCCACTAACTGCCCACCGAAAAAGAAGAACAAGAACACTGCTGGAGTTGCAGCTGGTGAGGCCTTTGGCTCACAATTTAAACTTTATTTCTCTTTTATCACATGCTTGGTTTCAAGCGCAATGGGATCGGTGTGGTATCTTGATAGTGGTTCTTCCTTCCACATAACGGGAGATAAGGAGCTTTTCAATGACTTGGAGGAGAAAGATCTCCAAATGCATATAGAGATGGGAAATGATAGATGATACAGTGCAACTAGCATTGGCACCATTACCTTTGAGAGGGAGTTAGGTAAACCATTTCTATTGAAAGATGTTATTCATAATCCAGGTTTAAAGAAAAATTTGGTCTCAGTCACAATGTTGGAGGACAGAGGTTATGACGTTGTTTTCAAAGATGGAAAATCTTTCCTATGACATAAAACAACGGTTCAAACCAAGAGGATAGGGATTCAAGTCAAGAATATCTACAAGCTGGAGGTAGATGGTTGCACTGCAATGGTGGGCAAAGAAGAAGACGTGGTGAGCCAAGATGAGGGTGAATTATGGCAGAGGTGATTGGGCCATCTTCACCATGGCACCCTAAAATGTTTGCAACATATTTCTACTCGACTTCCCAAGGGTATACTTGCACAGATATATCAGTGCAAGGGATGTACTATGGGTAATTTTTTGAAGACCACCTTTCATGAAAAGGAGAACCATGCTTCGGTGATCCTGGAGAGCGTTCACACAGACGTGTGTGGACCATTCTCGGTTGCTTCAACAGCAAAACATAGGTATTATGTTTTTTTTTTTATGACTATTCTCATAGATGTTGGATCTTCTTCATGCAGAAGAAATATCAAACATTCTCAAAGTTCTATGAGTTTAAAGCATTGGTAGAGAAAGAGGCGGGGAAGAAAGTGAAGGCTCAGCAGAGTGATAATGGTGGTGAATATAAATCGAACGAATTCAAAGACTTCTGTAGAAAAGAAGGAATTCGAAAAGAATTCATAGTGCCTCATAACCCACAGCAGAATGGGGTCGCGGAGACGAAGAATAGAATGATCATGGGTGTTGCACGAGCTATGCTGCATGATCAGGGCCTATTGATGCACTTGTGGACTGAAGCAGGAAACATTGTGGTTTATGTGCAAAACGGTTGTCCTCATAGAGTACTTGGCGTGAGTACACCTGAAGAAGCTTTTGCTGGTAAGAAACTGGATGTTTGTCACTTTAACATTTTTGGCTCATCTGTTTATGTGCATGTGACCAAGAACGACAGGAAGAATCTGGAGCCAACTGTTGAAGTTGGCATATTTTTGGGGTACACAGAAACACTCCATAATTATCATGCATATTTTCCAAACAGTCGAATGACTGTGGTATGACGAGATATAAAATTCAATGAGGAGAAAGCCATGAAGTCATCGCTTGAGAGGGAGCTAGACTTGCATGTAGAGGAGGAACTGCTTGTTCCCAAAGATGAGTCTCTAGATGTGGATCAGCCACAACAGGAGGTTCATGGAGTGGAGGATTCCACCCATGTAGAGCCAAACATCATAACTGGAAGAAGGCGTACCACAGAAGCTGAGAGGCTGAAGCTTGATGCGGCATAGAATGTAGGAGTTCCTACTTCACAGCACAGATAGAGATAGTCTCCTGACCGATTCACTGGATACATGGCTCTCATGAGAAAATGTATTGTGATAGAGCTATCTTCCTTTCATGAAGAAGTGTAGGAGCCCACATGGGTAGATGCAATGGTGGAGGAGTATGACTCCATTGTTAGAAACAGTTCTTGGGAAATTGTTCCAAGGCCGGTTGATAAATCAGTGGTAGGTTCAAGATGGACCTACAAGGTAAAGCAAGCTGCTGATGGGAGTGTTGAGAAGTATAAGGCAATATTTGTGGTATGGGGTTTCTCATAGATTGAGGGGATTGATTATGAATAAACCTTTGCACCTGTCGCACGATATTCTTCCATAAGGACCATCCTTTCTCTCTTCGCACAGATGGGTTGGCACATTCATCAGATTGATTTGAAGACTACGTTCCTTAATGGGATCATTGAGGAAAAAGTGTGCACTGAGCAGCCTGAAGGATTTGAGATCTTCAGTAGTGAGTCACATGTGTGTAGACTCGAAAGAGCATTGTATGGGCTGAAGCAAGCACCCCGTGCTTAGTACACTCAGATCGATGACTATTTCACTAGACTTGGCTTCATCAAGAATGAGGCGAATGCAAACCTATACCAGATTATGGTGGAGGGTAAGATTTAAATCATTTTTCTTTATGTTGATGATTTAATATTGAGTGGTCATGAGCACCTGATACACTCATGCAACGAGGACCTTGTAAAGGAGTTTGAGATGAAGGATATGGGTCTACTTCACTATTTCCTTGGATTGGAAATATGGCAGCGAGAAGGTGAACTATTTGTGTCTCAAGGCAAGTATGCAAGGGAGTTACTCAGTAAGTTTCACATGCAGGGCTGGAAACTCATGGATACTCCTCTTCCAGGAAACTGGTGGAAATAGGACGCTACATCTGGAGAGGTAGTGGATGTTATTGTCTATCAACATTTGGTGGGTTCGCTCATGTATTTAGTTAATACAAGACCGGACATATGCTATGCGGTGAACCAACTTAGTCAAGCGATGCTTAAGCTTTCCAAGCTCTTTTGGAAGGCAAGCAAGCATGTTCTGAGATATCTCAGGGGCACATCTGAGTATGGCTTATCGTACAGATAGACAGATGAGGTGAATTTGCATGGCTTCACGGATGCAGATTGGGTAGGAAGCCCAATGGAAAAAAAGAGCACATTAGGAGGGGTTTTCAGTATCGGATCTATAGTTGTTTCTTGGTACAGCATGAAACAGAGATCTGTGGCACTCAGTTCAGTGGAAACAGAATACATGGCAGCAAGTCAAGTTGCATGTGAGGAAATATGGATGAGGAAGATCCTGCTCAATTTTTCTGGTTCTCATTTAGATCCTATAGTGATTCATTATGATAATCAAAGTTGCATTAAACTCTCGATTAATCATGTGTTTCAAGATAGATCTAAGAATATATATATCAAGTATCATCATATTAGATATTGTGTGCAACAGAAGATCATGTTGCTTCAGTACATTCCTACGGAAGATCAGGATGCAAATATTTTGACGAAGGCGCTCACCAGAAGAAAATTCGAATACCATAGAGATAGGATCAGGGTGAAGGATAATCCTTTTATTGTTGAGAGGGATTTTTGAGGTTCAACAAGATGATGATCCTAGTGAAAATTAAGCACCTACACTAGGTGGGGCCCGCGGGCTATTTTTAGGTGTATGTCTATTTTTAGAATGTTGAGCATATTCTACTTATAGCAGGAGTATATTTATAGATGGTTGAGAAAATTTTATTTATAGATGAGATTCAATTTTTAGATGCATAGGCGAAGTCTATTTATAGATCGCATGTTGATTATTCTTAGCCCTTAATAATAATTAGACATTAAACAATAATCTATTTCCTTGAGCACTTGATTTCAGTTAATTGATGTGGCAAACCAGTTGACCTAATAAATTACGAGTTCTAAGGTTGGTTGGTGGGACATGCAGAGTGAATTTCATTGTAACTGAGTGATACAAAGTTGTAACATAGTTGGATGTGTAGTTATGTGAGTTGGTATTTAGTTTAAATCAGTTAAGTGAGTTAAACTCAGTTGTGCTAGTTGTAACTAGTTGTAACTAAAGATACACTAGTGAGAGATTAGTGAATTAATTATTTAATTAATTCACAAGTAGTGGTCTCCCATGCAACTGAAGAAATACTATTGTTAACTACATGCATGTCAAATCCAGTGGAGACCTAGTTGAGAGATAGGTGAAAGGGTCGGTTTGACTATCAATTGAGGCTGTAGTGGTGCATTCAATGTAACTACACACACATTGGATATGCCAGTGAGGATTTTGCAGTCAAATCAAGGCAAGATTGAATTCATTCATGGATCTTCAACAGCAAGGATTGCGCAGTGGAGGCAGTATGTTCATTTAGTTATGTATAATTTTCAGGTGTGATCAAAACTAATTTACATAAATAATTGGTATCAAAACCTTCAACAAGGTGCTTAATTTTCACTAGGGTCATCATCTTGTTGAATCTCAAAAATCCCTCTCAACAAGAAAGGGATTACCCTTCACCCCGATCCTGTCTCTATGGTATTCAAAGTTTCTCCTGGTGAGCACCTTCATCAAAATATCTGCATACTGATCTTCTATAGGAATGTACTGAAGCAACATGATCTTCCACTGCACACAATCTCTAATATGATGATATTGGATATCTATATTATTAGATCTATCATGAAACATAGGATTAATCGAGATTTTAATGCAACTCTAATTATCACAATGAATCATGGTAGGATCTAAATGAGAACTGAACAAAGTAACTAGAATCTTCCTCATCCAGATAGCCTCAAATGAAGCTTGACTTGCTGCCATGTATTCTGCTTCTGCTGAATTGAGTGCCATGGATCTCTGTTTCCTGCTATACCAAGAAAAATTTGTAGATCCGATACTAAAAACCCCTCCTGATGTGCTATTTCTATCCATTGGGTTGCCTGTCCAATCTGCATCCGTGAAGCCATGCAACTTCACCTCATCTATTTGTCTGTACCATAAGCCATACTCAGATGTGCCCCTGAGATATCTCAGGACATGCTTTCTCGCCTTCCAAAAGAGCTTGATACGCTTAACCATCGCTTGACTAACCTGGTTCACAGCATAGCATATGTTCGGTGTTGTATTAAATAAATACATGAGTGAACCCACCAACTGTCGATAAACAGTAGCATCCACTACCTCTGCCAATGCAGCATCCTCTTTCCTCCAATTTCCTGGAAGACGAGTATCCATGGGTTTGCCTCCCTCCATGTGAAACTTACAGAGTATCTCCCTTGCATACTTGCCTTAAGACACAAATAGTTCACCTTCTTGCTGCCATATTTCCAATCCAAGGAAATAGTGAAGGAGGCCCATATCCTTCATCTCAAACTCCTTTTCAAGGTCCTCCTTGCATGAGTGTATCAGCTGCTCATCCCTAGTCAGTATTAAATAATCAACATAAAGAACAATGATTAAAAGCTAACCCTCCACCACAATTTTGTATAGGTTCGCATCTGCCTCACTCTTGGTGAAGCCAAGTCCAGTGAAATAGTTGTCGATCCGAGTGTACCAAGCACGGGGTGCTTGCTTCAGCCCATATAGCGCTCTTTTGAGTCTACACACATGTGACTCGGTGTTGAAGATCTAAAATCCTTCAACCTGATCAATGTACACTTCTTCCTCAATGATCCCATTAAGGAACGTAGTCTTCACATCCATATGATGAATGTGCCAAACCATCTGCGCTGAGAGAGCAAGGATTGTCCTTATGGAAGAATACCATGTGACAAGTGCAAAGGTTTCTTCATAATCAATCCCCTATATCTGTGAGAAGCCCCAGGCCACAAATCTTTCCTTATACTTCTCAACATTCCCATCAGCAGCTTGCTTTACCTTGTAGATCCATCTTGAACCTAACACTAATTTATCAACCGGCCTTGGAACAATTTCCCAAGAACTGTTTCTGATAATGGATTCATACTCCTCCACCATTGCATCTACCCATGTGGGCTCCTGCTGATCCGGATTTACGCAGGAACGCAACAGAATAAACACATAACCATAAATACAGAGATGCAGCGGAAATAACACTTCATTTCATTAATATCAAAGAACTGAAATTTGCTTACAGACAGAATGGAAATAAAACTAGCTAGGGCACTGGTAGCTATCTCTGAGAAGAGATGTGGCGGCTACAGGCCTCTGAACCGCTTTACAATGAGGCGCGAGGGCCTATTTATTATTGAGAAACAATGGAGAACCCTAAACATCCCAAAAACCTAACCCTAGGAGATGAAGCGTCAAAACTATGGGCCCCGTTTGGGTAAATTGGTGTTTCAACTTCCCAGGGACGTAACTTTGGCATACTATCTCCGTTTGACGCATATGATACATCATTAGAAAGCTCTATCCGAGGACTACAGCTATCGGGACGAATTTTATCAAAAAATTCGTTGGCGCTTTCATACCCAAAAAACGTCGTTTAGGGCCTCAAAACGGCTCCGGAAGTTCCGGACCCGAAAAACTGCCAAAAATAGTAAGTTATGCCGAAACTGAAAAACTGAAAGAGACAATGGTAGGGGGCCAAGTGGAATAGGTGGGTGGCCACCAATATCCACCTGGATCATTCCTCCCCCCTTAGGAAGCAATGGTCCCCATTGCGTTAAGTTCCTCCATGAGATGAGAAAATTTCTGCTGAACTTGGTCCCTGGTGAACCACTTTCCTTGGTGCAGGAGTTGGCCAGCTTTGACAACCCGATACAGTTGGATCTGCTGTTGACGAGTGTTCTTGATTTGCATGTCCATTATACAATCTGTGGTGGCCTGTTCCATGCAGTCTGGGTTTAACTCTGTTGGTGTGAGTTGTTCTGCAATGTCCGAGGTGTCCAGTAGAGGTGGAAAGTAAGGACGAAGGCGATCCACATTGAATACTGGGTGCAGACCAAGGAATGGTGGAATACTAAGCTCGAAGGCATTGTTACCTACAGCCTTGGTGATGGTGTACGGCCCGTATCGGAGCGGGCGAAGCTTGCGGTGAGGTCCAATGAGGCGCTCCTTCTGCAAATGCAGCCATACTTTGTCGCCCACCTGGAAGTTGTGTGGCACCCGGTGTTGATCATGGCGCTGCTTGTACTTCGCATTGGCTCTGTCCAATATATCATGAACCCGTTGGCGGATGTGTTGAATGCGCTCGATGAAGCTACTTGCTTTGTCAACTTCAGACTGGACATGAGCTGAATCGGCCTGAGCAGCTGCAAACGGCATGGCTATGTCAATGGGACATAGTGGTTGGAATCCCAAGCCCACCTGAAAGGGGCTATGGCCAATTGAACCGTGGAGAGCCCGGTTATAACTGTGTTGTACATAGGGGAGGCTCTCGTCCCATGTGCGTGGATGCTTTGAGTTGTACATGCGCAGAATGTGTACAATCATTCTGTTGACGACCTCTGTCTGGCCATCTGCTTGGGGATGGAAAGCTGTGGACTTGGTGAGCTTTGTGTCCAACATTGACCAGAGGCTGGACCAAAATGTGCTGAGGAACCTGCTATCTCGATCTGATATGATAGACTGCGGGATCCCAAAGTGCACCCACACTCGTTCAAAGAAGAGTTTAGCAGTGGCTTCTGCTGTGATATTCTTCTTACAGGCCGCCATGATGGCCATCTTCGAGAATCTGTCAACGACCACGAAAACACAGTCATTTCCATTCTTAGTAGAAGGCAGGCCCGACATGTAATCCATGGAGATGGATTCTCACGGTCGACTAGGGGTAGGTAGTGGAGTATATAGGCCTTGCTTCTTGATGGTCGGTTTGGCAATGGCACAAGCAGTGCAGGATCTGATGTGCTTCTCGACATCCTTTCGAAGGTTCGGCCCATAGAAATACTTCTGTAGTATTGCTACTGTTTTCTCGACCCCGAAATGCCCAGCGAATCGACTGTAGTGTGCTTCCCATATCATCTTGGCACGCTCGCTTGAAGGAACACAAAGGTGTCCCAGGTGACATAAAAGTGCATCTTGGAGGTGAAAATTTGGAACTTGTGTGCCCCCCAAGAGTGCCTTGTAAGTGTGGCCGAATTCTGGGTCACTCTCATAGAGAAGCGGCCAATCACAAGTCTCATGCCCACAAGAGTTGAGCACGGTGGTGAGCGCCACGATCGGTGGTCGACTGAGGCAGTCCGCAACATTATTGGTGCTACCCTTCTTGTACTTGATGTTCAAATGAAACTGTTGCAGATATGTGGACCACTTCTGATGGCGATCATTCTGAAACTTCCCTTGTGTCTGTATGAACTGCAGGGGCCGGTGGTCTGTGTGGATGATTGTTTCCTTCCTTAAAATGTAATGCTTCCATTGTCGACAGGCTTGCACAATGGAATACATTTCTTTGTCATAGGTGGGATACTTGCGAACTGTCTCAGACAATGTCTCACTGTGATATGCCACTGGATGTCCCCGTTGAGTAAGAACTGCCCCAATAGCATAGTCAGAGGCATCTGTCTCGATCTCAAATGGCTGCTGCAAGTCTGGTAAGGTGAGCACTGGGGCAGAACAGAGGCGATTTTTCAATTCTTTGAACGCCTTCTGTTGAGGTTCCGGCCAAAAGAATTTTGCTCTCGCTCCTCCTTTGGTGACTTGACTCAAGGGCCAAGTGATATGAGAGAATCCCAACACGAATCTACGGTAGAAATTAGCAAGACCCAGAAAGCTGCGAAGCTTTGTTATAGTAGTCGGGGCTGGCCAATCCCGAATGACTTGGATCTTGGCTGGATCCACATGCACCCCCCTTTCATCAATAATGTATCCCAGATATTGAACCCGTGTCATGCCAAACGTGCACTTCTCCAAATTGGCACACAAATTGTGTTGCCGCAGTGTTTGGAGGACTTGTCGGATGTGATGAAGGTGCTCTTCCCAAGTCTTGCTAAAGATCAGAATGTCATCCAAGTACACCACTACGAATGAGTTGGTGAATGGCCACAAGATGTCGTCCATCATCCTCATGAAGGTTGCGGGAGCATTCGTCAACCCGAAAGGCATGACCAACCATTCAAAAAGGCCTTCCTTGGCTTTGAAGGCAGTCTTCCACACATCCGAGGGTTCAATTGGTACCCGGTGATACCCAGACTTCAGGTCGATCTTGCTGAAATATTTTGCACCTTTGAGTTGGTCCAGAAGGTCATCAATCCGTGGGATTGGGTACCTATTCCGGACAGTGATCTTGTTCAGCGCCCGATAGTCAATACAGAGTCTCCACGTCCCATCCTTCTTCTGTACCAACACGATCGGGCTCCCACAGGCGATGAACTTGGTCTGATGTGACCTTTCTGCAACAGCTCCTGAATCTGCCTCTTGATTTCATCATTTTCCAGAACAGAGCGTCGATAGATCGGTCCATTGGGTAGTGGCGCACCTGGGGTCAGATCAATCGGGTGCTTGACCTGGCAGTGCAGAGGAACCCCCGTGGGTGAGGTGAAGATGTCCCCGTACTCCTCCACGACCTTATCCATTTGTTGTCGTCGTGCAGAGGGGCCCTGTCTGGAGGTCGTGGCCACAGTCTTCTTCTTGCCCTGGGGGCGGATCATCAGGAAAACGAATTTCCTGGTTTGGGAAATGAGCTTACTACATTGTTTTGCAGTAACCAAAGAGATAGCGGCAGGAGGTGGTACCTCTGGTATCCCGTACAACTTATTTCCCAAAGTAACAATAACAGCACGAGGTCGAGACTCATACACAGCATGACGCTTCCACAAGTATGGTTGTCCTAATAATACATCAGAAACATCAATAGGAGCAACGTCACATAATACCTCATCCTTGAAGGGCTTGATGCTATAGGGAAGGCGGCACTGCTGGCTGACGCGGAGATCTCGTCCTTGGTGAAGCCACCCGATGGTGTATGGATGTGGGTGAGCTGTGGTCGGCAAGCCCAACCGCTTCACGGCGTCTGCCGAAATGAGGTTCTTTTGGCTCCCATTGTCGACAATGAACTGTACAGGGGAGCCCTTTACCCACATCTGGGAGTGGAAGAGACGTTCCTCCTCCTCTGGATCTTCCAGTTCCTCCTTCTGGATCTTTGTAGTGGAAACAATGGCGTTGGGCTCCACATCAATAATCTGTTTCCCTTTTTCATTCCCCTTTTCAGGTTCTGATTCGGAGTCGGAGCATGCATCTGACTCAGAAGCCCTCATCTCGGCCACTAGCGACTGCTTGGCCCGACACTCACTTGTGTTGTGAGTGGAGCTCTTATGGAACTCACACCACTTTCCCGTGTCCTTATTTGGCTTTACGGTGTTGTTCTTGTCTTGTGGCTTTGATGGGTTGTCTTTAGCCGCCATGCTCTGTCCTTTGTTTTGCGGTTTGGAAGCACCTTTTCCTTGCTTTTGATTCGTAGATCCAAAGTCTCGCTTCTTCTGTTTGAATTTCTGCTCAATCTTGGCAGCATACCGGTATGCCGTACCAAGCGAGGAGATGTCGAGGAACTCCATTTCCTCCTGAATGTATCTGTGCAGACAACTGCGATACTTTAGCACCAAATGTTTCTCTGAATCTTTGATACCCAACTTCGTGCGCAGGGTATGGAACAGATTCGTCAGCTCGTGCACATCTTGATCCCTTTGTTGTCGCAGCGTGGTCCATTGTATGTACTTGTCCTCATAGCTCCCTACGGGATAGTACTGTTCCTTGACGGCGTCTCGGAAAGAATTCCAAGTTGGTACAGCCAAGAACAGAGAGGGTTCTGTCTGGTCCTTGTTCTCACAGTAGGTTTCCCACCAGTCCTTAACATGGGGGTAGCTTTGAGGAGTGCAAAAATAATCTTCTCCCGGTCTGAAAAGTCATGAACAGAGAAATATCCTTCTAATAGATTCAACCATCTATCTACGGCATCCGCGTCTATTTGACCCTCAAATATGGGAATGTCAAAATTTACTTGTACCTTAAAGGGAGTCGCAACTCCAGAGTGGCTACTGGATGCAGATGCGCCGCCGGTGGGCAGCCGTTGAAGGATCTGAGCAAAACTATCCATCATCGCATTCCTTTGTTTTTCGAGGGCCTCCTCGAGCAATATTTTGATAGGATCTCCTGCTCCCTCATCTTTCTTTTCGTCCCCCATGGGCGTCCGTCGAGGTTTACGAGGCTGATCTTGCAAAGGTTCCACCAGATCAAGCCCTAGCTCCTTATACCCCGACCTCGTTGGGGACATGCAAAGAAGGATCGAGAAAAAGCAGACCGCTCTGATACCACTGATCCGGATTTATGCAGGAACGCAACAGAATAAACACATAACCATAAATACAGAGATGCAATGGAAATAACACTTCATTTCATTAATATCAAAGAACTGAAATTTGCTTACAGACAAAATGGAAATAAACTAGCTAGGGCACTGGTAGCTATCTCTGAGAAGAGATGTGGCGGCTACAGGCCTCTGAACTGAGTTACAATGAGGCTCGAGGGCCTATTTATTATTGAGAAACAATGGAGAACCCTAAACATCCCAAAAACCCAACCCTAGGAGATGAAGCGCCAAAACTATGGGCCCCGTTTGGGTAAATTGGTGTTTCAACTTCCCAGGGACGTAACTTTGGCATACTATCTCCGTTTGACGCATATGATACATCATTAGAAAGCTCTATCCGAGGACTACAGCTGTCGGGACGAATTTTATCAAAAAATTCGATGGCGCTTTCATACCCAAAAAACGTCGTTTAGGGCCTCAAAACGGCTCCGGAAGTTCAGGACCCGAAAAACTGCTAAAAATAGTAAGTTATGCCGAAACTGAAAAACTGAAAGAGACAATGGTGGGGGGCCAAGTGGAATAGGTGGGTGGCCACCAATATCCACCTGGATCACCTGCATTGCTTCCTCAAAGGAAGATGGCTCTGTCACAATACATTTTCTCATGAGAGCCATGTATCCAGTGAATCGGTCAAGAGATTGTCTTTGTCTGCGTTGTGAAGTAGGTACTCCTACATTTTGTTCTGCATCAAGCTTCAACCTCTCATCTTCTATGGTACGCCTTCTACCAGTTCTGATGTTTGGCTGTGCGCGAGTGGACTTCTCCACTCCATGACCCTCCTCCTGTGGCTAATCCACATCTAGAGGCTCATCTTTGGGAACAAGCAGTTCCTCTTCTGCATGCAATTCTAGCTCCCTCTCAAGTGACAACTTCATGGCTTTCTCCTCATTGAATTTTATATCACGTCACGCAACGGTCATTCGACTGTCTGGAAAATACACACGATAATTATTGGGTCCATATCCTCTTTGTTTGACTCATTGTTTTATGTCACAGGAAATCTTGTCCATCATTGAAAACAACGTCATAACCTCTGTCCTCCAACATCGCAACTGAGACCAAGTTCTTCTTTAGACCTGGAACATGCATAACATCTTTCAACAGAAATGGTTTACCTGACTCCCTCTCAAAGATAATGGTACCAATTTCAATTGCACTGTATCGTCCATCATCGCCCATATCTATATGTATTTGGATATCTTTCTCCTCCAAGTCATTGAAAAGCTCCTTATCTCTCGTTGTGTGGAAGGAAGCACCACTATCATGATACCACACTGATACCATTGCGCTTGAAACCAAGCATACAATCAAAGAGAAATCAAGTTCAAATTGCGAGGGAAGGGATGCTCATGTTTGTGACAGGGAAAACACTTCACCTTGGACAAATCCAACTTCTAGACTTTAGCCTCGGATTTTGAGTGGAATTTCTTCCCCTTTCCTTTTCTTGCTTTGGCAGCCAAAGCACAATCCTCTTCATCATCAAGCTTTGATGAAAATCCATCCCTGGTGTTCTGCCTGAACTCCTCCTGCACTAGATCCGACCATAGTCGTTCACAATCCGGCAGTTTTTCCCATCCTTTGACAAAGTCTTGATAACTATGCGAACTCTTAGGAAGTCCCAAGAGAGACAAACTCACCAAATCATCATCAGCAACCATGATTCCCACACTCCCCATTTCATCTCAACATTGGAAAAACTTTGTGAGATACTTTGGAATATTTTCGCCCTTCTCCATCTTGACTTTTCTGAGTTTATCCTTCAGCACCAATTCCCTATGGTCACTTTTTCTTTGGAAAATATCCATCAAAGTCTTACACATTGAAAATGGAGTGGCTTTCCCATGAAGGCTTGAGACAATATGGTCTCTCACACCTTCCAACATAATCCTTCTCATCTTCGCTACTTTCTTTTTCCAAGCGTCAAGTAATGCAGCATCTGTCGAAGTGGGCTTAGGAACATCACTGTTGATGAATTCCTTCAAGCCATTATCTTCAAGAACCATCTCCATCCTATCCTTCCATGCAATGTAGTTCGAGCTTCCCTGGAGTGCATACTCTAACCGCAAACCATTGAAAGCCATTTCAATGTTTACTAAACTGTCGCACCAAGAAATTCTTGCAGCAAATTCGAATTGTTTCCACCAACAAAACTCGGCTACTACTTCAATATTGCAATCTTCTTTGCTCTGATACCATGTAGAAATTTTAATACAATTATGTATTACCAGATTCTCCTGATCTAACAATTATATGCCACTGTTAAATATAGAATCCTTCTAATTAAATCTTTGCGGAAATTTAATCGCCAATTGCAAACACCTGAAGAAAAATCAATCACACATAACACAGATGTTTTTATCAGGAAAGCATAAAGCTAAAAACCCCACTATCATATATTATGTATATCATTGATCATGAAAAAATCTCATACAAAACTCTACTCCAAGAGCTCTCAATACAATATACAATAGCTTCACACTTTCATGCAAAAATTGGCTCACACATGCACCAATTTACTGCCTCCTGACAGCCTACCTCCACTGTGCAATCCCTGCTGATGAAGATCCCTGAATGAATTCGATCTTGCCTTGCCTTGACTTTACAATACTCATTTGCATCTCCAATGTGTCTGTAGTTGCATTGAATGCACCACTATAGTCACAACTGATAGTCAAATTGTCCCTTTCACCTATCCCTCCACTGGTTCTCCACTGGATCTGACATGCATGTAGTTAACAGTAGTATTTCTTCAGTTGCATGTGAGACCACTACTTGTTAATTCATTAAATAATTAATTCACTGATATTTCACTACTGTATCTTTAGTTACAACTAGCACAATTGATTTAACTAAATAACAACTCACATAACTACACATCCAACTCTATTACAACTTTGTATCACTCAGTTACAACAAATTCCACTCTGCATGTCCCACCAACCAACCTTAGAAATCGTAATTCCTTCAGTCAACTGGTTTGCCACATCATTTAACTGAAATCAAGTGCTTATAGAGAATAGATTATTATTTATTGTCTAATTATTATTAAGGGCTAATAATAATCGACATGTGATCTATAAATAGACTTCGCCCATGCATATAAAAATAGAATTATCTCAACCATCTATAAATAGACTCCCACTATAAATAGAATATGCTCAAAATTCTAAAAATACACATACACCTAAAAATAGCCTGCGGGCCCCACCTAATTTAGGTGCTTAATTTTCCGTAGGATCATCATCTTATTGAATCTCAACAATTATTAGCTTATTTCCTCTCTTGAGAATGAACAATTATTCTAATGATCTCACCAATACCATATGTTCAGTCTTGTATTAACTAAATACATGACCGAACCTACCAACTATTGATAAATAGTAGCATCCACTACCTCTCCAGACGTAGCGTCCTCTTTCCCCCAGTTTCCTGGAAGAGGAGTATCCATGGGTTTGTAGCCCTCCATGTGAAACTTACCAAGTATCTCCCTTGCATACTTTCCTTTAGACACAAACAATTCACCTTCTTGCTACCATATTTCCAATCCAAGGAAATAGTGAAGGACACCCATATCCTTCATCTCAAACTCTTTTGCAAGGTCCCCCTTGCATGAGTGTATCAGCTGCTCATCACCAGTTAGTATTAAATCATGAACATAAAGAACAATGATTAAAATCTTACCCTCCACGACAATTTGGTATAGGTTTTCATCCGCCTCACTCTTGGTGAAGCCAAGTCCAGTGAAATAGTTTTTGATCTGAGTGTACCAAGCACGAGGTGCTTGCTTCAGCTCATACATCGCTCTTTTGAGTCTACACACATGCAACTCGCTATTGAAGATCTCAAATCCTTTAGGCTGCTCAATGTACACTTCTTCCTCAATAATCCCATTAAAGAACACAGTATTCACATCCATTTGATGAATGTGCCAACCCACTGCGCTGAGAGAGCAAGGATGGTCCTTATGGAAGAATACTGTGTGACAATTGCAAAGGTTTCTTCAAAATCAATCCCCTAGATCTGTGAGAAACCCCGGGCCACAAATCTTGCCTTATACTTCTCGACACTCTCATTATCAGCTTGCTTTACCTTGTAGATCCATCTTGAACCTACCACAGATTTATCAACCGGGCTTGGAACAATTTCCCAAGCATTGTTTCTGACAATGGAGTCATACTCCTCCACCATTGCATCTACCCATGTGGGCTCTGTTATAGTCGGTCCTTACAGCCCTCCATCAGAGATCATTTCGCTTTTTGCATATCATTTTTAGGTGTCTTGCTCGTTCCACTTCGTTTCATTTCACTAGGGACATGCCATTGACTGACGAGAGGGTCTGGTTGTCTTGTGTTTCCTCATGCTTGTACCTGCAGAGCTAATTAAGATTCCTCAAAAATCACTGAAATTTAGGTCACTTCATTCATGGTCATAAATGATTATTTTTGTCAAAAAGAGTCATTAGTCCTAGAGTCTAGGGTTTTCAGTCTTTTGATACATGTAATAAAAGCCCACAGGCCTTGAGCTTGGTTTCAAAAGGTTCCTATTTCATATTTTTATTCTCAAAAACATTTGAAGACATTTCTAGTCCAAAACTCTGTTTTGGAACTAGAAATTGTCAAATTTCATTTTTTGAATAATTGTGTATTTGATCCACCATAAGAAGTTCAAAAGCAGCCTCTGATCTTTTCCAATGCCAAAATCCCTGCAAGAATCAAGACATTTCATCAGTCCAAGACTCAGAAAAAGTAATGAAGAGCCAAAAGACAGCATTGTATTAAGTGATAAAGTGCCAAATTCCCAAACATTACAAAGTGGGTTATGGAGCAAATTAAAATCAAATTTGATTTTTATGAGATATTTTTCTACACATATAAGTCATGGAAGACAACTCATTTGCACAAATTCCCAAGGCAAAGTTCGAATTGGTGAGTTGAGGGGCGCAAACTTGTTTTTCAAAGCCGTGGACCGGAGGTGGAAGTGCGCGCTACGCACAGAGGAGGCGCGCTACGCACACCAGGCGCGCAACGCACTGGGCTTCATAGGCCCGTGCAAATTAGCACACGCAGTACGCAAATGCTACGTGCAGTGCACTAGGTGAGCGCGCTACGCGTATAATCTCAGAGCCAAAAAAATTTCGCTCCTTCGTCCAGATTCATGCCAAATTGCCTCCAACTACTTGCAAGTAGGTTTTTCATGATTGCTCAGTGAATTTTGGATATGATTATGGTGTTTTGAAAGTGGAGAAACCATTGTTTAATGTGGAGAAATGTAAACCCTATGTTTATTTCCAATATCACTTCCTAGGGTTTTGAAACGAATGCTAATGGTTGTGTGGAGGTTTGCAAACTTGTGTTGTTGATATATATGCTCATGCATCTACTGTCAGTGGTGTCCCTGCTCATTTTTCACCTTAGTCCCATGCTCTCTCTTTGCCATTACATCACTGCTCTCATTGTTATTTTCATTGTCATTTTAACACTGCTCATCATTCATGTTATGACATAGTCTCATTTTCACTTGTCCACTTCCTTCATTCATGTTATGACATAGTCTCATTTTCACTTGTCCACTTCCTCCATTAACATTGTCAAACACTGGAAGGGATATTGTCATTTTGTTCCTAACAGTTGTTTTCCCCACATTATACTCTCTTCTACTCATTTGTCAAATCCCCTCATAATCAAAGCAGTGATTGTTTTTCATGCAAACTCATTTGACAGAGCCATTACCACTGTGGCTTTCCTATAATACTTTAACATACATGTGATATATTTGGGTTTTGAGCATACACTGAACTTTTGTCTTCACTACACCTATATCAGCATATATATTGCAGACATCTTGCTTTCAAAGCCATGTCAGAGACGGATTCAGTTTATGAGTAGGAGTATGACATTGATTCCACAGTAGAGATTAATGTGCCACGGAGGTCTCACAAAAGTGGCAAAAGTGGTAAGCATCTCAGGCATGAGCCTACTTCTTTGGCTCAATTGCAGGCTTGCCCGCTTGCAATGGATTGTTTTCGGCATCAGTCATGTTTCCAATACTGTGAGATGATTTCACGAACCCAGCATCATCATGAGCTAGCTCGTCTATTTGTTCTACATTTACATGATGGCCGTGTAAACCTTGCCGGAGTAGATTTCATTCTGTCACCAGAGACTATTGCTCAGGCCACCGGGATACCAATATAGGAGAGGAATGGAAAAAACAACAGCAGATAGAGAAATCCTACTATGAGCCATACATCAAACCTAGGTTTATGAGGCAGTTGAGCAGGGTATTTTCATACAGATTCCTGAAGGATGAGTTTGCACCATTGATGAAACTCATCATTCGATATTTCAGTTGCGAGGGCAGATTCTCGCGTCTTTATGCGTACCATGTCCGTTTGTTGATGCATTTCACGAGGGTACGTATGATGAGCATTCCATACTTCATGTATCGCAACATAGAGAGGATGACAATTTTTGTACAGAAGAAGACCCCAGCACAGCAGCATAGAAGTATATATCATTACGCGCTGATCAAAATCATGGTGGTACATCAGTTGATATAGCAGGGCATTACTTGGGAGGATTTCATCTCCTGTGACTTCTTCACAGCGCCATAGCCGCCTCCCGAGGTAGTTCATGATGAGGGAGAGCCTTCAAATCAGCTAGACATTCCTGAGATCGAGCATATCAGTGCTCCAGTGTATGTGACATACCAGCGAGGCCACAGGGCCTTATTTTCAGCTACACGACGAGTACTATCTCCACCAAGGGTGGAAGGGGTCTCGTTGACTTCATCAGCAGCGCGAGTATTATCTCCACCAAGGGTGGAAGGGGTCTCGCCTTCTTCTTCAGCACAGGTATAGATCCGGGACAGAGGCAAGAGGCCTATGCACGATGAGGGCCCATCAGGCGGTCGAGACACTGATTTCACATTCATCGATGTTGATGCGAGCTCTCCTAGCTCGAAACTGAAAGAGATCATCCAAAGAGGAAAGGCACGAGAGAACAGACACGCTTAAAAGAGAACACCGCGCAGGGCTCATGATAACCACCGGAGCAACAGAACAAACAAACAGCTAGAGGATGAGCACACACTTTTAGAGCTGCGGCGAATCCGTGAGGATCGACAATTGGCCCGGAAGAGACCAGGTGACATGACACCAGTTGAGCGAGAGACCAAACTCACGCATGTTAACATTCATCTGGAGAAGTTGTTGGCAAAGGCCAATAGAGAGAAATACATGCTTCGTCACATGAAAGGACATTATTGGGCCCGCATGCATGTCTGCAAGGCAAAAATGAAGATTCTGAAGAGGACGTTGAGCAGAGCACTAAAACGGCGGAAGAGGCCTGATCCACTCCGGATTTTGTCCGAGGCTTCGTTGGCTGGGCATGATACATGATGGAGGGTCTTTGCTCCAAATTTGAGCGAATTTGGAGAATTTTTTGTCATTTTGGAAAATTTTGGTCTCAAAACAGGTTTTTCAGCCCAACGCGTAGCGCGTCGACGCGCTCGCTTATGATTGGGACACTTGCTGGAGGAAAAATTTATATTTTTGGGTTTTTCATGGTAATTTATGCATGCTCCAGTATGGCCAAAGCATTTCACCAAGTTCTGGATGATCAAAAGGGCCAAAAACACCATGAAAACCACCTTTCTGCCACCTTTTGCACCAGCAGGAAGTACTTCTGGGAGAATGAAGTTTTGGAGGGGAAAATGAGTGCCCAAATTAAACACTTGGGTTGGATAGCCATTATCTTGGCTTTCCAAAAAGCTTTTATCATGAGCTTTATTTTGATGCCGGGAAGTGCCCCAAAAGTAGGTTGGAAGGGCGCACTCACGTACAGAGATTTTTGGTCCATTTTTCATCTTCCAGCTCAGGATTTCGACCAGTTGGACCAGTTTTGCTTGTGGATGTAATTTTTGAGTTATCTTGATGTAATTTTATGGTTGGCATGTAACTTGGACTCACTTTTACCTATTCTAGATGATTCACTCCTAAAAAAGTAAAAATCAAATGTAAGAATCAGTTTCCTCCCTTTTAGAGGCAAGTTGTTTGGATGCCTATATTCTAGCTCCTTGTTTAGAATTAGTTGAAACTGCTCCTAGAAGGAGGAATTCGACCCCTAGAGGCATGGGAAGGGGTTAGGATGGTCTATATGATGTAATTTCTGAGACATTCTACAGGTTGGACTCTTGGGAAAAGTTTGGCACACTATTGTACATATTTTTTCACATTTTGGCTAAGGAAAGATCAGAGGTTTTGCAGCACCTGTTGGGATTCTTGTGGCTTTCTGTTCTTGATGGTGTTTTCTCTCAGTTTATTGTAATTTCTTTCATGTTTTATGTATGCCATTACCTTCTTATGCTTATGAAACTAAATGAATGAGTAAATGAGGTAGAATCCATTGATTTCAGTGCTCTGCTTTTGAATTTGTTTAGTTTTACATGTTTTCACCTGTTTGGAGAGGATTCCTGTTCTCCCTTGCCCTCTTCAGCTCCTTTTCGGTCTGATCCATCCATACACCTGATCAAAAGCATCAAGACTACTGCCTACCTCGCCCCAACTCGAATTCTGCAAAAATCTGGCCTTATCCCCGGACCCAAAATTGTTTTTCCCATTTTTTCAACAAAAACCCAAAAAATCAAAATCAAACTTTCCTATCTCTTTACTAGCCTAAAATCAGTACCAATTATAAGTCATCTCAGCCCCTTTGAAGACCTTTGCCGAGATAGACCCGGAGAGAGCCCTCTCCTATCCTCGTAGGGCTAGCTACGAGGCTGAGCGTGGTTTGATGTAGCCTTGAGTTTTACCTTATTTCAGCCTAAGGTAGATTTGAGCGCTAACATAGTGGCGACCATACTGGGGAAGAATTGGTTTGCTTGTTGATGTCATTTGTTTCATTAGCTACAGACGGAGCCTGAAGACATGCCAGGTAGCCTTCGAACTGCTCTTGCTCTGCGAGTGCATAGTAGATAAAAGCTGCTTCAGTCGATCTCCGGTTTAGCTTGTGAATGTGACACTCGACTTGTAGATTGTCTTGCCCCAGTACGTGTATCAAGTTCAGATCTGATCGTTGATGGTGAACAACGGTCAGACATCGCAAGGCTGAAATCATTCACCTGGCGACTTCATTCACTGAACAAATCCAGAAATCGATGCTTCATGGTGACTTCACTGCAGGGAGATCAGTAGCTGTGAGATTTTCAAGATGGACCGAATTGCAAGAAGATATGCTCCCATGAGCCGAGATCACATTCCAGGTTTTCCGAATAAGATGCCCAAGGTAGATTGGTCAAGGAATCTGCCTACGTTTAATGATGATGGTAAGAAGGATGTTGCTTTACATCTAGTTAGATTTCACATGCATATTCACAAGTTGAAGGTGGATTTTCCTAAAGATTGCTTGATGAAGATATTCCTGGCCACTCTGGAAGGTGAAGCCCAATCCTAGTATGAAAATTTGCCGCCGTCCTGTATTTACTATTTAAAGGATTTTCATGCCCTGTTCATTGAAATATATCAAGTATCTTATCCATCATTAAATTTCGTTCATGACTGTTGCAAACATGCTTCTACTTTTATTGAAAGCCTTGAGAAATATTATGAAGATGATAATTTCATGAATGATGATATCATGGAGGCTCTGTATGAGAATCCATTTCAGCAACATGAAGAGAACCTAGAGGATACCCATCAAGATTTGACGAACCATTCGCAGTTGTGATCAAGATGACGCGCGCGGAAGATGGTAATTTTGCATCTTGACAAAGGAACGATTTACATGAAGAAATCGCCAGTATGAGGAAAAGAGCATACTCCTTCACTGAAATCAATAAAAACAATCACTTTTGAGCAAAATGAAACAAAGGCATTATCCTCCGTTCAAGATGAGATAGATCATTCTGCTGAAAGATCATGTTACGCTCAAGTTAATACAGACTTAGCAGCTATGTCCTAAGGTATAGAAATTTCTTCCTTTTCTTCAGGAGGATCTAGGACATAGTCGCCATAGATCAAGAATGCCAAGTTGAAGATTGTCATATGGCTGAAGATGATGAAAGAGAATGTTCTGTTTTAGACCTTCCCACAGAAGAAGACAGCATGCAGATTGCAGATTATGATAATGTCCAGTCAGCTATTTCAGATTCAGATTGTGATGACCAAGAACACCTTGTGCTGAGTCCCATGAAAGAGAATTCTGCTGTTGAAATCATCTGGGATGCAGAAGACGCAGTTATGGATTCAAATGTTTTCAGTTCATTAGAACACAGCCTGCATGAGGAGGTAATTCAGTCAGTTCATGAAAAACAAGATGAGATCTTCATTCAAGTAAGTGAAACAGTTCCTTTGGATGAATTTATGGTAGATGATAGAAATGTCATTTTTGCACTTCAAGAATCAGCTGAAGTTTCTTTCCTTATGATTGATGACTGTAATGAAAATCCGGCTGTTATATCATATGAAGATGACCTACAGTATATTCACACTACAGAAGATCAGACCATTCAGGATTTCCATTCAGATTCTTCTTCATATGTTTCATGTGCTGAAATGTTTTTACAAGAGGAGGTCTGCTCATCTACCTGTTCAAAGTTTTTTGAAGCCCAGGAGCATACTTTTACTGAAGTACATGATGAAGGAAGATCAGAATTAGAAGCAAAGGACACCTTGTTTCTTCAGCAGGAGGTAAATCTTCATGTTTTTCAGGATCCTCTGGCAGGTTTGTTGCAGACAGCAGTGAAGGTGATTATTGTAGTATTCAGTAATGAAGGAGATCATGGTCAGCTATGTTTTTGGATGCCCAGTTATTAGTATTTATTGTTGACCAGCAGATCTGATCAGGGGAATCAATCAAGAAGGCATCTGCTGGATTGGTTACATTGGAAATCCCACTATACATGATTGTATATGTTTCATTAGTATGCAGGTGGTTGTCATCATGCTTTCAAATCTTGATGAACTGCTGCCTTTTTTCAAAAGCTTTGTAAATACTTGTTTGGAGTCACTGAGTCATTTGTGTTTGTCCGTTGGCCATTTTTTCTGCCATTTCAGCTTGTCATCGATCTGCTCAGCTCGTTTAATCGAAGTTTCACAATGCCAAGCTACCAAGTTTTCAGTCAATAAATGTGTCAAAAATTTTTCTGTTATCTGTTGAAATAATGACTACATCGCCCAATGGATGAAGGCACTGTCTGACTCCCCCATAGATCTGCCGTTCTTGGCATCTCCTTGGAGCCACCATCCCCATTGGAGCCAACATTAGAGTCGGTCCTTACAGCCCTCCGTCAGAGATCATTTCGCTTTTTGCATATCATTTTTAGGTGTCTCGCTCGTTCCACTTCGTTGCATTTTGCTAGGGACATGCCATTGAATGATGAGAGGGTCTGGTTGTCTTGTGTTTCCTCATGCTTGTACTTGCAGGGCTAATTAAGATTCCTCAAAAATCACTGAAGTTCAGGTCACTTCATTCATGGTCATAAATGATTATTTTTGTCAAAAAGAGTCTTTAGTCCTAGAGTATAGGGTTTTCAGTCTTTTGCTACATGTAATAAAAGCCCGCAAGCCTTGAGGTTGGTTTCAAAAGGTTCCTATTTCACGTTTTTATTCTCAAAAACATTTGAAGACATTTCTAGTCCAAAACTCTGTTTTGGAACTAGAAATTGTCACCTCTACTTTTTTGGAATAATTGTGTGTATTTGATCCAATTACATGTCTAAAAGCGTTCTCCGATCTTTTTCCCAATGCTAAAATCCCCGCAATCAAGATATTTCATCGCAAATCTAAGACCGTAAAAGTAATGAAGAGCCAAAATCTGTAAAGATTGTATTGCGATAGTACAAATTTCAAACATTACAAAGTGGGTTATAGATAAAATTAAAATCAAATTTGATTTTTATGAGATATTTTTCTACACATATAAGCCATGGAAGACAACTCATTTGCACAAATTCCCAAGGCAGAGTTCGAATTGGTGAGTTGAGGGACGCAAACTTGTTTTTCAAAGCCGTGGACCGGAGGTGGAAGTGTGCGCTACGCACAGAGGAGGCGCGCTACGCACACCAGGCACGCGACGCACTGGGCTTCACAGGCCCGTGCAAATTAGCATGCGCGCAGCGCACTGGGTGAGCGCGCTACGCGTATAATCTCAGAGCCAAAAAAATTTCGCTCCTTCGGCCAGATTCATGCCAAATTGCCTCCAACTGCTTGCAAGTAGGTTTTTCATGATTGCTCAGTGAATTTTGGAAATGATTATGGTGTTTTGAAAGTGGAGAAACCATTGTTTAATGTGGAGAAATGTAAACCCTATGTTTATTTCCAATATCACTTCCTAGGGTTTTGAAACGAATGCTAATGGTTGTGTGGAGGTTTGCAAACTTGTGTTGTTGATATATATGCTCATGCATCTACTGTCAGTGGTGTCCCTGCTCATTTTTCACCTTAGCCCCATGCTCTCTCTTTGCCATTACATCAATGCTCTCATTGTTATTGTCATTGTCATTTTAACACTGCTCATCATTCATGTTATGACATAGTCCCATTTTCACTTATCCACTTCCTCCATTAACATTGTCAAACACTGCAAGGGATATTGTCATTTTGTTCCTAACAGTTGTTTTCCCCACATTATACTCTCTTCTACTCATTTGTCAAATCCCCTCATAATCAAAGCAGTGATTGTTTTTCATGCAAACTCATTTGACAGAGCCATTACCACTGTGGCTTTCCTATAATACTTTAACATACATGTGACATATTTGGGTTTTGAGCATACACTGAACTTTTGTCTTCACTACACCTATATCAGCATATATATTGCAAACATCTTGTTTTCAAAGCCATGTCAGAGACGGATTCAGTTTATGAGCAGGAGTATGACATTGATTCCACAGCAAAGATTAATGTGCCACGGAGGTCTCACAAAAGTGGCAAAAGTGGTAAGCATCTCAGGCAGGAGCCTACTTCTTTGGCTCAATTGCAGGCTTGCCTGCTTGCAATGGATTGTTTTCGGCATCAGTAATGTTTCCAATACTGTGAGATGATTTCACGAACCCAGCATCATCATGAGCTAGCTCGTCTATTTGTTCTACATTTACATGATGGCCGTGTAAACCTTGCCGGAGTATATTTCATTCTGTCACCGGAGACTATTGCTCAGGCCACCGGGATACCAAATATAGGAGAGGAATGGAACAAACGACAGCAGTTAGAGAAATCCTACTATGAGCCATACATCAAACCTAGGTTTATGAGGCAGCTGAGCAGGGTATTTCCATTCAGATTCCTGAAGGATGAGTTTGCACCATTGATGAAACTCATCATTCGATATTTCAGTTGCGAGGGCAGATTCTCGCGTCTCTATGCGTACCATGTTCGTTTGTTGATGCATTTCATGAGGGTACGTATGATGAGCATTCCATACTTCATGTATCACAACATAGAGAGGATGAAAATTTTTGTACAGAAGAAGACCCCAGCACAGCAGCATAGAAGTATATATCATTACGCGCTGATCAAAATCATGGTGGTACATCAGTTGACACAGCAAGGCATTACTTGGGAGGATTTCATCTCCCGTGACTTCTTCACAGTGCCACAGCCGCCTCCCGAGGTAGTTCATGATGAGGGAGAGCCTTCACATCAGCTAGACATTCCTGAGATCGAGCATATCAGTGCTCCATTGTATGTGACATACCAGCGAGGCCACAGGGCCTTATTTGCAGCTACACGATGAGTACTATCTCCACCAAGGGTGGAAGGGGTCTCGTTGACTTCATCAGTAGCGCGAGTATTATCTCCACCAAGGGTGGAAGGGGTCTCACCTTCTTCTTCAGCACAGGTACAGATCTAGGACAGAGGCAAGAGGCCTATGCATGATGAGGGCCCATCAGGCGGTCGAGATACTGATTTCACATTCATCGATGTTGATGTGAGCTCTCCTAGCTCGAAACTGAAAGAGATCATCCAAGAGAAAAAGGCCGAGAATGACACGCTAAAAGAGAAATTGCAGAGGGCTCAGTGGGTGATAAACTACCTGGAGCAGCGTAACAAACATCTAGAGGATGAGCACACACTTTTAGAGCTGTGGCGAATCCGGGAAGATCGACAATTGACCCGGAAGAGACCAGGTGACATGACAACAGTTGAGCGAGAGACCGAACTCACGCATGTTAAAATTCATCTGGAGAAGTTGTTGGCAAAGGCCAATAGAGAGAAATACATGCTTCGTCACATGAAAGGACATTATTGGGCCCGCATGCACGTCTGCAAAGCAAAAATGAAAATTCTGAAGAGGAGGTTGAGGAGTGCACTAAAATGGCGGAAGAGGCCTGATCCACTCCGGATTTTGGCCGAGGCTTCGTTGGCTGGGCATGATACATGATGGAGGGTCTTCACTCCAAAGTTGAGCGAATTTGAAGAATTTTTTGTCATTTTGGAAAATTTTGGTCTCAAAACAGGTTTTTCAGCCCAACGGGTAGCGCGTCGACGCGCTCGCTTATGATTGGGACACTCGCTGGAGGAAAACTTTATATTTTTGGGTATTTCATGGTAATTTATGCATGCTCCTATAGGACCAAGGCATTTCACCAAGTTCTGGATGAGAAAAAGGGCCAAAACACCATGAAAATCACCGTTCTGCCACCTTTTCCACCAGCAGGACGTACTTGTGGGAGAATGAAGTTTTTGAGGGGAAAATGAGCTCCAAATTGGGAAATTCCACTTGATTTGGATAGCCAACATCTAGGGATTTCCAACAAGCTATCATGAGCTTGATTTTGATGCTAGGAAGTGCCCCAAAATTAGGCTGAAAGGTGCGTTACGCATAGAGCTCAGGTGCGCTACGTATAAAGATTTTTGGTCCATTTTTCATCTTCCAGCTCAGGATTTCGGCCAGTTGGACCAGTTTTGCTTGTGGGTGTAATTTTTGAGTTATCTTGATGTAATTTTATGGTTTGCATGTAACTTGGACTTACTTTTACCTATTCTAGATTATTCACTCCTAAAAAAGTAAAAATCAAGTGAAAGAATCAGTTTCCTTCCTTTTAGAGGCAAGTTGTTTGGCTGCCTATATTCTAGCTCCTTGTTTAGAATTAGTTGAAACTGCTCCTAGAAGGAGGAATTCGACCCCTAGAGGCGTGGAAAGGGGTTAGGATGGTATATATGATGTAATTTCTCAATCATTTTTAGAGGTTGTACAGGTTGGACTCTTGGGAAAAGTTTGGCACACTATTGTACATATTTTTCACATTTTGGCTAAGGAAAGATCAGAGGTTTTGCAGCACCTGTTGGGATTCTTGTGGCTTTCAATTCTTGATGGTGTTTTCTCTCAGTTTATTGTAATTTCTTTCATGTTTAATGTATGCCATTCCCTTCTTATGCTTCTGAAACTAAATGAATGAGTAAATGAGGTTGAATCCATTGTTTCCAGTGCTCTGCCTTTAAATTTGTTTAGTTTTACATGTTTTCACCAGTTTGGAGAGGATCCATGTTCTCCCTTGCCCTCTTCAGCTCCTTGTCATTCTGATCCATCCATACACCTGATCAAAAGCATCAAGACTACTGCCTACCTCGCCCCAACTCGAATTCTGCAAAGATTTGGCCTTATCCCCGGACCCAAAATTGTTTTTCCCATTTTTTCAACAAAAACCCAAAAAATCAAAATCAAACTTTCCTATCTCTTTACTAGCCTAAAATCAGTATTCATTATAAGTCATCTCAGCCCCTTTGAAGATCTTTTGCTGAGATAGACCCGAAGAGAGCCCTCTCCTGTCCTCGTAGGGCTAGCTACGAGGCTGAGCTTGGTTTGATGTAGCCTTTAGTTTTACCTTATTTCAGCCTAAGGTAGATTTGAGCGCTAACAGGCTCCTGCACTACTTCCTGAAATGAAGATGTATTTGTCACTATACATTTTCTCATGAGAGACATGTATCTAGTGATTCGATCAGGAGACTGTCTCTGTCTATGCTGTGAATTAGGGGCTCCTAGATTTTGTGCTGCATCAAGCTTCAACCTCTCAACTTTTGTGGTATGCCTTCTGCCAGTTCTGATTTTTGGCTCTGTGTGAGTGGACTCCTCCACTCCATGAACCTACTCTTGTGGCTGATCCACATCTAGAGACTCATCTTTGGGAACAAGAAATTCCTCCTCTACATGCGAGTCTAGCTCCCTCTCAAGCGACAACTTCATGGATTTCTCCTCATTGAATTTTATATCCCATCGCACCACACTCATTCGGTTGTTTGGAAAATACACATGATAATTATGGGGTGTTTCTATGTACTCCACAAATATCCCAACTTCAGCAGTCAGCTCCAGCTTCTTCCTAGCGTTCTTGGTCACATGCACATAAACAGATGAGCCAAAAATATTAAAGTGAGAAACATTTGGTTTCTTACTAGTAAAAGCTTCTTTAGGTGTACTCATGCCAAGTACTCTATGAGGACAATGGTTTTTCACATAAACTGCAGTGTTGCATGCTTCCGCCCACAAGTGCATTATTAAGCCCTATTCATGCAACATAGCTCGTGCAACACCCATGATCGTTTTGTTCTTCTTCTCCGCAACCCCATTCTGTCGTGGTTTATGAGGCGCTATGATTTCTCTTCGAATTCCTTCTTTTCTACAGAATTCTTTGAATTCGTTTGTGATATATTCACCACCATTATCACTCCGCAGAGCCTTCACTTGCTTCCCTGACTCTTTCTCCACCAATGCTTTAAACTCACAGAACTTTGAGAATGTTTGATCCTTCTTCTGCATGAAGAAGACCCAGCATCTATGAGAATAGTCATAAAAAAATAACATAATACATGTGTTTTTCTGTTGAAGCAACCGATAATGGTCCACACATGTTTGTGTGAAATCTCTCCAGGATCACCAAAGCACGATTCTCCTTTTCATGAAAGGTGGTCTTCCTAAACTTACCCATAGTACATCCCTTGCATTGATCTATCTGCACAAGTGTACCCTTGGGAAGTCCAGTAGAAATCTGCTGCAAAATATTTAGGGCACCATGGTGAAGATGGCCCAATAGCCTGTGCCATAATTCACCCTCATCCCAGCTGACCACTTCTTCTTCTTTTCCCACCATTGCAGCACAACCATATACCTCCAGCTTGTAGATATTCTTGACTCGAATCCCTATCCTCTTGGTTTGACCCATTTTTTTATGTCGCAAGAAAGCTTTTCAATCGCTGAAAACAATGTCATAACCTTTGTCCTCCAACATCGTGACTGAGACCAAGCTCTTCTTTAGACCTGGTGCATGCATAATATCTTTCAACAGAAATGGTTTACCTAACTCCCTCTCAAAGGTAATGGTACCAATGTTGGTCGCACTGTACTGTCCATCATCACCCATATATATATATGCATTTGGAGATCTTTCTCCTCCAAGTCACTGAAAAGCTCCTTATCTCTCGTCATGTGGAAGAAAGCACCACTATCAATATACCACACTGATCCCATTACGCTTGAAACCAAGCATGCGATCAAATATAATTCAAGTTCAAATTGTGAGGCAAGGGCCTCACCAGCTACAGCTCGAGCAGCCTTCCTGTTCTTCTTTTTATGTGGGCATTTAGTGGCGAGTTTCCCATGTTCGTGACAATGAAAACACTTCACCTTAGACAAATCCAGCTTCTTGCATTTTGCCTCGAATTTTGAGTGGAATTTCTTCCCCTTCCCTTTCCTTCCTTTAGCAGCCAAAGCAAAATCCCCTTTATCATCATGATTTTATGAAGATCCATCCCTAGTGTTCCGCCTGAACTCTTCCTGCACTAGATCCGACCACATTCGTTCCCATTCCAGCAGTTTTTCCCGTCCATTGAGAGAGTCTTGATAACTATTCCAATTATTAGGAAGTCATAAGAGAGCCAAACTCACCAAATAATCATCAGCGAGAGTGATTCCCACACTCTGCAGTTCATCCTGACATTGGACAAACTTTGTGAGATACTTTTGAATACTGTCGCCCTTCTCCATCTTGATTTTTCTGAGTTTATCCTTCAGCGCCAATTTCCTATGGTCGTTGCTACTTTGGAAAAGATCTGTCCAAGCCTTCCACATTGCAAATGGACTGGCTTTCCCATGAAGGCTTGAAACAATATGGTCTCTCACACCTTCCAACAGAATCCTTCTCGTATTTTCTACATTTTTTTGCCAGGCGTAAAGTAATGCAACATCCGTCGAAGTGGGCTTAGGAACATCATTGTCGATGAATTACTTCAAGCCATTATCTTCAAGCACTGCCTCCATCCTATCCTTCCATGCAATTTAGTTCGAGATGCCCTCAAGTGCATACTCTAACCGCAAACCATTGAAAGCCATTTCGATGTTTACTCAACTGTCGCACCAAGAAATTCTTGCAGAAAATTTGATTTGTTTCCACCAACAAAACTCAGCTACTGCTTCAATACTGAAATCTTATTTTCTCTGATACCATGTAGAAATTTTTAATACAATTATGCATTTTCAGATCTCCTGATCTAACAATTATATGCCACTATTAAATACAGAATCCTTCTACTTAATCTTTGTGGAAATTTAATCGCCAATTGCAAACACATGAAGAAAAATCGATCACACATAACACAGATGTTTTTATCGAGAAAACATAAAGCCAAAAACCCCACTATCACATATCATGTATATCATGGATCATGAAACAATCTCATACAAAACTCTAATCCAAGAGATCTTAGTACAATATACAATCGTCTCACACTGTCATACAAAAATTGGCTCACACATGCACCAATTTACTACCTCCTGACAGCTTGCCTCCACTACGCAATCCCTGCTGATGAAGATCCCTAAATGAATTCGATCTTTCCTTCCCTTGACTGCATAATCCTCATTGGCATCTCCAATGTGTGTGTAGTTTCATTGAATGCATCTCTGATATGATGATACCAGATATCTATATTCTTATATATATCATGAAACACAAGATTAATCGAGAGTTTAATGCAACTTTTATTATCACAATGAATCACTGTAGGATCTAAATGAGAACCGAAAAACCAACCAGGATCTTCCTCATCTAGATAGCCTCAAATGCAGCTTGACTTTCTGCCATGTATTCCACTTCCGCTGAACTTAGTGCCACAGATATTTGTTTCTTGTTGTACCATGAAACAGTTGTAGATTCAATACTAAAAACCCCTCCTGATGTGCTCTTCCTGTAAGTTGGGCTGCCTGCCCAATCTGCATTTATGAAGCCATGCAACTTCACCTCATCCATCTATTTATAAAATAAGCCATACGCAGATGTGCCCTTGTGATATCTCAGGACATGCTTGTCTGCCTTCCAAAAGAGCTTGGTTGGTTTAACCATCGCTTGACTAAGTTGTTTCAGCACATAGCATATGTCTGGTCTTCTATTGACTAAATACATGAGAAAACCCACCAAATTTCAATAGACAGTAGCATCCACTACCTCTACCAATGTAGCATCCTCTTTCCTCCAATTTCCTGGAAGAGGAGTAGCCATGGGTTTGCATCCCTCCATGTGAAACTTACCGAGTATCTCTCTTGCATACTTGCCTTGAGACAAAAATAGTTCACCTTCTCATTTCCATATTTCCAATCCAAGGAAATTGTGAAGGAGACCCATATCCTTCATATCGAATTCCTTTGCAAGGTCCTCCTTGCATGAGTGTATCAGTTGCTCATCACCAGTTAGTATTAAACCATCAACATAAAGAACAATGGTTAAAATCTTACCCTCCACTACAATCTAGTATAGGTTTGCATACACCTCACTCTTTGTGAAGCCAAGTCTAGTGAAATAGTTGTCGATCCAAGTGTACCAAGCAAGGGGTGATTGCTTCAGCCCATACAACGCTCTTTTGAGTCTACACACATGTGACTCGCTGTTGAAGATATCAAATAATTCAGGCTGCTCAATGTACACTTCTTCCTCAATGATCCCATTAAGGAACATAGTCTTCACATCCATCTGATGAATGTGCCAACACATCTGCACTGAGAGAGTAAGGATGGTCCTTATGGAAGAATATCGTGCGACAGGTTCAAAGGTTTCTTCATAATCAATCCCCTCAATCTGTGAGAATCCTGGGGCCACAAATCTTGCATTATACTTCTCAACACTCCCATCAGTAGCTTTCTTTACCTTGTAGATCCATCTTGAACCTACCATTGATTTATCAATCGGCCTTGGAACAATTTCCCAAGCATTTTTTCTGAAAATGGAGTCATACTCCTCTACCATTGCATCTACCCATTTGGGCTCCTGCACTGCTTCCTGAAAGGAAGATGGCTCTGTCAAAATACATTTTCTCATGAGAGCCATGTATCCAGTGAATCGGTGAGGAGACTATCTCTGTCTGCGCTGTGAAGCAGGGACTCCTACATTCTGTGCCGAATCAAGCTTCAGCCTCTCGTCTTCTGTCGTATGCCTTCTGCCAATTCTGATGTTTGGCTCTGCGTGAGTGGACTCCTCCACTCCATCAACCTCCTCCTATGCATGATCTACATCTAGAGACTATTCTTTGGGAACAAGCATTTCCTCCTCTGCATGCAAGTTTGGCTCCCTCTCAAGCGACAACTTCATGGATTTCTCCTCATTGAATTTTATATCCCGTCACACCACAGTCATTCGAATGTTTGGAAAATACACATGATAATTATGGGGTGTTTCTGTGTACCCCAAAAATATCCCAACTTCAACAGTCGGCTCCAGCTTCTTCCAGGTGTTCTTGGTCACATGCACATAAACAAATGAGAAAAAAATCTTAAAGTGAGAAACATCAGGTTTCTTACCAGTAAAAGCTTCTTCAGGTGTACTCATGCCAAGTACTTTATGATGACAACAGTTTTTCACATAAACCACAGTGTTGCATGCTTCCGCCCACAAGTGCATTGGTAAGCCCTGATCATGTAGCATAGCTCGTGCATCACCCATGATAATTATGTTCTTCCTCTCCGTAACCCCATTCTGTTGTGGGTTATGAGGCGCTATGAGTTCCCTTCTAATTCCTTATTTTATACATAAGTCTTTGAATTCGTTCAAGATATATTCACCGTCATTATCACTCCGGAGAGCCTTCACTTGCCTCCCTGAATCTTTCTCCACCAATGCTTTAACCTCACATAACTTTGAGAATGTTTGATCCTTCTTCTGCATGAAGAAGATCCATCATCTACGAGAATAGTCATAAACAAAAATAACATAATACCTATGTTTTGTTGTTGAAGCAATCGAGAATGGTCCACACATGTCTATGTGAACTCTCTCCAAGATCACTGAAGCACGGTTCTCCTTTTCCTGAAAGGTGGACTTCGCAAACTTATCCATATTACATCCCTTGAACTAATCCATCTGCACAATTATACCCTTGGGAAGTCCAATAGAAATTTGCTGCAAAATCTTCATTGCACCACTATGAAGATGGCCCAATCGCCTGTGCCACAATTCGTCCTCATCCCGGCTCACCACTTCTTCTTCTTTTCCCACCATTGCAGCGCAACCATCTACCTCCAGCTTGAAGAGATTCTTGACTCGAATCCATATCCTCTTGGTTTGACCCGTTGTTTTATGTCACAGGAAAGATTTTCCATCGTTTAAAACAACGTCATAACCTTTTTCCTCCAACATCGTGACTGAGACCAAGTTCTTCTTTAGACCTGGAACATGCATAACATCTTTCAACAGAAATGGTTTACCTGACTCCCTCAAAAAGGTGATGGTACTAGTGTCGGTCACACTTTTTCATCCATTGTCGCCCAACTTTATATGCATTTGGAGATCTTTATCCTCCAAGTCACTGAAAATCTCCTTATCTCCTGTCATGTGGAAGGAAGCACCACTATCAAGATACCACAATGATCCCATTGCGCTTGAAACCAAGCATGCGATTAAAGAGAAATAAAGCTCAAATTGTGAGGGAAGGGCCTCACCAAATGTAGCTCCAGAAGCCTTCTTCTTCATTTTTTAGTGGGCAGTTAGTGAAAACACTTCACCTTGGACAAATCGAGCTTTTTTCCTTTAGCCTCGTATTTTGAGTGGAATTTATGCCCCTTCCCTTTCCTTGATTTGGCAGCCAAAGCACAATCCTCTTCATCATCATGCTTTGATGAAAATCCATCCCCGGTGTTCTACCTGAACTCCTCCTGCACTAGATCCGACCACAATCGTTCCCAATCCGGTAGTTTTTCCTGTCCATTGATAGTCTTTATAACTATGTGAACTCTTAGGAAGTCCCAAGAGAGCCTAACTCACCAAATCATCATCAGCAACCATGATTCCCACACTCCCCATTTCATCTCGACATTGGAAAAACTTTGTGAGGTTCTTTCGAATATTGTCGCCCTTCTCCATCTTGATTTTTCTAAGTTTATCCTTTAGCGCTAATTTCCTATGGTCATTGTTGCTTTGAAAAATATCCATAAAATTCTTCCACATTACAAATGTAGTGGCTTTCCCATGAAGGCTTGAGAAAATATGGTCTCTCAAACCTTCCAAAAGAATCCTTCTCACCTTCGATACTTTATTTTTCCAGGCATCAAGTAATGTAGCATCCGTCGAAGTGGACTTAGGAACATCACTGTCGATGAATTACTTCAAGACATTATCTTTAAGCACCGCCTCCAACCTATCCTTCCATGCAATTTAGTTCGAGTTGTCCTCGAGTCCATAATCTAACCGCAAACCATTGAAATCCATTTCGATGTTTACTCAACTGTCGCACCAAGAAATTACTGCAGCAAATTCGAATTGTTTCCACCAACAAAATTCAACTATTGCTTCAATATTGCAATCTTCTTTGCTCTAATACCATGTATAAATTTTAATAAAATTATGTATTGCCATATTCTCCTAATCTAAAAATTATATGCCACTATTAAATACATAATCCTTTTACTTAAATCTTTGCGGAAATTTAATCGCCAATTGCAAGCACATGAAGAAAAATCAATCACACATAACACAGATGTTTTTACCGGGAAAGCATAAAGCTAAAAACCCCACTATCATATATTATGTATATCATGGATGATGAAACAATCTCATAAAAAACTCTAATTCAATAGCTCTCACTATGATATACAATCGTCTCACATTGTCATACAAAAATTGGCTCACACATGCACCAATTTACTGCCTCCTGACAACCTGCCTCCACTGAGCAATCCCTGCTGATGAAGATCCCTGAATGAATTCGATCTTGCCTTGCCTTGAATTTTCAATCCTCATTGGCATCTCCAATGTGTGTGTAGTTTCATTGAATGCACCACTATAGTCACAGCTGATAGTCAAACTATCCCTTTCACCAATCTCCCCAATGGTTCTCCACTAGATATGACTTGCATGTAGTTAACAGTAGTATTTCTTTAGTTGCATGTGAGACCACTGCTTTTGAATTAATTAAATAATTAATTCCCTGATCTCTCACTAGTATATCTTTAGTTACAACTAGCACAACTGAGTTTAACTCACCTAACTAAGTTAAACTAAATAACAACTCACATAACTACACATCCAACTTTGTTACAACTTTGTATCACTCAGTTACAACGAAGTCCACTTTGCATGTCCCACCAACCAACCTTAGAACTCACAATTCCTTCAGTTAATTGGTTTTCCACCTCATTTAACTGAAATCAAGTGCTTCAAGAGAATATATTATTATTTATTATCTACTTATTATTAAGGGCTAATAATAATCGACATGCAATCTATTTTTAGACAAGAGATCTATAAATAAACTTCGCCCATGCATCTAAAAATAAAATCTCATCTATAAATAGAATTTTCTCAACCATCTATAAATAGACTCCTGTTATAAATAGAATATGCTCAACATTCTAAAAATAGACATACAACTAAAAATAGCTTGCAGGCCCCACCTAGTGTAGGTGTTTAATTGTCACTAGGATCATCATCTTGTTGAATCTCGACAATTATTAGCTTATTTCCTCTCTTGAGAATGAAAAATTTTTCTAATGATCTCACCAATAGCATATGTTTGGTCTTGTATTAACTAAATAAATGAGCAAACCCACCAACTGTTGATAGACAGTAGCATCCACTACCTCTCTAGATGTAGCGTCCTCTTTCCTCCAGTTTCCTCGAAGAGGAGTATCCATGGATTTGCAGCCCTCCATGTGAAACTTACCGAGTATCTTCCTTTCATACTTGCCTTGAGACACAAACAGTTCACCTTCTTGCTGCCATATTTCCAATCCAAGGAAATAGTGAAGGAGACCCATATCCTTCATCTTTAACTCCTTTACAAGGTCCTCCTTGCATGAGTGTATCAGTTGCTTATCACCAGTCAGTATTAAATCATCAACATAAATAACAATGATTAAAATCTTACCCTCCACCACAATTTGGTATAGGTTTGCATCCACCTCACTCTTGGTGAAGCCAATTCCAGTGAAATATTTATCGATCTGAGTGTACCAAGTACAGGGTGCTTGCTTTAGCCCATATAGTGCTCTTTTGAGTCTGCACACATGTGACTTGCTGCTAAAGATCTCAAATCCTTGAGGCTGATCAATGTAAACTTCTTCCTCATTGATCCCATTAAGGAACGCGGTCTTCACATCCATCTGATGAATGTGCCAACCCATCTGCGATGAGAAAGAAAGGATGGTCCTTATGGAAGAATACCATGTGACAAGTGCAAAGGTTTCTTCATAATCAATCCCCTCGATCTGTGAGAAGACCCGGGCCACAAATCTTGCCTTATACTTCTCAACACTTCCTCCTGTGCATGTAAGTCTAGCTCCCTCTTAAGAGATAACTTCATGGCTTTCTCCTCACTGAATTTTATATCCCGTCACACAACGATCATTCGACTATTTGGAAAATACACACGATACATATAGGGTGTTTCTGTGTACCCCACAAATATCCCAAATTCAGCAGTCGGCTCCATCTTCTTCTTGGCGTTTTTGGTCACATGCACATAAACAAATGAGCCAAAAATCTTAAAGTGAGAAACATCTGGTTTCTTACCAGTAAAATCTTCTTCAGGTGTACTCATGCCAAGTACTCTATGAGGAAAAAAAAATTGCACATAAACCACAGTGTTGCATGCTTTAGCCCACAAGTGCATTGGTAAGCCCTGATCATGCAACATAGCTCGTGCATCACCCACGATCGTTCTGTTCTTCCTCACTGCAACCCCATTCTGTCGTGGGTTATGAGGCACTATGAGTTCTCTTCGAATTCCTTCTTTTCTACAGAAGCCTATGAATTCGTTAGAGATATATTCACCACCATTATCACTCCACAGATCCTTCACTTACTTCCACGACATTTTCTCCACCAATGCTTTAAACTCACAGAACTTTAAGAATGTTTGATCCTTCTTTTCCATGAAGAATATCCAGCATCTACAAGAATATTCATCAAAAAAAATAACATAATGCCTGTGTTTTGTTGTTGAAGCAACCGAGAATGATCCACACACGTTAGTGTGAACCCTCTCCAGGATCACCGAAGTACGGTTCTCCTTTTCTTGAAAGGTGGTCTTCGCAAACTTACCCATATTACATCCCTTGCACTGATCTATCTGCACAAGTGTACCCTTTGGAAGTCCAATAGAAATATACTACAAAATCTTCAGGGTGCCATGGTGAAGATGGCCCAATCGCCTGTGCCATAATTCACCCTCATCCCGACTCACCACTTCTTCTTCTTTTCCCACCATTGCAGCACAGCCATCTACCTCCAGCTTGTAGAGATTCTTGACTCGAATCCCTATCTTCTTGGTTTGACACATTGTTTTATATCGCAGGAAAGATTTTCCATCGCTGAAAACAACATCATAACCTCTGTCCTCCAACATCGTGACTAGGACCAAGTTCTTCTTTAGACCTGGAACATGCATAAAATCTTTCAACTAAAATGATTTACCTGACTCTCTCTCAAATTTAATGGTACCAATGTCAGTCGCACTGTATCGTCCATCGTCGCCCATCTCTATATGCATTTGGAGATCTTTCTCCTCCAAGTCACTGAAAAGCTCCTTATCTCCCATCATGTGGAAGGAAACACCACTATCAAGATACCATAGCAGTCCCATTGTGCTTGAAACCAAGCATGTGATCAAAGAGAAATCAAGTTCAAATTACAATGGAAGGGCCTCACCATCTGCAGCTCCAGCAGCCTTCTTCTTCTTATTTTTCTGTGGGAAGTTAGTGGCGAGATGCCCATGTTCGTGACAGTGAAAACAATTCACCTTGGACAAATCCAGCTTCTTGCATGGCTTCAAGGATGCATATTGGGCAGGCAGCCCAACGGACAGAAAGAGCACATCAGGAGGGGTTTTCAGTATCGGATCTATAGCATTTTCTTGGTACAGCAGGAAACAAATATCCGTGGCACTCAGTTCAACGGAAGCAGAATACATGGCAACAAGTGAAGCTGCATGTGAGGCTATCTAGATGAGGAATATCCTGGTCGATTTGTTCGGTTCTCATTAGATCCTACAATGATACATTGTGATAATCAGAGTTTCATTAAACTCTCGATTAATCTTGTGTTTCATGATAGATCTAAACATATAGATATCAGGTATCACCATATCAGAGATTGTGTGCAGTGGAAGATCATTTTGCTTCAGTACATTCCTACGAAAGATCAGGATGAATATATTCTGACGAAGGCGCTCAGAAGGAGAAAATTTGAATACCATAGAGGTAAAATCAGGGTGAAGGATAATCCCTATCTTGTTGAGAGAGAGTTTTGAGATTCAACAAGATTATAAGCTTAGTGAAAATTAAGTACCTTCACTAAGTGGGGCCCGCAGGCTATTGTTAGGTGTATGTCTATTTTTAGACATGGTGAGCATATTCTATAAGTTGTAGGATGCTATTTGTAGATGGTTGGTCAAATGTGAAAAATAGATGAGATTCTATTTTTATAATATTGGGCGAAGTCTATTTATAGATCGTCAATCTAAAAATAGATTCATGTCGATTATTATTAGCCCTTAATAATAATCCGACAATAAATATCAACTTATTCTCTTGGATCACTTTATTTCAGTGAACAGATTTGGAAAATCAATGGGCTAAAGGAATTACGCAATTCCTAGGGTGGTTGGTGATTCACGCATGGAGGACTCAGTTAAAACTGAAGTAACAAAGTTGTGACAGAGTTGTAAGAGTAGTTATGGGAGTTGTAATTTAGTTTAACTCATTTAATTGAGTTAAACTCAGTTGTGCTAGTTTTATCTAGTTCTAACTGAAGATACACTAGTGAGAGTTTAGTGAATTAATTATTTAATTAATTTGCAACTAGCGACTCACTTGCAACTGAACAAATACAGCAGTTAACTACTTGCATGTCTGTTCCAGTGGAGACCCAGTGGAGAGATAGGTGAAAGGGTGAGATGGAGTATTTGTTGTCACTATAATGATGCATTCAATGCATCTAACACACATTGGAGATGCCAATGAGGATTGTGCAGTCAAGGCAAGGCAAATTCGAATTCATTCAGGGGTCTTCTTCAGCAGGGATTGTGCAGTGGAGGCGGGCTGTCAGGAGGAAAGAAATTGGTGCATAGATATGTAAATTTCTGCATGACAATGTGTAATGATTGTTGATTTTACTGAGAGCTTGATGTACTAATATTTGTATGAGATTATTACATGATTCCATTGATATACATAGTATATTATAGTCGTGGTTTTTAGCTTTAAGCTTTCCTGTTAAACAACTGTGTTTATGTGCGATTGATTTTCTTCATGTGTTTGCAATTGGAGATTTAATTTCCGCAAAGAATTAAGTGGAAGGATTATATATTTAATATAAGATTAATTTGTTAGATCAGGAGAATACAGTAATACTATCAGTATTAATAAATTTCTATAGAAGTGGGCTTAGGAACATCATTTTCGATGAATTCCTTCAAGCCATTATCTTCAAGCACCGCCTCCATCCTATCCTTCCATGCAATGTAGTTCGATCTGCCCTTGATGCATACTCTAATCACAAACCATTGAAAGCCATTTTTATGTTTACTCAACTGTCACACCAAGAAATTCTTGCAGCAAATTCGAATTGTTTCCACCAACAAAACTCAGCTACTACTTCAATATTGAAATCTTATTTGCTTTGATACCATGTAGAAATTTTTAATACAATTATGTATTGCTAGATTCTCTTGATCTAACAATTATATGTCACTGTTAAATAAAAAATCCTTCAACTTAAATATTTGCATAAATTTAATCGCCAATTGCAAACACATGAAGAAAAATCAATCACACATAACAAAGATGTTTTTACCGAGAAAGCATAAAGCTAAAAACCCAACTACCATATATTATGTATATCATGGATCATGAAAAAATCTCATACAAAACTCTAATCCAAGAGATCTCAGTACAATATACAATCGTCTCACACTGTCATACAAAAAATGGCTCACACATGCACCAATTTACTACCTCCTGGCAGCTTGCCTCTACTATGCAATCCCTGTAGATGAAGATCCCTAAATGAATTTGACCTTTCCTTTCCTTGACTGCACAATCCTCATTGGCATCTCCAATGTGTGTGTAGCTACATTTAATGCACCACTATAGTCACAACTGATAGTCAAACAGACCCTTTCACCTATCTCTCAACTCGGTCTCCACTGGATCTAACATGCATGTAGTTAACAGTAGTATTTCTTCAATTGCATGTGAGACCACTACTTGTGAATTAATTAAATAATTAATTCACTGATCTCTCACTAGTGTATCTTTAGTTACAACTAGTTCCAACTAGCACAACTGAGTTTAACTCACTTAACTGAGTTAAACTAAATAAAAACTCACATAACTACACATCCAACTCTGTTACAACTTTGTATCACTCAGTTACAATGAATTCCACTCTGCATGTCCCACCAACCAACCTTAGAACTCATAATTCCTTCAGTCAATTGTTTTGCCACATTAGTTAACTAAAATCAAGTGCTTCAAGAGAATAGATTATTATTTATTGTCTAATTATTATTAAGGGCTAATAATAATCGACATTTGATTTATTTTTAGACATGCGATCTATAAATAGACTTCGCCCATGCGTCTAAAAATAGAATCTCATCTATAAATAGACTCCCGCTATAAATAGAATATGCTCAGCATTCTAAAAATAGACATACACCTAGAAATAGCTTGAGGGCCACACCTAATGTAGGTGCTTAATTTTCACTAGGATCATCATCTTGTTGAATCTCAACACTCCCTCTCAACAATAAAGGGATTATCCTTCACCCCGATCTTGTCTCTATGGTATTCGAATTTTCTCTTGGTGAGCACCTTCGTCTGAATATCTGCATCCTGATATTCCGTAGGAATCTACTGAAGCAACATGATCTTCCGCTACACACAATATCTGATATGATGATACCGAATATCTATATGCTTAGATCTATAATGAAACACAATATTAATCAAGATTTTAATGCAACTCTGATTATCACAATGAATCACTGTAGGATATAAATGAGAATCAAACAAATCAACCAAGATCTTCTTCATCCAGATAGCCTCACATGCAGCTTGACTTGCTTCCATGTATTCTGCTTCTGCTGAATTGAGTGCCACATATCATTGTTTCCTGATGTACAAAGAAACAGTTGTAGATCTGATACTGAAAACCCCTCCTGATGTGCTCTTTTTGTACGTTGGATTGCCTGCCCAATCTGCATCCGTGAAGCCATGCAACTTCACCTCATCTGTTTTTCTGTACCATAAGCCATACTTAGATGTGCCCCTAATATATCTCAGGACATTCTTCCCTGCCTTCCAAAAGAGCTTGGTAGGCTTAACCATCGCTTGACTAAGTTGGTTCACCGCATAGAATATGTCCATTCTTGTATTGAATAAATACATGAGCGAACCCACCAACTGTCGATAGAGCATAGCATCCACTACCTCTGCTGATGTAGCATCCTCTTTCCTCCAATTTCCTAAAAGAGGAGTATCCATGGGTTTGCAGCCCTCCATGTCAAAATTATTGAGTATATCCCTTGCATACTTTCCTTGAGACACAAATAGTTCACCTTCTCGCTGCCATATTTCCAATCCAAGGAAATAGTGAAGGAGACCCATATCCTTCATCTCGAACTCCTTTGCAAGGTCCTCCTTGCATGAGTGTATCAGCTACTCATCACCAGTTAGTATTAAATCATCAATAAAAATAACAATGATTAAAATCATACCTCCATCACAATCTTGTATAGGTTTGCATCCGCCTCACTCTTGGTGAAGCCAAGTCCAGTGAAATAGTTGTCGATCTAAGTGTACCAAGCACGGGGTGCTTACTTCAACCCATACAACGCTCTTTTGAGTTTTCACACATGTGACTCACTACTGAAGATCTCAAATCCTTTAGGCTTCTCAATGTACACTTCTTCCTCAATGATCCTATTAAGGAACATAGTCTTCACATCCATCTGATGAATGTGCCAATCATTTGTGTTGTGAGAGCAAGGATGGTCCTTATGGAGAATACCGTATGACAGGTGCAAAGGTTTCTTCATAATCAATCCCCTCAATCTATGAGAAGCCCCGGGCCACAAATATTTCCTTATACTTCTCAACTCTCCCATCAGCAACTTGCTTTACCTTGTAGATCCATCTTGAACCTACCACTGATTTATCAACCGACCTTGGAACAATTTCCCACACACTGTTTCTAACAATGGAGTCATGCTCCTCCACCATTACATCTACCCATGTGGGCTCCTACACTACTTCCTGGAAGGAAGATGGCTCTGTCACAATACATTTTCTCATGAGAGCCATGTATCCAGTGAAATGATCAGGAGATTGTCTCTGTCTGCATTGTGAAGTAGGGACTCCTACATTCTGTGCCGCATCAAGCTTCAACCTCTCAGCTTTTGTGGTATGCCTTCTGCTAGTTCTAATGTTTGGCTCTGCGTGAGTGATCTGAATGGAATGTATTAGTTTTGTTGTGCTAAGTATCCAAACAGTAATTATAATGTGTGCATAAGGTTCTCTAAAGTTTGCAGGTGAAACAAATGGTTCTAGATTTGTTAAATAGATTTATGTGTGAGGATTAATTAAGTATTTTAACTGTTTATCATTTTACAGGATTAAATAACAGAGAATAAAACATCACATAGCACATTACTCAGCAAATTTGATGAAGCAGTTCAAGCTTCCTAGGCTACATCTGTTGGTCCAACTCCCAATGGCATGTCCCTCATATCTTATTGCCCAAAAATGGTAAGCGCAAGTGAAAATAAGCCTCAATAGGTTGTGCTCTCTATAAAATCAACTTTATAATGTATTAAATAGCTAGATATGACTCTTCATTTTCATAAAATAGAAAAAGGATGCCCAATACACTGCCTACACCATGGTGGCTCTGATGGCTCCTTGATATTTCCCGAAGCTAAACCTGCTGAAGTTGACCTATGATGGCTCTGAAACCTATGCCAAACTGCTCAGAATGTCAATAATACCCAAAATTGACTATTTTTGCACCCAAATTGGTCGAAAAATGGAGTTATGGCAAAAATAAATTTTTCCAAATATCCCTTGAAAACCTCCTCCAAAAATGGAGGAACTCCAACTAGCTCCTTCAATTTAGGCCTTCCCGCCAAAAATAGTGGCGCACTTCCAAATTCGACGGAACTATTAATGGTTGAGTTTAATGCTAGATTGGTGGGGTCACATGTGACCTCCGCATAAACCACCTCCTAACCCGCGTTCAACCGCCCACATTTAATGTTTGAACAAACTTTGGGCACATGACATGGTTTTTGTAACCATTTACCACCCACCGGTTAATCTGTCATGGAGTGGATAGGCTCTAGGTCCGATCTCTTGGTCACATATAGTTGGGGCTTGCCCTAAGGGGCTAGCCCTTTTGTTTTTCTCCCATTACTATTTTCAAACATAAATTTATTCTTCCCACAGTAAGAGTTAAGAACCAATTCATAGGCAGGTCGGTCGGTCCTCTCCGCTGGCAGGTTGCAGGTCACTAGTTCGAATTCTGTAGACTCTAAAAATTTTAATTGCCAACTTCTCTTCGGCCTAGGCCTGGGTCCACGTGGCAGCATCCGGGCTTTCCACGTGGTAGCCCGTGATAGGCCAAAATCCAAAAATAGTCAAACCATTATCGAATCCAAAGCTAACACTTGTCAAATTCTTACTCGACCATATGGAATATTCCTAGAATATTTTTTGGAATATTATTTTTTAATTTTTTTCAAAATTAACAAACTCAAACTTGGTCAACTCATTTTTGGAGTTTATTGGGCTTTTCAAACCTTCATAACTTCTGCATATGACCTCTATTTTTCGAACCGTTCACGGCGCCAGAATCGCAGCGATGAGACCTTTCCGTTTGTTCAGGTTGCAACCATTTTTTAGCACTTTCATTTTTTATCATTTTTTAACTTGGACATGATCTCCTGATCACACCTCCCCACTAGGAAGCTTTTGGACCCCAAAATCTCTCTGGACTACTGAACCTGAAGATGAGGAGACTGATTCTCCACTCTTCCAATATTTATCCACTGAAATTTCCCTGATTTCATTAACTGGAGCTTTTCTTATATGTTATAAAAATAAGTTGTATATTCCCAAGGTAGAGTCATTAAAAAGGAAAATCCTGGATGAATATCACAAACAGCCATATGCGGGACATCCAGGATATCAAAAAATGCTAACAGCCTTGAAAAAAAATTTGTTATGGCCAGGAATGAAGAGAGATGTAGCAGAATATTTAAGTAGATGCATGGAATGTCAACTAGTCAAAGTTGAGCATCAGCATCCAGCAGGTCTTTTAAACCCTTTACCGATTGCAGAATGGAAATGGGACACAGTTTCCATGGACTTTATAACAGGATTACCAAAAACAAAATACCAACATGATTCTGTAATGGTAGTTGTAGACACTCTAACAAAAGCTGCCCACTTCATACCTGTAAAGTCTACTTTTGGGACAGCCCAGGTAGTAGAAGTGTTTTTAAAGGAAATAGTAAGACTACATGGAGTTCCAAAAGTCATTGTTTCAGACTGGGATGCTAAGTTTACAGCAGCTTTTTGGAAAGGACTATTTGGAGGGATGGGTACTAAACTGAATTTTAGTACTGCTTATCACCCTCAGACAGATGGTCAAACAGAGAGAACTAATCAGATTTTGGAGGATATGCTGAGAATGTATGTAATGGATAGGCCTTCGAAATGGGAAGACTACTTTCATTTAGCTGAATTTGCCTATAATAACAGCTATCAATCCTCCATAAAAATGAGTCTGTTTGAGGCACTCTATGGGAGAAAGTGTCGGACTCCTTTGAGCTGGAGTCAGCCAGAAGATAAACTGCAGTTGGGACCGGATGCTTTACAAGAAATGGAAAGAATTGTTAAAAAAATACAAAGAAACATCAAGACAGCACAAGATTGCCAGAAAAGTTATGCTGATAAGAAACGAGTGCACCGAGAATTTAAAGTAGGGGATCATGTGTATTTGCGCATTAAACCCAAAAAGAGCACACTTTATGCTGGCCGTTGTGAAAAACTGGCTCCTAGATATTGTGGTCCTTTTGAAGTATTAGAAAGGGTGGGACCAGTGGCTTATAAGCTGGCCTTACCACCCCATGTTAGAGTTCATGATGTGTTTCATGTGTCATTATTAAAAATATATGTGCATGATGCTTCTCACATAGTTGATTGGAATGTTGTACAGGTGGAACCAAAAGGGGAGTTTCTGCCAGAACCGCTTCAAATATTGGAGCGGGAAGAGATTGAATTGAGAAACAGAACAGTAGCCAGAGTAAAAGTGCAATGGAAGCACCTTACTGCTGAAGAGGCTACCTGGGAAAGAGAAGCTGAAATGCTGGAAAGATATCCATTTTTGTTTGAAAAATGAACTCTAGTAGTTAAATAACAACACCGAGGACGGTGTTTATTTTCAGAGGGGGAATATGTAACACCCCCAATTTATGTGTTGAATTTCAAAGCTATACATTTGAACTTTAATCCTAAGGGGAGTGGACCCCAAAGGATAAGTATTTTGTGAATGTAATTAAATATTTAATTTGCAGAAATAAATAAAAAGGATGATGTGCATATTGACCAAAAATGAGATTATGAGATCACTTGCCAAATCCATGAGGATGGATAAGGCAACCAATCCCCACAATATTTCAAAAAAATCCTTGAAATAAATTATTACTAATTTAGATTTGAGGAAGAATCTAAATTTCCCCAATGATGAGGAAAGTAGTTGGGAAGAGGTCAAAAGCTAGAAAAGCTGAGGAAAAGCATAAAACAGCTTTAAAGAATCCCTAAGATGGGAAGCCTAGGCAAACAGGAAGAAAAGCATCCTGCTATTCTGGACGCAGAATTAGAAACAGGCTATGGGGAACTATTAGTTTAAATAAGCTGCTCCTAAACAGATCAGGGGTTGATCTGTGGTGGAGGTGATCTTAGCTTGGGGGTGAGTTCTGGGAGACAAAAGAACTCTAAGGTTGGGAGGTTGGTCTAACTCATCTGTGGTATGTCTTTTTGAAAATTTCTGAATTTGATTATGTTAAAAAGGATGAATTGGCTACATATAAAAGTTTATGAATATTAGTATATAATTTTACATTTAACAGAATTAGGTATAATACATTCATCTCATAATTCTGTATGGTTGTAAAGTTTAAATCTGTGATGAGGAATCCACCAAAATCTCTAAACCTAGGTGGTTTAAATCTGGGGATACCTAGTCCATCACAGATGACAAGTTCACTTAAGTTTCCTTAATCCTAGAAATATTCTAGCATGAACATGATTCAGGAAACAAGAGATTAAAACCCTACTTTCTTTATGAACACCCAGTAGCCAAATATACAACACTGTGTTACTGCTAGTAATGGAAATTCAAATTTCTGCTGAAGATTGAACTGCATAGTAGTATTATAATTTAAAGTTAATGTAACTGTGGTTTACATGGTCAACACTATTTTACTGAATCATTACAAAATGTGATGAAATAATTCTAACCCATAAGACTTCCTTTGGAGAATACGAACAGAATTATTTTAGTAGAATATGTTCACATAACAGTGTCATACACGATTTTCGAAATGTTAAATTCTACCTTTCTCTTTTAATTCATATACATTGTAGCCGAAGACTGTATATGGTTAATTACAATGCCGGTTGTTAAGTCTAGTGTTGAATAGAGTGAAAGGTTGGACGTTAAACAAATATATTGAACATTTCAGAATAAATCCGAATTCTCGGAAAATGCCACTGATACGAGTGTGAAAATTGAAGGCTAAATAAAACAAGAAATCAAAAAAAAAAAAGAGTTATTTCAGGTGCATAGTCGAATCTCATATTTTCATGTAAAATAGAGTATAATAGTACTGGAAGGGAGCTATTAGGAGCTATGTATCATGGCACCACACGCACCAGTTAACCCATCAGTATAAACAAGACACTTCATAAACTCTGTACGAGGCAACCTCGAGTACGAGGGTACCTATACAATTCTAGGGACCATAATGAATATTAGTGTTGAATAATACATTACAAATCGGCAACCATTTGAGTATCCGAATTAAATGGTTTAAGCGAAGCAACAGTACCAACCCATATTCTTTCACATAACATCCATATACCTATAAAATTAGAGCATACCCGCGCACGAAAGCTATTGTTACAGTCATACATACATTGGTAAAATTTAAAGTGACACTACTGATCATCATTAACAGAAACGAAACAAGTAACGATCAAAATGATACCTCTGTGTATACGCCAGACGTCACTCGTGTAAACCAGGTTAAGTTCCAGCTAATGATTACTCAATAGGGTATAATATGGGGTCGATTTCATGAACTATATTGTAGCAGACGTCCTTTTAAATCGTGTCACAGTTACAATAAAATACCCGAGCAAATTAAAATAAGAACTAGAGACTCGATGTTCAGTACAAACCAATAACGAGAACGAATATCACAAAAAAAATTTACATATAGGTTCGAGAAGCAGGGATTGTTATGCCGAACAAACCTGAGCTAATTTACTGAGTGGGACGTGAGAAAAAACCTCGTCAAAAGTAGGGAGAAAGTAAAATTAACATTTCAGAAATCATGATACATGAATGAAGAGTAAACCCTGACGGAGGTTTAAAGCGACGCAATAAGATGCCGTAGCCACGGATTCTGGTTAACTGGAAAGAAGGAAATAAATCAGGTATGAGTAGCTAAAAATATAAAATGAAAGAATAGCCGGTAGGCATAATCCCTAATTGAAATAAACATACCCTGAAATCGAAGATCTCTGGAGCCGACGTTTGAAAAGAAGCATGAACCGAAGGAGACCAAGGAAAATACCCCGACTTCGGCGTTAGGGTAGTGGCCGCTAGATTTGAGCTAAACTAAATTAACTATCTCCCATGAAGGACAAACTTCAGGAGCTCAGGGTTCGAAACCCAGGAGCTTCTGTGCAACGATAACCAGTTGGAGTCAGAAAACCGCATAGCTGGAAATAATAAGGGGCGTCAGAGTAGAATAGAGACATAACTGAACCCCGATGGTAATATGAAATCGGGAGACAGTGCCTGGTTCAAGAAAAACAAAATACAGTTAACCCTACTTACAACTAAGGCGACGAAAGGAAATGCGGTAACAATTTAAATAACATACAGGTAGGAGGGTAGGAACCGAACCCCCTTATGATAACGATCTAAACCATGATCTCCAGAACGTAGCAGCAAACGAAGGAAGAAGTTCACAGGGCTGCGGCTCAGAAGTGTGGCGTTCGAACTGTGTTAAATCCCATAGCCGGAACCCTAACAGATACAAGTGGCAATACGCGGCAATGGCGCGTGGAGTGAACTGGAAAATTGAAAATAGTAATTCATTAACAAAGGATGATAAAATCCCAAGAGGGATTCACCATCAAAAACGATGGGTAAACGGTTTTCGAGGTTGGTTGAAGTTAATACGCTCAAATCCCCGAGTATACCACTCTATCGTCAAATACATGCCACGCCAAGCGTTTCGCTTCCATGGCGATCCTTGTAGATCCAATACAGGCGACGTGTCAACATGTCCAGATAACGTATCAAGAAGAGCACCAGAGGTCAATAAATGGGAATACGATTCCAGCCTGTAATGCCGTAACCACTTGGGCAACGATTACTCTTGTATTTACTATGGATAGTACTCATCCTCCACACCTTCCCACCGAGAGATCAAACCACATACAGATTCGACAATAATCAGTTATGCCACTTGCCACAATGGATAGTATAAGGAAATCAAGGTAGGCGAATAGTAATAATCATAGGGTTTATGCTAAATAGAAATAGGTAGATCGATTCGCCTCGATCTGGGGTATATGACTGCGATTCCGACCATAGTCAAGATATAATCCCTACCCATCATATATATATATGAATATATTCAAAAACCCACCATAGAGGTCGACAACTCATAGGTGATGGGATGTATAAGTATTAAAAAGTTAGAGTTGTGATATATGTCACCGGTCGGGTAATGATGTAATAAACGAATTAAGAACCATGTTAGCATATGACTAGAATCATATAATGAGGGTGGGTCTAAGTGTATACAAGTGTTGAAAGTGTAAATTGTATAGCTCGAAAATAATATTAAATTTCCATGGATGTATAATTTAAGGATTGGCATTGATAAGATATAGATATATAAATAAAAATATTGGTATCTATGTATACATGTTGGTGTGTACATATAAACAATTGGAAATTGTATAGATATAACTATGGTTTGATAACTATGTTATGTGGTATTGGACAGAATATATAATGTAATAAAAATGGTTCGGGAAGAACCAGTGTGATGGTAAACTTAAAAGAGATGTGAAGTATAAATCATTCAAGAAAATTTTTTTTTACTGGTGATTTAAGAGATTCAGAGAGAGACG